>JADRCH010000060.1:11075243-11176826 GCA_019843965.1 Rhynchomys soricoides | reverse complement strand
TGGTCATGACCGGCCTCCACCTCTCCACTTCTCTACTCTCTCCCTCTCTCTCTGCCTCTACTATCCTCTTAGCTCCCCTCCCCATGCCCTGAATAAACTCTATTCTATACTATACCGTGGTGTGGCTGGTCTCTCTGGGGGAAGGGATGCCTCAGCCTGGGCCCTCTGAGGCACCCCCTTCCCCCACACCTCACCACACCCCCATAGAACATATTCTTATATCTCTTTATCATTTTATAAACACATCACTTAGGACATAGTAGACGAATAATAAAATGCCATCTCCCTGGGGAGTCTAGACTTGCTGCTTAGGCTCTGTCAGTCACCAGCCAGAACTGTCCCTGGGGCCTCAGATTCCTCACACTGAAAGAGAGGTCCTGCTTTGCTCACACTAACTCCCCTGCTGCTGACTACAAGCGCAGTCCTATAAGGTGATGCAGCTTCCACCACAGCATGAGTATGGGTGGGGTACTTCCCTCCTCATCAGCAGAGGACAGCTCACATGTTCTAACACTAAAAGGGTCTGGGTTCTTACTCTGCTTAAAGCCTGAGCCAAGGGCCTCTCAGGATGGTGGGCACCCAGTCTAGACTGGAGCCAGGCCCAAGATCAGGAAAGATGCTGGGCCAGAAGCAGACTTGGTAGTCACAGCTGTGCTGGTTTCTCATGAGCCCAAAATTTAAATAAGAGCAGAGTACCCGCAGCAGCAGAGAGCACCCCCCAGGACTGAGGCTGCCTCTTTGTGTCCTACCTATGTGCACTTCTCTGAACCTTGGGCTCCCTGTCAGAAGTTTGTCCCCAGGCCATTTCACAGTTACTGGAACCACTTAGCCCATCTATGCCTGAGGCCAGAGATGGTGCTAACCACCCCTCTGTATATAGAACAGATAATGACTGACTTAGCCTTACAAGTCAGCTGTCAACCCTGATCCACAGCAAGCACTGCTTCTCTGCAGCTCCTGCTATAATTCCACCTGCTCCTGCAAGGGCCCAGCTCAGCATCCAGCAATTGCCCCTTGGGTGCCCATCGGGGTTCTCCGATGTTCTTGGTAGTAGTAGGCAACAACCCTGTGACATGAGGGGAACAGGGCCCGACCTTGCAAGTCATTCAGGTGTTCAGGTTTGTGTTGGGAAAGAAAACAATGCCCCAGAAGCAGAGAGCCAGGACGATCATAGGCAGTTCAAGGCCAGTTGTGACAACCTATATTTTGACTAGGAAGGACTACCATTGCAATGCTCTGAGTCTAAAATAAACAAAAATAATTAAACACCACACAGACACACACACATATGGTTAGTAAATTATCATAAGGCAATCACCCTTTAACCACATTCCATAGCTATGTTCCAGAAGCTTCCCAGGGTGCTTCTGCCCACCCTGAGATAACCACTGCCTTAACTTTTGCAGAAATCCTCTCTCTGTAGATTTTGCTATATAGTTCTGAAGCCCAGTTATCCTAGACAGTACAGCTTAATAGTGTCCTCTTAAAGCATTTAGGACTCTCTAGGGAGGTATTCCTTACTTACAGGATGTCACTATGTACCTTGGGCTGTCCTGGAACTCATTCTGTAAAACAGGCTGGCCTTGAACTCACAGAGATCTGCCTGCCTCTGTCTCTAGAGTGATAGAATAAAGGTGTGTGTGACCATGCCCAGCTCAACCCTCCCCCCACCACCACCTTTTTACTGGCTGTCCCTCAGTGTGCCTTGCTGTCTGAGGTCTGTATTAGTAATCTGAGATCTGATGCCTCCTCTGTCCTCTGCATTCCTGTGAACTGGCAGCAGACTGAGGGGCTCCATCGGATTCAGGTCTAATCCCACAGCAAGTGTACAGGAGGCCTCCTCCTTTTGAACTCTGAGCCCCTTCTGATGAGGCCACATAGGATAAGGCCACTGTCTGTTGAGTCTCTGAATGGTACAGATGAACGTGACTTCTCTTTCTTGCAGCCACCACCTCCCATCCTGCACACTTAGCACTCTGGTTCCCAGGACCTAAGAGTAACGACCTCCAGCCTTGCACAGTTCCTCAATAACTCACACCATCCCATGGCATACTCTCATGCTACTACCAACTGGTAACAAGACTGACTTCAGCAGCCCAGAATGGATGGCTACTTCCTCTACCTCCTTATGTACCACCCCGCCACCAGGTTGGATGACAAGTTGGTTATATAGTCTTGTGCAGGCTCAGCTTTGTATGACTCTTGGGCGCCACAGGTCTTCCTCTGTAGAATCCTGAGGTCTCTCTGGTCAGGAACTATATTTCCCAAGTCCTCTGCGACATACTGTGTGTGCCATCAATGTCCAGACGTCTCCAGCCTACATTCTCTCATGTGTTTTTAATGGGATTTTCCATCTTCTGACTGACTTAAGTCACTCTTGTTTGTCCTTTTGCTTTTCTTTCTCTAAAAATGCGTGGTTTTGCCAGTTGGTGATTTGCCACCAGCCAGTCCTCCTTGGTTGACATCCTCATACACACAGACATTTGCAGAACTGGAATCTTGGTCAGTGTAAGCAGGATGGGTTGCCATTGTGGGACAGCTAGAGCTAGAAAATACTGGGGCCTCAACCAGCCTTTCTCTTTTTCTGAGCCTTAAGTCCAGCCCATTGGTTCCCTCCTCAGGAGCCTTGCCTGCTGTCTTGCCCCACTCTGGTTCCTGGGTGGTCTGGAAATGCTTAACAAACATGCCTGAAGTCAAGACAAGGTACTGGCTAATCAGAACCTAGACCCAGGAAGCCTGTGCCTATCTTAGAAGCCAGGGTAAAATCTACACATGGGTAGGGGCCATGTGGTTTTCCTTCCAGGGGCTTCAAGAGTGAAAAGGGTACCTGCCTCAGCACCTGCCACTCTGCCGGTCCATCCCAAGCCTAGTGGAGGAGAAACATCTAAATGGACTCCATAGGGCCGGGCCAGCCTGGGTCAGGGTGTATGGCTTGTTACTTTGAACACTAAATTCAAACCCTAGGAAGCTGCCAAGTGTCACTTACTAACTGTGGTGTGGGACCTGCTGTGTGTTGGTTGCTGTCCTTGGTGAGGCTACAGCTAACATGGAGCTAAGAGTGCCTTGGCAGCCGGAGTCAGACACCAGGTGAGACCAAGCCCTCAGCCGTGTCACCAGCTGCTGCCTAAGTGCTCATGATAAGTTACTTTCTTATAAGCACCATGACATGGGTGCACTGCTGACCCCAGTTCAAAGACGAGGAGAGGGAGCCATAGGAACAAGATGCTGCTGCTAAACCCAGGCTATAAACCCAAGAGGTCCGAACCTGGAGTCCACAAGCAATTCGTATAGCATAGGTCGGATGACAGTGAGGGGCACATAGAATAAGGGCAGATCTCAGCAGGACAGGAAAATGTGCTTCTAGTTTCTCTGTGTGTGTATCTGCACGCATGCACGAATGGATGTGTTTGTACACATGTGCATGTGTAAGTGTAGGTTATATGTATATAACTGTGTGGGTATTGATCTGTTTATAAAAATATATGGAGATATATATGTTCTATGGGGTTATGGGGTGGTAGGTGTGGGGGAAGGGGGCGCCTCAGCAGGCTCAAGCCCAGGCATCCCTTCCCCCTGAGGGACCAGCCACACCACTGTATAGTATAGAATAGAGTTTATTCAGGGCATGGGGAGGGGAGTTAAGAGGGCAGTAGAGGCAGAGAAAAGCAGAGAGAAGGAGAGTAGAGAAGTGGAAAGGTGGAGGCCGGCCGTGACCACGGGGGGGGGGGGGGGGGGGGGGGGGGGGGGGGGGGGGGAAGAGATAAGAGATGCAAGAGCAAGAGATAAGAGATAGAGGAGGGGCAAGCAGCCCCTTTTATAGAGGGTCAGGCCCACCTGGCTGTTGCCAGGCAACTGTGGGGAGGAGCATACCTGGCTGTTGCCAGGTAACTGTGGGGTGGAGTTTAGACAGAATGCTAACAGGTATGATTGTGGACCCAAATCTGACTGTGTTTTTATTTGCCCACGTGTATGTACATGCACATGTTTGTCTCTTCATACTATGTGACTATATGTATATATGCCTGTGTGAGCACTATTTTGTTTCTGTTCACATGTATGTGTGTGTGTGTCTGTGTGTGTGTGCCTATATAAGCACCTTTTTGTGTGTGGATGTACACGTGTGTATTGGGGAAACTTCGTTGTTCCTGTCTGGGATGTTGACCCCACAGTTAGAAGCAGAGGCTCCCAAGAAGTCTTGTCTGTGCCTGTGGCTCCCACACAGCTGGTGCAGTTCCATGCCTCTTAGTCTGTCTTGCCCCAGGCTCCCCAGCTCCTGGATCACAGCTCTCTCAGGCTTTGTTCAAGGTGGGAGGGAACATGGAGCATGGTCATGGTGAGGACAAATAACAGGAGCATTTGGGGATATTCTCTGTGTCAAGCACTGTGCTTGAGCCTTGGCATGCTTGCTCAGCCCACCCCTTCTCCTGGAAGTCCTCATAGCCATAGGGCAAAGAACAAGCTCACTCTGATGGAAGAAAACAGTACGAACAGGCTTACTGCATCCAGACACAGAGGTAGCTCTCCTGGGCACACTCCCACAGCAGAAGCACACTCCCACAGCAGAATTACACATGACTTGTTTTTCTTTCAAAAAAAAAAAAAACCTTTTGCAATGCTAATAGTCACTTCCTACATGAAGAAACAAGTGCTTTCAAAACCTCATCTCTGTGCAACTAGTGTGGCCGCTAGGCTTTGAAGGGACTTTTGGCCTCAAGTAGCCTGCAGCTTTCTGCAAGGGCAAAAGTTACCACTGTGCCATATACACATAGCTGGGCTGTGATTCTGACCCAGACCCGGTTCAGGAAAGAAGACAAAGTAGAACCTACAGAAGAGAGACAGTCATAGTGGCTGTGGCCTGTGGATAAGAGTTCTATCAACTCTCTCCACTTCTTGCAGCCTCAGTTTCCCCATCTAGGCTCTGGCTGCTGGGAGGAGTCAGTGCCAGCCTCAGGCTGAGCACTCTGAGAAGTGGCAGAGCCTAATTTCCTTCCCCTTTTCCTGCCCTCTGCTCACAGTGTGAACCAAGACTTAAGTATTAACTGTTTACTGTCTGCAAAGTCACAGCCTCCAGCAGGGGGCACCTGAGAGAAGAAGCTCCTCTATCCAAGTCAGTCCAACTTGGGGGGGAGGGGGGGGTTGGAGGGGAGAGGGGGAGAGAGACCAGGCCTCCTCAGCCAACGCTGGGCTTCTTCCCTCCACCCCAGCCCCATCCAAATCCAGATGCTCATCAACAGACATGGTGTCTCTCTGACACAACCGCAGGGGTGCTCATCCCTCCAGGTTCCTCAAATGATTTGTTATTCTCATAGGAGACTGTCCACCTAAGTCTCTATCCCGGCTCTGCTATCCACACGGGGCTCTGTTCCTGGGCCTCCATCTTTACCATCTCACATCCCACTGCTAGGGTCCTCCTCTTATGAGCCTTCCTCCCTTCCTTATCCCTCCTGGCAAGCCTTGGGCTGGCCCCACATAAAGCCATGCCAGGCTGGGTTGATGGCTCAGTGGGAAAAAACAATTGCCATCAACCTGATAACCTGAGTTTAATGTCCTGAAGCTACATGATAAGAGAACCAACTCCCTCAAGTTGTCCTCTGGCACACACACACCCCTCCTACTGCACATAGAGAAAGATAAGAAAACTATTAAGAGCCAGGTGGCAGGCAGATCTCTGTGAATTTAAGGCCAGCCTTGTCTACAGAGCAAGTTCCAGGACAGCCAGCAGAGAAATCCTGTCTCTAATCAATCAATCAGTCAATCAATCAATCAATGGATTAATAAAATAAAAATCCCAAACCAAAGGGAGCAAATCAGCATTGTAAAAGGGTTCCTAAGCAAGAGAATTGGTGCTATGACAGTGAAGACCTGTTCCTTGTGTCTGCCTGGAACCAGCACCTTGCAGCAGCTTGGTGTTCTTGTTATAGCCTCTTTATACAGTGTCATCTTCTCATCGAAAGGACTCCGGGGACAGAAGCCATGGTTACCAATGCTTACCAGTGCCTGGCTCCTGATAGACCTCAAGAGATATTTGTTAGGTAGATGGGTGGGTGGTGCACGGTATTTTAGGCAGGGTTCCCTAGAGGACTAAAACCCACAGAGGTGGGGAGTTGGGTAACCCAGCAATTGCTACTGCACCCTGGAGAGACCAAAAAACCAACAGCTATTCAGTCCACAGAGCTGGATACCTCAGAAGTACCGATGTAGCACTGAAGGTCTAGACAGTTCCAGGAGAGTTGCTGGTCTTCAGTCCATGTTGGAAGGTGAAAAGCAGCAGCTGGAGTTTGATTCAGGTAATGGAGGATGGCAGAGAGATGGCAGAGGCAGCAGCAGACTGACCCTTCAACCAGCAAAGGAGTGGACAGGCAGGGAGGAGTAGACAGGCAGGGAGGAGGTGGACAGGCAGGGAGGAGGTGGACAGGCAGGAGGAGGTGGACAGGCAGGAAGGAGGTGGACAGGCAGGAGGGTACAGTTTGCTGTATTTTTCTTGGATGCTTTCTGTCTGGGCTCCCACAGGACAGAGTCCCCACACTGAGGGAGGGGGGGGGTTCTCCTCTTAGTTAATCTATTTTAGAAATATCCTCAGAGACCTACCCATGAGCTTTCTTTCTTTCTTTCTTAAAACAGGTTTCTGTGTAGCCCTGCCTGTCCTAGAACTTGCTTTGTAGACCAGGCTGTCCTCAAACTCAGAGATATGTCTGCCTCTGCTTCCCAAGTGCCTCCCTAAGATTAAAGGTATGCAGCACCGTGCCTGGCTAGAGGCACATTTCTAAGCTGATTCTTCTCATCAAATCGACAATCAAGATCAAGCATTGCAGACAGATGGACAGTAAATGGGTAGGAGGACACTTGGATGACTGTGGGTGGACAGGGATGGTGAATCAACTTACGAAAGAAAGCATTTAATTTGGGGCTCATGATTCCAAAGGGCTAAAGTCTATGACCATCATGACAGGGAGCATGACAGCAGGCAGACATGGTGTTGGAGCAGTAGCTGAGAGGTCAATCCACAAACATGAAGCAGAAGAACTTAGTTGGAAATGACACTGGCTTTTGTTTTTTTAAGATTTATTTATTTTTATTTATATGAGCATACTGTAGCTGTCTTCAGATACATATTAGAAGAGGGCATCGAATCCCATTACAGATGGTTGTGAATCACCATGTGGTTGCTGGGAATTGAACTTAGGACCTTGGGAAGAGCAGTCAGTGCTCTTAACCTCTGAGCCATCTGTCCAGCCTGTCACTGCCTTTTAAAACCTTATAGTCCATCCCACAGTGACACACCTCCTCCAACAAGGTCACACCTCCTAATCCTTCCCAAACAGTGCTATCAACTGGGAACCAAGTGTTCACATATATGAGCCCGTGGGAGGCCATTCCCATTCAAACCTCCACAGTGGGTATATGTTGATGTACGTAAGTAGCAAGACAAGAGTCCTGCTTAAGGTCCAAACCCTTCCCACTTGCCTGGAAAAGAAGGTCTGTGCCTTATACTCCACCGTATGCTGCCTTTCCTTGATGTACTTGTCCCCATACTTGTGGCCTGTCCCTGTCCTTTCATGAGCCTCAATAGTCTCCGTGTGCATTTCTCCTGAATACTTCAGTGGGGTCTGTTCCATGGATATGCAGCGCAGACAGCTTTAACACAAGAGAACAACGCCACACAAACAGAGGCTCTGCTGCCAACACAAAACGATCAGTACCTTCATTTTTTTGGGGGGGGGGGGGGGGGGTTCCAGACAGGGTTTCTCTGTGAAACCCTGGCTGTCCTGGATCTCACTCTGTAGACCAGGCTGGCCTGGAACTCAGAAATCTGCCTGCCTCTGCCTCCCAAGTGCTGGGATTAAAGGCATGCGCCACCACTGCCCCGCAAGTAGCTTCATTTTTAAACCCAAGTTTTCTAAGCCGGATGGGATGAAAGTTTGATCCGTTAGCTTGTATCCATTCCCTCTACTGTTTACTACACCTCTTGAGAGTGATCTTGAACTCCAGCGGACCCCTAGGCTCCAGGGAAATGCAGTGAAGGCGACTCCCATAGGACTAATGAGGTTTACACAACCCCTCCCTTGTTCTTCTGAAATGGGAAAGCATTTACTTTTACAAACCACATAGTACACACTGTGAGTTCCAGGAAGGCGACTGGCAAGTGAAATACTTTGCATCTAAAACTAGTATGGGGCCTTTATGATGGAACACAATTGGCACAGTGCTTGTTAGTGTGTACAGGGCCCTAGGTCAGCCCCAGCACTGGGTAAGCCACACCTACAATCCCAGCTCTTGGTTGGTAAAGGTAGGAGGATTGCCAGGTGTGGTGGCACATGCATTTAATCCCAGCACTTGGGAGGCAGAGGCAGGTGGATCTCTGTGAGTTCAAAGCCAGCCTGGTCTACAGAGTGAGTTCTAGGAGAGTAAGGACTATGTAGAGAGATGCTATCTCAAACAAACAAAATAACTAAATAACCAAATAAATAAATAAATAATGGCTGTGTATTGAGTTCAAGTCCAGCCTGGGATATATGAGGCCTTATATCATTCAGTTAGTCAGTCAACCAACAAAACTGTCATCAGAGATAGAATCCATGTGAATGACATAACATTGTATTTACTTAGAATGGCATTACATAAGAAAGTAAAAGCATCCCAGCACTTGGGAGGCAGAGACAGGCGGATTTCTGAGTTCGAGGCCAGCCTGGACTACAGAGTGAGTTCCAGGACAGCCAGGGCTACACAGAGAAACCCTGTCTCGAGAAAAAAAACAAAAAACAAAACCAAAAACAAACAAACAAAGAAAGTGAAAGCACGATGCCAGGCATGGTGGCACATACCTGTAATCCCAGACTAAGCTATATGAGACCCTGTCTTAAAAAACAAACATCACGGCTGGGCAGTGGTGGCGTACGCCTTTAATCCCAGCACTCGGGAGGCAGAGGCAGGCGGATTTCTGAGTTCGAGGCCAGCCTGGTCTACAGAGTGAGTTCCAGGATAGCCAGGGCTACACAGAGAAACCCTGCCTCAAAAAACCAAAAAAAAAAAAAAAAAATCACACACACACACACACACACACACACACACGTGCGCGCGCACAGAATAAAACTCCCTATGACAGATCATGAAAAAGAAGAGAATAAGGGAGGGTCTGTCTGACCCTGCAGGCCCTGGGCTCAGGCACCCAGGGAGACAGGAAAGTCTTCCTGCCCTTTAACCATCAGCCTTTTCTCACACATGACAGACCAGTGGTGACAGACCAGTGGTGGCATCTGTGGCCGTCCCCTTATTACACTCAGCTGCTGGCTCATTTGCAATTCCCTTAGAATCACAGACATCCAACCTTCAGCAGGCACTGGGAATAAGGCCAAAGATATTACAGGCCGGGTAACATCAGCAAGACAGCGAGGAAGAGAGACAGGGCCTGGATCACGAATAGTTTGGCAGGAGCTTCTTGTCCTTCAGTGAAGACAGCAAAACAAACAACAAATCATCAGCTTGCCACCCGCACCCCCAGCCCCCATGCCTCAGTCTTCTCAACAGAAACCTAATTGCAGCCTGGAAATTCCAAGCTCCCCTAACTTTCTCAGTGCTCTTGGTCCTTCAGCAGATGATGGTATCATGCCCCCCAGAGGACTTCTGGGAAATGACTAGGTCCCCTGTTTCTCCTTGAAGAAAAAGTTTGTCTTGTTCCTGGGGTTGATGGGAGCTTCACCTCTGAAGCCTCTGACGGTCATGCAGAGATATCTTGACTCTACATTCTGCTTTAAGGGGGTACCACATACACATGTACCGTGCACGCTTATGTGCATGCACGTGCACACACACATACACACACACACACACACACACACACAAACACCACAAGAAACAGCAGAAGAGGCACATGGAGAAAGCTGCCATTAAATCAATAAACCACAGAATTGGAGAGGCGAAGAATGCCCCCTAGAGGACTAGGGTCCAGGCTAGCCTGGTCTACATAGTGAATAACAGGCTAGACAGGGCTACACAGGGAGATCTTGTTTCAAAACAACAACAGGCTCCAGAGAAATAGTTCCGGAGTAAAGGCACTTATGGCCAAAAGTAAACACCCAAGTTCAATCCCCAGGACTCACATGATAGAAAAGGACCAACATCTCTTGGGAATTGTTCTCTGACCTCCACACAAACACAGTGGCATGGGCTTCCCCCCAAATAAATAAGTAAGCAAATAAATGTAATTTTAAAAATGTGATCAGGAGGCAGATGTGAGCAGTTCCCAAGCAAGTCAGCATGGTCTACACAGCAAGTTCCAGGTTAGCCAGGGCTATGTAGTGAGACCATGTTTTTATACATTAATTAATTATAGTAACATTTTAATTAAAAATTAAACACCAATAAAATGATAAATGTGATGGGTGCATGGAATCCCAGAGCTTGAGAGATGGAGGCAGGAGGATCAAAGTTCAAGGTTATCCTTAGTTCCACAGTGAGTTCAAAGCAGCCTGGGCTATATGAGTCCCTGACTCCAAAAGAAGACATAGCAACAATGCACACAGGGAATCACAGCATGTCACCAAGGGTTCAGTTTTGTTTTGTTTTGTTGGCCTCAAACTTAGGGTTCCATCTGTCCTTCCTCCAAAGCCTCCAGAGTCACTGAAGCTCCAGGTTTGTTCCACAATGCCTGGCATAGAAACAATTCTTTCTGAAATGCATGAGATGGCAAACCATGCCAAATTGCTTTGTCAGGTGGGGTCCAGTGGCATCCAGAGAGCCCAGCTCCAAGTAAGAGCTCGAATCCTGGGCAGCAACAGCACAGCAAGGCTGTACCCACACTCACACACACACACACACACTTACACATTGACTCATATACATTCACTCACACACATACTCACATATACACACTCTCAGACACGCACACATTAACACACACTCACATACACACACACTTTCAGACACACACACTTACACATGCTCACTCACACTTATACACACAATCTCACGCTCACATACACTTATGCACTCATACACATATACACTCTCACACGCACTTGGAGACCCTCACATATGCACACTCACAGTGTGTGCCACCCACAAGCACCAGATTGTTCTACGATGTGTCACCATTGTTAATGCTACCATTGGTAATGGAGTATGTGGAGCAATGTGCACAGCTGTGCAGTTTGGGTGCTCTGTGGGTGCAGTGAAGCTCCTATCTAAATTCTGGTGACTTCTTTGCAGATACTAACCAAGACTGAAGGTCATAGGAACCAAAAAACCCTGAAGAAAAGGAGAAGAAGGAGGAAGAAGAGGACGAGGAAGAAGAGGAGGAGGAAGAGGAAGAGGAGGGGGAGGAGAAATTGGGGACTTCAGGGTTGGAGAGATAGCTCAGAGGTTAAGAACACTTAATGCTCTCACTTAATGCTCTTGCAGAGGACCTAGGTTCTATTCCTAGCACCCCAGCACCTGTAACTCCAGTTCCAGGGGATCTGACACCTGACACTCTGCAAGCTTCTGAACACATGTGATATGCATACTTACATCATACACATATACGCCTAAAATAGTATTTAAAAATTGTTTTTAAAATGTTTTCAATTGTAGATTTCACACTTCCTTATTTGTAGCAGACAACAGGGCTGAGGGGATGGCTCGATCAGTAAAACACCTACCAAGTCAGCACAAGGATGAGACATCAGTCCCCCAGCTCTCATGTGAAAAGTCCAGTGGCTTAGAACACATCTGTAACCTTAGCACTGGGGACAGGGGAGGACACAGGCAAATCTCTGAACCAGTGAGCTCCAGGTTCAATGAGAGACTCTACCTCAAAAATTAAGGGCAGTTTGACTAAGGGAACCATCTGATGTCCACTTCAACCCTACAGTTATTAGACTGAACTGTAAATAAATAGGTTGATGGAGTAGAATTCTAACTCAGAACCCTAAATTGGGTGTGGTAGCACAAGCCTTTGATCCCAGTTCTCAGAAGGCAGGGGATGGGGGGGGAGGGAAGGAGGGAGGGTGGGGGAGGGGAGGGGGTGAGCAGTGGGGGTAGATCTCTGTGTGTTTAAGACCAACCGAGTCTGCATATGGAGTTCCAGGCCAGTCAAGGCTGCACTTAGAGACCTTGTCTCAGAAACAACCAAAGAGTTCTAAGTCAGAATTAGGTTCTTATGGTTGTCAGTGAGTCAATCAATCTGGGACCAGGGTACAAACAGGGGTGCAATGTTTTCAACTAATGGTTCCAAGACAACTGGATCTGTGAATGAATGGAGCTGAGTCCCCATTTCACACTACGTACCAAACAAATAAAAATCTCCAAATGGAAACCCTGTCTCAAAAAACCAAAAGATAAAAAAATTAAAAAAAATAAAAAATCTCCAAATAGATTGAAGACAAAACACAAAAGCAAAAACTAGGGAATTCTAAGATGAAAACAGGGGTGAATCTTTGTGGTCTAGGCTCTGACACTGGCTTCTTCTTCTTGAAAATGATACCAAAAGCTTGGGCAACATAAAGGGAACACATTAGGAATAGCTGGATTTCTTTAGGAGGAGAAACTGAGTTCTGGGGACGTGGCACAGTTGGTAGTGGTGCACCTTGTATACACACAGCTCTTGGTTTGACCTCCAGTACCACACAAAACCCAGGTGTGGAAGTTCAGTAATTGCAGTACTCAGGAGGCTGGGGGGAGGGGGGAAAGACTGCAAGTTCAAGGCCAGCCTGGGATTCATAGTAAGACCCTGTCTCAACCCCCTTCCCAAACAAAACAAAACAAAACAAAAAGTAGATGTGTGAAGTCCCTGCCTTCAAATGAATGCAAATCAAGAGGTGAGATAGCTCAGTGGTGTGACAATCATTTAGTACCAGGTGTGGTGATGTGGGCCTCTACCTAATCCCAGCACTCAGGATGGTGAGGCAGGAGTTTGAGGTCAGCCTGAGCTAGGTAGTGAGTTCCAGCCCAGACTATCACAAAAAACAAAACAAAACAAAGCAAAACAAAAAACATACAGAAAGATAATTGCTCTTGTTTTCGGTTTTGGGGTTTTGTTGTTGTTGTTGTTTTTTGGTTGTTGTTTTTTTTTTTTGGTTTTTTTTGAGACAAGGTTTCTCTGTGTAGCCCTGGCTGACCTAGAATTCATTCTGTAGACCAGGCTGGCCTCAAACTCAGAGGTCTACATGCCTCTGCCTCCTGAGTGCTGGGATTAAAGGCGTGCGCACCACTGCCCAAACTGATAATTGCACACTTAATGTTTTGTTTTCCCCTAGAGAAACCAAAGGTCTTGTGACCCTCATGGGCAGGGCAGTTCTTCCTAGCTACTCACAGGACCCAAGAAGGGTAAAGCCCAGGCTGGGCTGGGCTAGCCTCATCTGCTCACAAACAGGTAACCTTGACATTCATCAGAACCTGGTGCCACAGTTCTGTGCCGACCCTAACAACAGGAACCACCTAGCTGGGTCTTTAACACACACCCCCCACTCAGGCTCCAGGAGCCTCACTGTCACATGCCACCAAGGAGCAAATGCAGGCATGACCTGGCAGCCCACCTACCTGGCATGATATGCTTCTCAATAAGAAACATGGCACACCCTGCACCGGAAGTCAGAACTCTGGAACTCTGAAGAAGTGTGAGTAGCCAGTTGCTGGCCTGTGGACGAGTCTGCACTCCCCACGTCTCCTTGAATGCGCTGCTTCTGCAAAGAGACACTAGTGGTCTGAGCGCTCAATGTTCAATCCAAGGTAAGGTGCTAACCAATCACAGTCAATAGGCTTCTGCTATATAAATAGTTCTTCACAGACTTATATACAATATATAAGTATAAGCTGTTTTGGGGAACAGTGTCTGGAGTGGTTTCCTCTGTGCCCTTCACCAACTCGCCAGCACTACTGTCTTGTTGAGGGGATGCCCTGGCACCAACAGTATACCACAACTGGTGTGCACTGCAACTTCAGCCAGCAAGACAAACAATATCCACTGTCACGGAGTCAAGGCCTGAGTCCTGAGACGGTCACAGTTTCTAGCATCACTTACACATCTACAAACACAAATAAGCTAAGGCTGTGAAAGGACACGTCCCCAAGGCGAACACAGAAAGTATAGTTTTTCCAGGTAACCTCTCACACCTAGCTTAGCAGCCCAGCGGCTGACAGGGAAGATGACCAGACCTGGCTCAAGTCTCAGCTCTTCACTTAGTACCTGGGCCCATTCAGCTGATGGCTCTGCCTTTGGGACTCCAGAGTCCTCATCTTCGACCTGGAGATACCATCATCACTGCCTCAGAGGTTGTCAGGAGGGCCAAATGACATGAGAGAAGAGACCTCTGCCTGCACAGAGCTCTACCCTGGGCTACAGACACCGGTAAGACAGCTCCAGCTACCAAACCTACCTACCATGGGCGTCATCCAGGACACTGTGACCTGCCCATTTACAGCCCCAGCGTCTTCACTTATAACTCCCCTATCCCAGGAACCCCTGAAATGGAACCTCTGTCTTCTTTCTTCCCAAATGTGAGCGGATGGCCACAGCCTGTACCTTTTTACTGTTGCAGCTTGAATTGCATCCACCAATATATGTGCCCAAGTCATATTGCTACAGGTACTATAGACAAGATCTTGTTAGGAGTATCTGCAGGCAGCTGGGGAGAGAGCTCAAGCATGAGAAAAGAAATTCAATCCCCAGCACCAAAGTAAAAAGCCAAGAGTCGGTGTGTGCACTTGGAATCCCAGTGCTGGGGAGGCAGAGAGAAGCAGATCCCTGGAGCTGACCATCCAAGCCTAGCCTGATTAGCAAGCTCAGGTCCTAGTGAAATTACCCCATCTCAAAAACAAAACAAACAAATAGCCATGCATGATGGCGTACGTTTTCAACCCTAGCATGCAGGAGGCAGAGGCAGATGGTTATCTGTGATTTCAAGTGCCAGCCTGGTGTACATAGCAAGTTGTAGGCCAGTACTTCATAGTGAGACCCTGTCTCAAAAACAAACAAACAAAACGGAAGTAAAGAAAAGAAATAGAGGGAGGGAAGGAAGGAAGGAGGGAGGGACAGAAAGAGGGAAGGAGGGAAGGAAAGGAAAGAGGTGGGCTACGTTTGTATGTGGTGAGGCCAGTGGACTGCAGTTATGACTGATGTCACACAGAGGCCTATCTGTCAACACCACCATCAACCAAGAAACTACTGGAGTTCGTTCTGCAATCATGAACCTACAAACAGCTTCAGAATGGAGCCATTGATGGGGCTGGAGAGGAGGCTCAAGAGAGCACTGGCTACTCTTTCAGAGGTCTTGGGTTTGGTTCCCAGGACCCTCACGGCAGCCTGTAACTGCCAAGGAGTCAGCTCCAGGGGGTCTGGTGTCCTTGGACTGATCTCTGAGGGCTCTCACAGTTAAGAGTGCTTCCAGAGGTTGGAGAGATGGCTCAGTGGTTAACAGTGTGTACTATTCTTACAGAAGACCCAGGTTCTGTTCCCAACACCCATGTTGACAATTCACAGCATCTTAGGCATGCTGTGAATGTTGAGTTGAAGTTGAAGTGTTATTTCAAAATAATAAGAGTAACAGGTCTTCTGTAAAGTGTTCTGAGCCATAAGTTTGAAAAGAGCTGTGGGTATTCAGTGAGAAATACTTAGGAAATGTGCTTTCAGTAACTAATACGAACACATAATGCCCACAATTTCTTCCAACGTGCTTAGATTAGCTGGGCAGTGGTGGTGCACACCTTTAATCCCAGCACTTGGGAGGCAGAGGCAGGTGGATTTCTGAGTTCGAGGCCAGCCTGGTCTATAGAGTGAGTTCCAGGACAGCCAGGGCTATACAGAGAAACCCTGTCTCGAAAAACCAAAAAAAAAAAAAAAAAAAAAGAATTCGTGCAGCTAGGACAAATGTCTGGGTTAAGACTGAGCTTTGTCCTTCAGTGATGAGCATGCTGACTAGTTAATAGCTTAAGAACCATGAGATATAGGAAGATAAGGAATTCACAGTCATTCTTTGCTAGATTATGAGCTACATGAGACTAGCCTGGGCTACATGAGACCCTATCTAAAAGACAAGACAGAACATCATTTAGGGGCTGGGATTCGTGTCCATACAGAGCACTTGCCTGGCCTGTGCTGGGCTTGGGTTCAGTTCCCAGCATAAGTCACTGGGAGCTGTCTTTCTGCATGACTGTCCTGTCCTAGACTGCCCTCCCTTGGTGATTTCCATTCTATTCAGTGAGAATGTGTGAGTGTGCTCAGGTAGGTGTGTGTGTGTGTGTGTGTGTGTGTGTATGAGTTCATACCTGTGAAGGTCAGAGGGCAGCCTCAGTTGTCATTTCTCAGGAGCTCACCAACTTTTTTTTTTTTTTTTTTTTTTTAGAGATAGGGTCTATCACTAAGACGTGGGGTTTCTGACTAGGCCACAATGCCTGGCAAACAAGGGATCCTCCTGACCCTGCCTTCCCAGCACCCGGATGATGACTGTCGTGGTGGTAGTGGTGGTAGTGATTTTCTTAGCCTGAACATGGTGGTTGGTTAGTTTGTAACATTGGGGATTGAATCTAAGTTTTTGTGTGTGCTAGGCAAGAAGTCTTTTTGACTTTTATTTTGGTCTCACTAAGATGTGCAGCACCATCCTGGCATAATTGCTGGTTTGAAGGATGAGTCAGAATTTTCCAGATGTCTAAGAGTTTGGCCACCTCATCTCCTTATCTAGGTTCCTTACCTTACTGATGTATGATGTATCCACTTGTCACATGTATGTTAAGCAACTTTTGCACTTACTCGGGTGCCAGAATGTGGCCCCTGTGGGTAGCGTACCTCAGTCATCTCTATCTATCTTGCTCCTAGTCCCTGGCCCAGTCTCAGCCTGAGTTTATGCTCCATATAGGTTTGTGAGTTGGGGTTTTTCTAAGTGTTGGTGGGACTTTGGATGGAGACTATCAGGAGAGCAGAGGGACCCCTGGGTTAGTGGACAGTGGGGCCCTATGTTTGTCAAATCACACTGCTTGTGGGATGCAGCTAGCTCCAAGTCCCAGTGGCTCTGCCACTCAAGTAGCATGGTGATAATGACAAGCCCCACTGCCTTGGTCTCTCCACCCCCACCCCGCCCCTTCCCCCTTCCTTGCAAGAGGCAAGCTCCTTTGTGTCCTGGCCTCCAGACTTCCACCTTCTCCCTGGCAGTGACAGCGCTGGCCAGCAGGGGGCACCATGTGGCTGCCTAGGAAAACCAGACCCAAGTGCCTCACCACAGCATCCCAGGAAGTGGCTGGACAAGGGTTGGGAGCTGAGCCCTGAGCAGACCAGTCCTCAGGGACAGTACAAGACAAAAGCAGCTGTGATCTTGGGGCTACCATCTAGGAGTCACCTCCCAGGGTCACAGGCAGTGCTACCCATGCTCTGAAGACTCTGACCTCCACCAGACCAGGTGTTCTTTGGCATTTCCCATGTCACTGGGGGAGGAAAGGTCAGTGTAAAGGCGAGTACCTGCTCCAGGAGGCTCAGGCCATTGGGGAGATGCGGGGGTGAGAGGAGGATGACTCCTCAGCCAGGCCTCCGTTGGTGAGCAACAGCAGGGCAATGCAGAGAGGGGTCCTGATGTACCCCAAAGGTGATCACAAAGCAGGCCTGAAGGGAACTGGGAACTAGTCAGAGGTCACCCTAGAACCCAGCTCTCTCTGTGTACTCTTCTCACGGGACCATTCTAGTGAGGATGGAGTCAGACAAACGTCCAAGGACCACTGGGGAAAACACAAATGAAGCTAGACCAAATGCCCCACCCCTACCCCCAGGAACTACGTCTGGCACTTGGGGCCAGAAGACACCTGTTCTATTCCGCTTTGAAAGTTTCTCTAGAGTATGCCACCTGTGCAGTGGTGTGGCCTGGTGGCAGGGCATACCAGTCCTTCTTTGCTATGCTACCCTGTGGTCCTGCACAAGACATTTCGGGGCTTCTAGACAATCAGTGACTGTTCCAGTCCTGGCTCTGTTAAAGGTGGCCATGAGTTCCTGGCATTCACTATGAAAAGGGGCTCCAAAGCAAAGGACCAGAGAAGCATGTGGGAATCCACATGGTTTTGTCCCTAGTGTATGCTTGCAGAAGGGCAAGTCACTGTTACTCAGTGTACTAGGCAGCCACCCTGTGCAGAAGTCTAGCTATACACAGCTTCGGGGGCTGGGCTCCTGGTGACAGCAGCCAGATTGGAGCTGCCCCCTCTGATGCCACAAAGCCCAAGCAACCAACCAGCCTTGCATTCTGCCCAACCTACAGATTGGGGAGTTTCACTTTTACTAGAAAACTTGTGGCCCATGTGTCCTTGGGTAGAATGTTTAACTCAGCAATGTGTTTCCTCATCTAAAAATGGGAGGGTATCCACCTGCAGAAACCTGCTGAGAGCAGCCATCAACTATTCTTTCTCCTGGTCCTGCCTCCTGCACAGCTGACTCCTAACCCTATCCTGTGACTGGAGCCTACTTCCTAGGCAGTAGAGCCAGGAATGTGGTGGCTATGAACAAAGTTCCTTACTAGAGAGCAAGGGCAGAATTCAAGGCTAGGTACTTTTCTGCTCTTGTCTCTTCGGGGACATGGTGATGCCATTGAACTTGCTTCCTTTCCAGAACCTGCTTCTTGCTTTTCAGGAAGTCCCACTTTCTTAGGGACGGTGAAAGTAGACTCCCATCCTATACTGAAGGGCATGGGGACAGCTCTGATTGTGCAGAGCCTGGGGCTGCACAAGCCTTCTCTGTGGAGTGGAGGACATTTTTCCCTAGTCCCAAGACCTTCTGACTTGGGTGACCACCCTGTCCCAGCCTGACCCGGACTGTCCAGCATCTTCCTTTCTCACTGTAGGGAGAAAGTAAGATTTTAAAGTCCAGACCTAGGGACTGAAAGGAATCCTACAAGGTAACTAGAGAACCTCTACTGGGTTCCTGACATGTCAGACATGTTAGACACATCCGGCTTGGCTTTGTCCTACCCATGAGATCCCAAAATGAGCCATGTGGAGCAGAAGCACACACAAACTGGGCTGGAAAGGGATTGTCAGCCCAGACTACACACCATGCACCACACACCCACCTGTCAGCCCACCCTATGCAACCTGCCTCTGTGCTCCCAGGCTGGCCTAAGAGCACAAGGCTGCAGGCAGTTGAGAGGTGCTATGTGGCGTTCAGCAGGCTCGAGGAGAGGCTGCTGGTATTGAGCAGAGCGGCTAGGGCACAGATGAAGTCACAGCAGGGGTGGGTGGCTTCTGGGAGTGACTTCAGGAAACTGGTTGAAAGGATGGAATCAATTTTCTTTTCAAGGTGGAAAAAAAAAAAAGGTGCTGGGAAGGCAGGCAGGAAGAAGCCAGACAAAGAATGCAGCTCATACTTTGTAATCCAGCTTCAAATAACCGGCAAGAGAAGCCCCAACCCCATCGGGCAAGACCCTCAGCCCCACCCCCATCGGGCAAGACCCTCACCAAGGTCAGAGACCAGGAAAGTGAGGAGAGGTAGAGGGTGAATACCCGTATGTGAGGATTAGGTGACATCTCCTTGCAGGACCAAGGATCCGCATCTGGACCTGATAGCCTGAGTCCTTCATGATGAGAACAGGGACACAGGGTGAGTGGGTGAGGATTTGCCCCAGACCTTTCCGGTCCTCAATCATAAGTCTGCCTTTTCATCCTTCTCTCTACGAATGCTGGAAGGGACCAGGCCCTTGCTCTTCTTCTTGGCTGCTTTCCAAATTGTGCCTGTCACCATCACGGCAGGGAAACAGATGGCATATGTAAACGAGGCTCTGGAAGGACTTTGGCGAAGGGACTGTTGGCAGGACTGAGTGTCAACTGAGGAGGCAGCGCCCCAGGAAGAAAGGCCACCCAGGGTCACCTGGGCAGTTCACAGGGAGTCCAGGAGGCTGTCATCTCATCTAGTGGTTGGTTTTCTGTTAAGGAATTGCTGTGTCAGCAATTGCTCAACAGCTCTCCAGAAGTTGGGAGCTTAAGAGTAAGTCCAGGCTTGGGAGAGAAGGCAGGCAGGCCAGGTGTGTGGACAGCCCCTCACCTGGGGTTTAACGAAGCCTGGGGTTCAGCAGAATCAGTCTGTATTGCCACCCAGAGAGCGTTTGTGCACAGGAGATGCTTAATGGCATGGATAGAATACATGAGTGGGTTCCTCACTGAAAGAAGGAGAGCCTTCATCCCAGACAGGCTACAGTGAAAGGAAATGATTGGATTAGACAAGGCCCTAAGGGTAGGGTCCTGATCACAGAGGATGAGTATCCTTTTTTTAAAAAAAAATTAAAAAAAAAATTATTTTCTTTATTTTAGGTATATGAGTTCACTATAGCTGTCTTCAGACACACCAGAAGAGGGCATTAGATCCCATTACAGATGGTTGTGAGCCACCATGTGGTTGCTGGGAATTGAACTCAGGACCTCTGGTAGAGCAGTCAGAGCTCTTAACCACTGAGCCATCTCACCAGCCCAGGATAGGTATCCTTATGAGAAGAGATGACAGAATTCAGCCTCTCTACCACATGAGGACACAGTGACAAGACCACCATCAACACCACCAGCCAGGAAGCAGGTCTTACCAGGAACCAAACCAGTAGGACCTTGACCTTAGACTTACAGTCCCCAGAATTGTGAAGAACAGATGTTTGTCATTCAGCCTGAGTGCATTATTACGGCAGCTGGAGCCAGTTCAGGGAAGGAAGAGACAATCAAGGTGAGAACAACCAAGAGAAATGCTGGTGCCTGGGCTATATTTCTGTTGCCTTGATAAAATATCCTGACAAAAAGCCACTTAGGGGAGAGAGGGTTTGTGTGACTTACCCTTCCAGGTCTCTACAGCTTATTGTGAGGGAGTCAAGGCTTAAACTTAGGCCCCATATCCACAGTCAAGAGCAGAGAGAATAAACACATATGCACTTGCTCACTTGCTCTCAGCTAACTTTCTCTTCTTATACTGTTTAGGACCCTTTGCTAGGGAATGGTGCTGCCCACAATAGGCTAGGTCTTCCTATATTGACAAGCTTACTGACCAACTTAGTCCAGATAATTTGTCGTTAAGATTCTCTTCCCATGGGACTGGAGAGATGGCTCAGTGGTTAAGAGTACTGGCTGCTTGATCTTCCAGAGGACCCAGGTTTTGTTCTCAGACCCACATGGAGACTTAGAACTGTCTGTAAACTCCAGTTCCAGGAAGTCTAGTGCTCTCTTCTAGTCTCCACCAAAACCAGGAAAGTACACAATATGTAAGTAAAACACTCATACGCATAAAATAGAAGTAAACAAATCTTTCTAGGTTGTGTCAAGTTGACATTTAAAACTAGCCAGCAGCCAGGAGTAGTGGGGTATGCCTTTAATGTTAGCACTCAGGAAGCAGAGGCAGGCAGCTATCTGTGAGTTCAGTCAGTCAAGTCTATGTAGTAAGACCATGTCTTAAAAGACAAAACAAACAAATGAAACAATTAACACAGATAGTTCTAACTCCACATTTCAACCACAGCCTAGGCCTGGATTTCAAAGCTCTCTGGGTACCAGGCAGTGGCAGGAGCCCTTGGGAAAAGGACAGTGCCTAGCCAATGGTTGCCCACCCACCCACCCACACCTTTGCCTAAAAGGTACATCTTGTGCCCTCTACTCTCTCCAGGACTCACCTAGACTCAGTCTGGCCACCCTGAGATCACTGCCCTTGGGATGTCCCCTGAGCAACAAAAGGAGCTTATAGTAGCTTGATAGCTGTCTGCAGAAATCATGTCTACTTGTGACCTTGGAACATGATCTTATTTGGAACTAGAGACTTTTCAGTTGCAGTGAGTTGAGTTGAGACCACCTCGGATTCTGGTGTCCTGTGTCCAATAGCTGCTGACCCTGTGTGAAGAGGAGAGACACAGAGGAAAGGTAGAATGTGGACCAGAGCTACAGCCACAGTCTAGGAAGGCCCCGTGGCCTCTCAGAGCTTGAAGAGACAGAAGAACCCTCCCCTAGAGCCTCAGGCTGGAGGGAGGCCCAGTCCTTTGCCTCACATTTCTGTCCCTACAGAGAATAAATGTCTGTGTTCAGTCTGTGTTGAGCCTGGTTTTTGGTTTTTTGTTTTTAACGGCAGCTGTAAAAGCAATGTGTGGCTCAGGTGATTTCCTGCTCTGACTCTTCTCAAAACAGCACAAGGTCCTAGGTTGAGGGCTCCGCAGTGGAAAAGGAAGGGTCTGAGTGTGGAGGCCCAAACCCTTCCCCTACAATGGAGCTCCCTCACTTCTCCCTGCCTCACATGGTGCCTCATTCGCTGGCCTAAAAGCCATTTTTTGCTTAAAATGCGCTGAGTCCTCACTTGGGTCCACGGGTGACTGACAGCAGAGTGGGGTGTGGCCTCTCTGCCTGTGTGTTGGATCTGTCTCCTTAACTTTGGCTCACCTGTACAGCTCAACATCTTAATTGCTCTGTAACCTATCTCATCTCTCTTCAGGACAAAAGTCACAGGGGTAGGAGTTACTGAGGTGCCTGTTGTCTTTCATCTACATCATCCTGATCTAAAATCCCTTAAAACGCCTTAAAAGCCTCCAGTGAGGGTCCCAAACCTCTAGTCATCTTGGAGTCCAGGACCCACTGAGTTTTTCAGGATGGATGGTCCACCTTCAGAGAGGGCAGTTGTCAGAGAGGGCAAGGCTGGAGCAGGAGTAATCAACGCCTAAGGGCCGGTGTGTCCCCACCGCAATGAGGACTTCTCCAGACCACTTTGCAGGGCCTGAATTGGACAGTGGTGGGCAGGACAGCATCTAGACAGGACGACTTAGTGATACACACCTTTTGTCCCCCACCCCAGAGACTCTATTCAAACCTAAAGCTCACTGGATCCTTTGTCCTTCCAACATGGCCACATTGTTAAATATCTTCCCTCTGCCTTTATCACTATCTCTTTAATTGGTCTTTGGAATAGTGGCCTTTGGAACGGGCAGAGTAGAGCTTTTAACCTAAAATCCTTGTCACACTGTTAACCAGGACTTTGCATCATAGGGACATTGAGACAAGCTCATGACTGACAAGCACAGCTCATTCTGACAGGTTACTTTGGCCTTGTGGAAACTTCCAGACTGATTGGGGGACCATCCAAGGACTCCCCACAGCTTCCTCCCTCACTCCAACAGTTCCTTAATCACTTTGGGCACCTGCCTCTTGTGAGAATCTGCAAGTCCTGCCCGGGTTGGACTCATGTATCACCACAGTCACCTACCCACAGATGCTCAGAGAGGGGAAGCAATGTGGCCAGGGCAGCAGACTCCTGTAATTCCCCAGGCTAAGAAGATTCCCCAGGGAGGATGTAGTCTGAGCTACTGCCCCACCCCAGCAGGCAGCTGCAGGCTCTGCTGGTTGCCATGGTGCTGGGGGAGGAGGAACAGATTCCAAAGCCGCATCCAAAAATACCCAGCCACCCTCCTTCCTCACACCCTTCCCTGAGCGAATGTCAAAGTACCCTTTTATAAGTGCCTCCAGCTCAAGTCCGCTTCCTCTGTAACCAAGGAACCCAGGAAGCATAGGGTTGGAGAAATGAGTCAGGTGACCCTACTCCAGCTGGGGTGTCTTAACTTCCTGGGCTCCCATGACCCACAGAGAGGGGGCCCCTCTTTGACCTCCAGTCTTGGTGAGGCTTGCTCCGGGAGCTGTCACTACTCTTGGAGCCTGTCTGCAGCCTTTGAGGTGCCTTAGGAGGTTAGTGAACCTGATATTGGAAAGAAAGGAGAGGCTGATAAGATGTAGCCCCTCCCCCATACATCCCAGTTGTCTTCCACCTGCACCAACCCAGATCAAGGATCCTCTGAAGTTTCAGGAGTCCCTTTGTAGCCCAGCTCCAGGGTCCCCAAGGAGCTTAGACCCAGGGAACAAGAGGAAATGAATGAATGAATGCAGGCCAGGCTCATCTTGGGTTCAGAAAGTCATCTCAAAGGCACCTGCTTGTCTAAATTTTCAGGGGACCAGGAGTCCAGGTAGCTCAGGGCTACTGGCACACTAGAAATGAAGGACTGATAGTCATCAAGATTCCAAGCTGGGTGTTTGTGCAAGCTCTGTCCATGTAGCAGCTAAAACAAAGTGTAGAGAATAGAATAGGTGCTGTCTCCGGTCACAGGCTGCACACACTCTGGTCACAGTGCTGACTTGGAATCCACCTGACAGATCCAAGTCACCTGGGCATTCAGGGACAGAGGCACAGATAGTGCTGAGGGAGCCTAGTGACTAGAGACATGTGAGACAATGGCCACAGGCCCTTGCATGACCATGCAGGGTTACAGCCCAAGTGGGAAGAGAAACCTGTCAGATGCTTCGAGTTCCCCCAAGCTTTACGTTGGAACGGAGTGTCCTGGCAGGCTTCAGCTGTGAAGCAGAGCAGGGTTGGGTGTGGGAGGGTCATGTGCTTGCCTTGCACATTTTCCCATGGTGTGGCTTTTTACCCAAGAACACAGATCCCATTTATAGTTTAAAAGCAAATGAATGAACCCTGGTCACCCTGTGTCCCTCCAGAGCAATTGTTGCAAAGTTCCCAGACAAGTCTTCCACCACCCTTCAGCCATCTTGGGGGTACCTGCCCAAAGTCAAGCTGCTATAGAGCACTGTCTTCCAGGCATAATGGCCATTGTTTTCAGAGCAGCTGTGACCACTTGTGGACCTGCCTCAAGATCTAGTCCACGGACTGCAATAGTGCCCTTCCGGAAGGAGGAGAGTGAGGAGGGTCGATGGATGTCAATCATTCATGGTGGACCTGACGTCAGTCATTGTGTCCTGTACCTCCCAGCCATTTGTGTGTAATTCTGCTTTAATTGCTCAAGACCTCCTGCTTCACAGGAAGTGCTAAAGGATACAATTGTGGGATGTTAACTGAAGCAGGAAGACCATAAGACTTTCCAGTTGTGCAGCTGATTTGGGAGTCACCCATGTTCCTGTAAGCAACCCCTTGCCCATGTTTTGTAGGTCTAATAAACTTATGGGTTCCTCAAGTTGGACTTTGGGAGAACTGTGCTTTGGGTTGACCTTGGCACCCTAGAAGAAAAGGTTTTCCTTTAT
The DNA here is from genome assembly GCA_019843965.1 of Rhynchomys soricoides. Taxonomy (NCBI): domain Eukaryota; kingdom Metazoa; phylum Chordata; class Mammalia; order Rodentia; family Muridae; genus Rhynchomys; species Rhynchomys soricoides. The sequence goes on along the minus strand of JADRCH010000060.1, from coordinate 11,151,851 downwards.
GTCTCCCTGGAAAACATCCACTCAAAATTGCTAAGTAATATGAGGTGTGTCTAGTGAGGTATTTGGTTGGAGAGCAGTCAGGGAGGGATTCCTGGTGATGCGTTCTTTGGGGGGAGGGTGTCTTGGAGAGTGAGTGGGAATTTGCCAGGAAGAAAATAGCTTGGTGGACAGAGGGAGTTCTGATAGCAAGAAACTGTTAACAGCCTTGAGGTAGGTGACCCATGTTTCAGGAGTTTGGAATAAATGATGCATGAGGTAGCAGGGGAGAAAGGAAATCAAATTGGAGATGGGGTGCAGAACCTCAGTTCCTACGTGCCTGGACAGGCAGCAAGGGGCATGAAGTTTTCCTCTGGGCAATGATTTTAGATTTACCTGTTGCTTTGTTAATCCCATAGATGGGAGAAGAAAGACCACCAACCCAAATCATGGCCAGATTAATTAAAGCAAGAAATCAATTAAAGCAAGCTTCTTTTTAAAAAATGTGTACAAGGGCTCTGCCTAAAGGCAGGTTCAAGAAATCAGCATTGGACAAGGGTAAAATAGGGATTTTTATACTTCAGGAGTAGGGAGTTTCCAAATGGGGGATTTGGCAGTCAAATAGGAGGGGTTACAGAAGCAGCACATAAAAGCATGTCACATTAGTCATAATGACCTCCTGAGACAAAACATGGTTGCAAGGTGGTCATAATAACCTTTTCTTTGTTTTTTCGAGACAACGTTTAAACCTGGCTATTCTGGAACTCTGTAGGCCAGACTGGTCTTGAACACAGAAATCCACCTGCCTCTTCCTCTCAAGTGCTGAGATTAAAGGCATGACCACTACTGCCTGGCTCGTAAAAACCTTTTGAAACAAAGATATGGTTGTTGTTTCCTGGAATAGGCAGTACTGAACCACTAGTAGTTAAGGTTACAGGTGGGGCACAGCCCAAATCTTGGAAAACAAATTAAATCATAAACAGGAATGAACCTAGTTTATCTTTACTATAAAATGGCTTTCAGCCGGGAAGTGCTGGTACACATCTTTAATCCCAGCACCCAGGGAGGCAGAGGCAGGCAGATCTCTGTGATTTCAAGGTCAGTCTGGTCTACAGAGCAAGTTCTAGAACAGCAAAGGCTACACAGAAAAACCTTGTCTTAAAAACAAAAACAAAAAGATGGCTTTCAAGCATAAGATGGAGGCAGGATGGTTTATTAGCTGGAGCCAGGACTTTTGGCTTTCGATTCTGACCTAGTGAGCCTGGGTGGGGCTGGACCTGCAGGATCCTTAGAACTTCCCAACAGATTCTGAGAGTCTCCACATGGACATCTGCTGCCACTGCTGGAGCAACACACAGGAGAACAGGAAATTGATAGGATCTCATTGCAGTCATCCTGTGGGACAAATCCTAGGAGGCCAGATGCAGTACCTGGCTGAGGAAGGAGGCAGAGCTGGGGAGAGCAGGACCTAATGTGGGGAGGCAAACAAAGTAGAGACCTACAAGGTCTGGGGTGGTGGCGGGACAGGGGCAGACACACATAGCTTACTAAGCCCACTAGTTCTGCACCCCAACTGTACCCTCAGCACCCCCACAGACAAATCAAAGGAACTACTGGGACCCCAACCCTAACTGAGGTTCCAGGAAGGAAGTGCTGCTGAATGGAATGTCACCTCCCACCTGGAGTCCCTTGGCTGGTATAATGGTTAGATTTTGTTGTTGTTTTGTTTTGTTTTTAAAAATATATAGGGGCTGGAAAGATGGCTCAGCGGTTAAGAGCACTGACTGCTTGCTCTTCCTAAGTTCAATTCTCAGCAACCACATGGTGGCTCACAACCATCTGTAATGGGATCTGATGCCCTCTTCTGGTGTGTCTGAAGACATAGCCAAGTGTACTCATATACCTAAAATAAATCTTTTTTTTTCTTTTTTCTTTTAAAATAGTATTTAAAAAAAAAAAAAAAAGAGCTTAGAGGCTGCTAATCCCATTTTGCTCTCTCTGCTTCCTGCTCATAGATGTTGGGAAATTCAAGCTGTTTCCTATTCCTGGTGACACACCTCCTCACATTCATTATGGACTCTGACCCCCTGGAACCATAAGCCCCAAATAAACACCCTTCTAGAGGCAGAGGCAGAGGCAGGCGGATTTCTGAGTTCGAGGCCAACCTGGCCTACAGAGTGGGTTCTAAGACAGCCAAGGCTACACAGAGAAACCCTGTCTTGAAAAACCAAAAAAATAAAATAAAATAAAATAAAACACAAACACCCTTCTGTTAGTTGCCTTGGTCATGGTGCTTCATCACAGTAAAAGAAAAGGAACTAATACATCCCAAGTGTGGAGATGAATGCCATTAGTCCCAGCACTAGGGAGGCAGAGGCAGGCAAATCTCTGTGAGTTTGAGGCCAGTCTGGTTGATAGAGTTCTGGGACAGCCAGGGTGACATAGTAAGACCCTGTCTCAGGAAAATAAAACACACACACACACACACACACACACACACACACCAGAAGGGGTCGTCAGATACTGTAGACCTGGAGTTACAGCTGTTTGTGAGCTGCCTGCTGTGGGTGTGGGTGCAGGGATCTGAACTCTGGTCCTTTGATAGAGCAGTAAGCACTCTTAACTGCTAAACCATCTCTCCAGCTCTCCAGCCCTGATGGTTGAAAGGATGACATAAATCACATTTGTCTCCATTTAAGGACCAGGCCTGATTTCAAAAAGGAGATCATAAGGCACCAGCTCCAGGAACAGACCATAAAATCCAGGGATAAGGTCATAAAAACCCCTCCCAAAGAACAGCCTGGGGATAACCACAAACATGGGGAAATATCTTTTCTCAGGATGGGCCATCTGTGCTGGGCAGCCCTATCTCATCCTATGGCTAAACATTCATGACATAAAAATGCAGACCACTGACTGCTTGTAACTAACCTAGCACCTATCAAAGAAGTTTTTTTTTTTGTTTGGTTTTGTTTGGTTTTGTTTTTCAAGACGGGGTTTCTCTGTGTAGCCCTGGCTGTCCTGAAACTCACTCTGTAGACCAGGCTGGCCTTGAACTCAGAAATCCGCCCGCCTCTGCCTCCCAAGTGCTGGGATTAAAAGTGTGCGCCACCACTGCCCAGCTACCAATGAAATTTTAAATTACCTAATCCTTCTAGAAAATTCTCTTTAAGAAGGCCTGTGAGCCTTTGTCTAGGGTCGCCATTTTGGAGAATGGTTGGCCTCTGCCTGCTGGTTGTTTCTGTCGAATAAATGCTCTTTGTTTTTGCATACTGAGTCTGGGGTCTTCCTTCAAGGATTTGCAGATCCTTACAGGTTAGTTTTAATTGTCAACTTAATGTGACATAGAGCCACCTGTGAAGAGAGTCTCAGTGAGCACTTGTGAAAGTCAGGTTGGCTTATGGGAGGATTGTCTTGATTCCCTTAACTACTGTGGAAAACCCCAGCCCACTTTTCTGAGGCACCAGCACCAAGCATGCAGGGTTTATTTCTTCCTGCTCTTGCTGGTGCAGCAGTTCCTCTCTGAGAGACTATAGCCTACAATTCAGACTCGGTGGATCCTTTCTCCATGAGTTGTCTTTTGTTTGGATGCTTGTCTGAAGATAGAAAACAAATTTGAAGGCAGGCCGTGGTGGCGCACACCTTTAATCCCAGCGCTTGGGAGGCAGAGGCAGGTGCATCTCTGTGAGTTCAAGGCCAACCTGATCTACAGAGTAGGTTCCAGGACAGCCAGGGCTACACAGTGGGGTCTCCTAGTTTCTATAGGTTTGTGGTTAAAACCAGCAGTCATCCCTAGGAAAGCTGCTGGGGTGGAGGGAGCCACAATGATGGGAGCAGCTCCTAAGGGCATTGTGATGATAGTGGGCACACCTTTCCCTTATCTGTTTCTGAGCAGGGCAAGTATTTTATCTGCATGACAAAGACCAGGGGTAAGAGGCACAGCTGGGATGGCCTGTCAGCCCTGAGCCATGGACCCTAGGTTTTGGCTAGAGACCCAGGATAGCAACCATAAACTGACTGGTGCCAGACCCAAGTCAGATCTTGTGTTCTGTGTGTGTGCACACGCACTTTGCCAAGTTCGTCTTCGTCCTTTTGAGAGGCTCTGCTTCTCTGGTGGAGTCCTTGCTTATAGTCTTCTCTTACCACAGAAGAGCCACTTCTCAAGTGAAAGACCTGGTTGGAGTCTGGTAGAGTCAGACATCACTGCTACATGCATATGTACGCATACAGACAAGAACTGTGAGGTCAAAGAAGTTTGAAGGCCAGCTTGTTCTGTTCTTTCTCTCCCATGGTTGAGCCCCAGCTGGGGTCCTCATCGAACTGCTGATCCCCTACCTGAAGTACTAAATGTGATAACATATTTCAAGAGGAAGAGACCTAAAAAGCAACACTCTGCCTGTGGCCTCGGGAATAAGGAGCAGAACAGGGATTTGAACCTAAATCATTCTGATTTCGAACCTTCCCTCAGCTCCTGACCCCTTCTGTTTCCACACCAACCAGGAACATTCTTTCTAAACCCTCTTCCAGGACTTCCAGACCATGTCTCTGAGGGCACAGCACTAGTGCTTGGGGAGTGTCTCCACAGGCAGCTCACACTGTACCAGCTCCAGTGTGGCTATTGTCTCTCCTGATGGGGAAGCCTTCAGAAGCCTGAGGTAGAGCAACAAGACATAGCCAGGTTGTCCTGTGAGTCTGTGCTGTAAGGATGGCTGGCAAGCACATACTTCTAGTCCTGGGCTCATCTTATTTCTTTGGCAGTGCTGGGGACTGGAGCACAGGCCATGACATGCTAGACAACTCCTTCACTATGAAATAGCTCCCCAAATTTCTCTTCTAAAAAAAAAAAAAAAACAGGTCCATGACCCTCATGGGACTGAGGCCCTGGGCACCGGGCAGAGCACAGGTAGAACCCGAGAGAAACTCATTCCTTTCCAGCCCTTAGCATTTACTTCTCTCACACTTTCTGCCTTACCCAGTTTGGAGCCAGCTCACCAGGAACTTACCATGCCCAAAGGCCTGCATCAGCTGCCAGTTAGGGGGGCAGGTATTTACCCTGCAATTCCAGAACCTGGCCAACTGCTAATGTTCTAAGCTTGCTTAGGCGGAAAGGGACGCTAAAGTTCTCACATAGAATCAAGGGCCCGAGGGCTAGCCTGGAGTAGTGGTTTTTCTACGTGAAGGAGCTGGGGGTCGGCCTGGAGCAGTAGTTGTCAACCTACTGCTTGCTTGCTGAATTCTTTGCCTTATAAAAACACTCAAAATGTAAAGCAGATAAGAGCCGAGCTGCTTCCATTGAAGCTGGAGTCTAGCGAGCCTGAAAATAAGACCAGAGCCCTATTTGCTTCATAGTTGTACTAGAGAGACAAGGGTGGGCGAGGTGGGGTGGGTAGCAAAATATTGGGAGCTTGGGAAGCTGGCAAGGGCTTCTGCAGCACAGGAACTGTGTGTACGGGCAAGGTCCTTAGGGCAGTGCTGGCCAGCAAAACCAGTTGACTCATCTCTCACTGCAAGATGTCAGTGTGTACAAACACCAGGACACCTTCTTTAGGAAAGAGCTGATGACTTCATCCTGGACAATGCCTCGAGCTTTCTTTCTTGAACTTAAAAGGATATTTTGGGGGAAACTTTCCTATAGAAGAAATACTAAAGGGTTGGAGAAATGACTCAGTATTTAAGAGCACTTGCTGCTCTTGCAGAGGATCGAGATTTGACCCCAGTACCAAGAGGCAGTTCACAACTTATGTACACATAAACTCACACAGACATAAATGAAAAAGAAATAAACAAACAAATATTTTTTTATTAAAAAAAAATCTAATGTGAATCTAGCATTCCCATTAATTCCCCCCCCCCATTACATGCAAATAAAGAGCTAGCTGTGGCACAATTCTTTAATCCCAGCACCATGGAGGCAGGCAGCTCTCTGTGAGTTCAAGGCCAGCCTGGTTTACAAAGTGAGTCCAAGACAGCCAGGGCTCTTACACAGAGAAACCCTGTTTTGAAAAACAAAAAGACAAAAGCAACAATGACAACAACAAAAATCAAATAAAGGTAAATTTAAATTATACCACCCCAAATCCCATTCTTCTGGGGTTTTATTATATTTTTTTTATTCCTAAGAATTTCATATATGTATACAACAAAACATGACCATATCTGCTCTTTATTCCCCTCCTGTGAGTGTCCGTGCATCTCTCCTAACTCGTCCCCTTCCCAACTTCATGACTCTTCTGGTTTTGTCCCTGTAGTTTCATCACCTGTTTCTCGATGTGTCTGCAGAACACACAGCCTGTTTCCCTAATAATGCTGTTTCCTCCCTCCCTCCCTTCTTCCCTCCCTCCCTCCTTCCCTCCCTCTCTCCTTCCCTCCCTCCCTCCTTCCCTCCCTCCTTCCTTCCCTCCCTCCTTCCCTCCCTCCCTCCTTCCCTCCCTCCCTCCCTTCCTTTTTTCTTTTATTTTTCTGAGACAGGGTTTCTATGTGTGGCCCTGTCTGTTCTGGAACTCACTCTGTAGACCAGGCTAGCCTCAACCTCAGAGATCTGCCTGCCTCTGCCTCCAAAGTGCTGGGATTAAAGGCGTGCGCCACCACTGCCTGGAGGTTTTTTTAGACAGGGTCTCACTATGTAATTCTAGCTGACCTAGAACTTACTATGTAGACCAGACTGCTCTCAGATTTACAGACATCTGTCTATTTTACTCCGCTCCTAAGTGCAGGGGTGAAAAGCATGCACCAGCACACCCAGTTTACTTTGCTACCTGGTGGGATTCAGGCTGGGTTTCTAGTTCCTTTGGGGTTTTCATCCTATTTTAAATTTTTTAGCATTAACAAGTGTCATTTACATTTTAAAAATTACTACATTTAGCCGGGCAGTGGTGGCGCACACCTTTAATCCCAGCACTTGGGAGGCAGAGGCAGGCGGATTTCTGAGTTGGAGGCCAGCCTGGTCTACAGAGTGAGTTCCAGGACAGCCAGGGCTATACAGAGAAACACTGTCTCGAAAAAACAAAAAACAAAAACCCAACCAAACAAAAATGACTACATTTATTTTACCTGCATCTGTGCGTGGTACATTCTTCAGCACACATGGAGGTCAGAGGGCAACTTGCAGGAACCAGTTCTCCTTCCGCCATGCTGGTCCTGGGGTTCTACCCAGGAGGTAAATGCAGAAGAGCAGGATAGTAATCCGTATATAAGAAGTAAATGAGCAAACTGCCAGGAGTAGTGGGACAGGGGTTCAAGGTCATCCTGGGCTACCTGCGGCCCTGTATCAGAACACACACACAAATAAATGTAATTACTTTTGTTTTTAATTCTAAAAGGAAAAACTATTTATTTTGCTGTTCAAAGAAAAGGATAAAGAAATCATGGAGACTGTGAGACCAAAGCAGCTGAGAGGACAGCTTGGCAATGAATTATTCATTCAACAAATATTTCCTCAACAGCATGATGACAGGTTCCAAAGGAAACTGTCATTTTATAACTTTGGGGTTTGCTTAATACTTCTGAAAACTTTTTTCTGGGTACTTTTCCTGCAATTGTTGCATCTTGTCCCTAGGTGGCAGTAGGTATAGCCATGTTGAGGAGCATGCAAGTTTTGTCTTAATATTTAGTCAAGCCGGGCAGTGGTGGCACACGCCTGTAATCCCAGCACTTGGGAGGCAGAGGCAGGCAGATTTCTAAGTTCGAGGCCAGCCTGGTCTACAGAGTGAGTTCCAGGACAACCAGGGGTACACAGAGAAACCCTGTCTTGAAAAACAAAAAAAAACCAAAAAGCAAAAAAAAGCAAAAAAAAATAACTCAAGCCACCCATTGCAAATTTGTATGTGCTCACTGATGATGATGATGATGATGATGATGATGATGATGATGATGATGTATGTGTGTGTTTTAATTTTTTTATTTATTTGTTTTTTCTTGTTTGGTTTTCAAGACAGGGTTTCTCTGTGTAACAGTCCTGGTTGTCTTGGAACTTGATTTGTATACCAGGCTGGTGAACCTGTGTGTGAACCACAAAAATGCCTGCTGTCTATGGAAGCCAGAAGCGGGTGTATCAGATTCCTTGGAAATGCAGTTACAGATAGTTTCGAGCTGCCATGTGGGTGCTGAGAATCAACCCCTGGTCCTCTGCAAGAGTAGAAAGTGGGTCTTAACCACTGAGCCAGCTCTACAGCCTCCTGCTCCAATTTTTTTCACTAGTTGGTTTAAACATGTTTCTTGTATCTGTGGCTTCTTGTGTTGTCCATGTGCAAGTGCCTGGTCATTATTCAAACATTTCTACAGCTTATTCGTCAGTGTAGACATCATCTTTTCTGAGTTCTGGCTGACTTTGATGTTTTCCTGCATTCCTGAAGCTTTTTTGCAAATATATATATATATTTGTATTTTTGAGACAGGGTTTCTCTGTGTAGCCCTGGCTGTCCTGGAACTCACTCTGTAGACCAGGCTGGCCTCGAACTCAGAAATCTGCCTGCCTCTGCCTCCCAAGTTCTGGGATTAAAGGCGTGCGCCACCACTGCCTGGCTAACAGTATTTTAATATGAATCCTGCCACTGGCCATTGCTCTTTTAACTGTCAACCTCTCCTCCACCATGAGTGATGTGAGGACGGGAGGCTATGAGCAGATGTGCCCACTATAGGCTGTCCTTGGGCTCTGTCTGAGATCCAGAATGCTAGCACTGGTTGCTGTCCACTCTTCATGGACACCCCACAGCTACAGGCTCCTGGGAATAAGAAGCCATCCATCAGGGCATAGAGGACACTGTGTGGCAACAGTGGGTAGCTGAGGGAACTGGGCCAGCCTTCTGGATTTTTTTTTTTTTTTTTATGAATGACTCGTGAAAGCAGCTTCTCAGGGCATCCTGGCCAGGTGCCAGCTGGCTCCTCAGTTTCAGAGCAGCTGTTGAGAGATGCCAAGCTTAATAGGTCCTCTGGTCTGTATGCAAGCTGGTGTCTGTGCTGCTAGTGTGCACCTGGACTTGCACAGATAGGGGAGCTTCAATACAGAAAATGGGATAAGCCTCCAGAGAAACAAGGCCTTCTGCCTCTGAATCATGGGGGGAGTGGGATGGCATTCAGTGGTGTTGTCATACTGTTCTTCTGTTCAAGTTATAACACCAACATCTGCCAGGCACCGGTGAGACCATTTCTGATGCACTCTCACAAAGGGAGAGGCACAGAGAACTTAATGAGTGGCCAGGTGTGAAGTGACAGGGCAGGGGTCTGATCCTAAGCCCAGATGTAGCCATCAATTACAGCTTCTGACAACTCTCCTTTAGGAAAGCTGCCAAATCCCCTCCCTGGGTCACATTTGTGGAAATATGTATTAGCCTTGTAGCTCCAGGCTGCCTCTCCTCCCAGGCTGAGATGCCTGCTACAGTGCTTCCTCCCTTCTCACCCATCTCCACTGTCCTGCCTGTCACCTATCTCACCATGTCACTTATTCAGTCCTGTTTGGTCTGGGGGCAGCTGGCATGGAATCAAGACCCCCACGGTTAAGCTTTTATACACTGCTGTAGCCAGTATCTTCTCTCCTGTGCTTATGTACATACTCCTGAGCATGCATACATGTACAGACACACTTAGAGACATGCGGTGCACATGTACACAGACAATCACTGAGAACAACTGCTTCCTTTCCTCTGCAGTGAGCCCCCATTTCTTTGTTTCTATATGCCAACCCTGATTACTGCCTTTTCTGGGTTCTACCTCTTTCCTGATACTGATTTCAGGATTTCCATCCAGCCAAGAAGACAAGGCAGAGCCAGCTTAGTGCCCTTCATCTCCTCTGTCTTAGCATGTGACTAGAAAAAGAAACTGTGTCCTGAGGGGTGGCCCCTGGGCCTGGAGACTTCACCTGACTCAACAGATGTGCATCTTTGCCAGGCATGGTAGCGCACATCTGTAATCTCATTGCTGAAGCAGGAATGTATGAGTTTAAGGCTAGCATGAACTAAATACTGAGTTCCTGGCCAGCCTGAGCTAATATATAATACTTCTTACAAAGCAAAACAAAGAAGCTAGGCAGATAGCACGTGTCTTTACTCCCAGCAAATCGGAGGCAGAGGCAGGCTGACCTCAAGTGGGGAGGGAGCAGGGCTGGACACGTGGCTCAGTTTGGAGAGTTTGGAAACTTCAGCATGAAGAGAACATCACTTTCTAAAGACGGAAGAGCCGAGCCGGGAGCTAGAGGAAGCCTTGCCTTGAGTGGCCTTCTTACGTTGCTACTCCACCCCTGGGCCTCCAGGGTTTCTTGTTTGGTAAGAAAAGTAAGTCCCCAATGGTTAAGCTACTGTGTCTGGTTGTTGTATGCAATGGCTAGGTAGGTCCTGGGTCCTCATCTGGTGAACTTTCCTGGCTTTGACCTTGATCCTTCCATCATCACAGGTCATGGGCTATCTCCACAGATCTTTGAGCAAACATCTACAAACATCTGTGAAACATCTACGATAAAATGGAAGCTTCGTGCGCAGGGTCCATCCCATCTGCCCAAGCATTCTTGGGTATCTCAGTGCCTGGCAAATATTTCCAATCTCTTCTATACAGGAGAGTGTTGAGGGCTGAGGTGTGTGAGCTCCAGTCCTGGCTCCCACATCCTAGTTTTGTGAAAACAAATTAATTCCTTAAGATGCTAAAACTACCGTAGCTCTGATCACCTGGGTGTTATAATGTTCAAAAGAGTTCATAGAAAAAAGATCTAGCCAGGCAGTGGTGGCACACGCCTTTAATCCCAGCACTTGGGAGGCAGAGGCAGGCGGATTTCTGAGTTTGAGGCCAGCCTGGTCTACAGAGTGAGTTCCAGGACAGCCAGGGCTACATAGAGAAACCTTGTCTTGAAAAACCAAAAAGAAAAAAAGATCTAAAGACCAAAAGCACTACCATAAAAACACCACATCAGTGCCTGAGAAAGGATGAGTCAGAGCCACCTCCTTCATTCAGGACCCCAGACAGTAGGCATGCATATACATATACACACAAGCACATGGAACACACACATATAAGATACACACTGCATGTGCAGCATACATGTACACACATATATGCACACAAGGCATGCACATACACCCACAGAAGTACCTGCACACATGTACAAACATGCAGCTCAAAAGCACATGCACACAGAAAGCACATGTATCTCTCTTAAGCCATGACAACGTGAACTTCCCCTGGCAGGCACCCAACTCAACCTTAACCACAAGAGAGTTCCCTCTGGGTGGCGTGGTGCTGATTAAAGCTTCAGGTTTCTGTATATTGATTTTTTTTTTTTTTTTTTGGAAGGTAGGAAAACACTGTGTCATCACGTTTTATATAAGGCTTGGAATCCCTCCCCCCAACCCCAGCTCCACACAGGACTCACTTGTCTGTACAGCCTAACGAGCAGGGGATCTGGAAAACAGAGAAATGTCCAAGGAGGTGGTCTGGCTGGGTAATTACAGAAAGCATTGCTGGAAGAGTCTCTCTTCCACCCTGTGCCCAGCAGGCAAGAGAAAGAAACTGAGCCAGGCTCAAGGTTGGCTCAAGGTGTGATCAAGAGTCCAGGCACAGGGCCAAAGGGCCCCAGGCCTTCCTCCATTGTAATTTGGAAAGTAGCCATGTCCAGGCAGGTCCTCCCAATTCACCAGCCACGGCTTGAGCACGGACTGTGTGAGCCTTTGGGTTCATCCCAGGAGCAAAGCAGGAAACCTATGTTTGAGAGTTCCATGGTGGGGGCACTCCAGGGAGGGATGAAGATGAAGATGACACGGCACCTGTTGGGCTCTGTGTTTGATGCCTTCAGATATTTGATTTCAGTCACACATGTGCCTATGAGAGGTCCATTTGCTTAAATGGGTTTGACCCATGCTACCTGCTTAAGGTGTTAATGAAAAAAAAAATCCCTCTCTCCACTTCTTTTTTGGCGATTTGTTTGGGCCTTCTGCATGCTAGGTAAATGCTCTAGACACTGTGTTAGATCCAAAGACATCTTTTTGTCTTTGTTTTTAGTGTTCTTTTTAAAAAATTCACTTATGTGTTGTGTCTATATGTATGTCTGTGTACTACCTACATGCTTAGTGCCCTCAGAGTCTAGAAAAGGGAGTCAAATTCCCTGCAATTGGAGTTACAGATGATTGTGAGCTACCCTGTGGATGCCAGGAATCAAACATGGGTCCTCTGGAAGAGCAGCCTGCCCACCCTAACCCTAACCCTAACCCTAACCCTAACCCTAACCATTGAGCCACCTCTCTAGTTCTCCAAATGTATTTTATTTTTATGTATATGTGCTTGTAAGAGTGAATGTTACACCGGGCAATAGTGGCACACGCCTTTAATCCCAGCACTTGGAAGGCAGAGGCAGGTGGATTTCTGAGTTTGTAAGAGTGAATGTCACATGTGTGTACATGCCTGCCAAAGCTGGAAGAGGGTGTCAAATCCCTTGGAACTGGAGTTAAAGGTGATTGTAAGTGCTGGGAACCAATTTCAGATCCTTTGCAAGAGCAGCAAATGCTCTTAACCACTGAGCCATCTCAGTAGCCTTCGGGTTTTAACTTTTTTGAGACAGGATCTCACAAAGTTACCTAGGCTGACCTCAAACTTGCTGTTTTACTCTCTGCTCCCAGATCAGCAGGAAGGTTAAGTCTCCCCCCTCCCAGCCCCTCCACTTCTCCTGCTTCCTTCCTCCCTGTTGCTTCCTACTTAAAGAATGGAGTGGTTGGGCGCAGCCCCTGTATGGCCTGTGTCTCACCTTCTGTTGCTTCTCCCCAACAGCATCACAGGTGGCCTATGTAGTTCCCACCCTTCCCCATGCCCTGTATGACCCTATACTTCTATTTTAGGTAGTACATATGCTGTAGATAGTAGCGCAAGTCATTCTGGGACTGTGGCCATCTTGCAGGGCTGGGCTCCTACCCTTTAACAACCAGCGTTCTTCAGGGCCAGGGAAAACCAGGTCTCCTCTAGAACCTGCTTATGCCTCCCATTTCTCCAGCTTGCTGGTGAGCAGGTGACTCAACACCTGCAACATGGGCCTCTTCCCTCCTAGATCATTTGCAAAACATCAAAGAATGTCCCAGGGACTAGTGCAGGCTGAACTTCCAACAGTGAATGCAAGGGGATGCTCGGGCAATTATTACCTCATTACAAAGGAGTGAGGTGATTCCACTAAAGCTGTATGGCTTACAAATAGCAAGACCAAAAATCAAACCCAAGGTTTAACAGTGGCCGTGTATAGGATCTTTCCTACCTCACTGCTGTCCTCCACAACTGGGCAGGGAGATTAGCAAAGGGCATCTACTGGAGAGGGAACTTCTATTGACACTCTGGGAGAGTTATGGAAGACACATCTAGGATGGATGGCTAAAGTGTGGAGCCAGGGAACCCATACACAACTCCTCTAGCACCCCAGTTAAGGGTGCTCGGGGAGTGTAGCTGCTTAACACTCCACTCCTACATGTGCCAGGGCTGGTAAAGTCCTCAGCTGCCGCTCCTCTCAGGCTGGGATGCAGAGGCGTAGGGTAGGAGGCCCTCTGTAGCAACTACCTTGCACCGGGGCTCAGTGTGGACCAAGAAACCCCAGCACAGGAGCTGCTGTTTGGTACGGAGCCAGAGTGATTCAGAAGGCCTGCACGTAGGGCAGCTTGTCAGGCTAGGACTGGCCGTGGGAGCAGGCCCCCTAGAGGAAAGGAAAAGAACAATTTGGAGCTACGAGTCCAAGCTCAGAGAGGATTCCAGGGAAGCAGCCAGTCCTGTGGCAGGAGTGGGTAGCTATCCTCTTTCCTGGCAGAGAGACCCCATGGAATGAGTGATGAAGAGCAGCCTATGAGGTCTAACTACATTGAAGTCAGGTCATATCTCCAGGACAGACCAGGAGGTCTGGGCCATGCGCTGATTCCAGGATGAAGACTCAGAGTTTCTGGAAGGTACCTGACTTTCAGATACAAAAAGATAGAGAATTGGTGACCAGCACATGTAAAGTATGGGGTTCATACTGGGCATGAGCTCCAAGGTGGAGGGGGGGTTCCATGCTCCAAACTGTGACCCCGAGGGCTGGCTCAGTGCTAAGACAGAATATATGACAAAACTTTAAAAAATGGTGTGTGTGTGTGAGTGTATGTGTGTGTGTGCACAACTGTGGACATGTGCAGGTGCAGTGAAAGACAGAAAGGGATGCTGGATGCACTAGGATCTGAACCTTAGTCCTTTGATAAAGCAGTAAGCATTCTTTTTTTCCCCATAATCTTTGATTGATTCTTTGTGAATGTCACATCATGCACCTCAGTCCCACTCACTTACCAGTCCTTCCATACCCACCTTTCACCTTTGTAATCTCATATCCACAAAAGAAAATAATAAAGAATAAAAAGTAAAACCAAACATCTCACTTTGGAAGCTGTGGTGCGTCACAGTGTATCATATAGTATATCGTTTTGCCCCAAAAGTGTTACTTGCAAATGTTCATCGCAATGAGTCATTGGTCTGGTCCGAGGCCTCTGGCTTCTGCTACACTATCAATACCAGATCCTCACGGAGACTCCTCTCGGATATGCTGTTGAAAGCACTCTTAATCAATCAGGTATCTCTCAACCTTGACAAAAGCAACTTATGGAAGAATTTATTTACACTCACTGTTTTGAGGTACAGTTCACCTTGGTGGGGAAGTCATAGTGGCAGGTATGTGAAGAAGTTGGCCCAGTAGATCCCGAGGCAGGGAGCAGAGTCCTAATGCTATGCTCAATTAGCTTCTTTTTTTTTCAACCTGGGACCTGAGCCCATGGGCACTGCCACCCATACTCATGGTGAGTCTTTCTACTTCAGTGAAAGCTCTCTGGAAACACTCTCATAGGTCCCCCTAAAAGTGGGTCTCCTAGGTGATTCTGTATCTGTTTCCTTGGGCATGGTGATTCACACCTGTAATTCTGGCACTAGGGATACTGAGGCAGGAGGATCACAAGTTTCTGATCACCCTGGCTTACACTGAGAGACCCTGTCTCAGAAGAATAAAACAAGAAGTGGATGCTTAATGCCTATCTCTTATATTGGGGTTGAGGCAGACAGAAGGTGACAGGTTATACCAGTGTTTGGTGCTTCCCTGGGAGTCTCCTGCATATTGGCTAGATTTGAGTCTAGCACCAAATGACTGAGAACTTTGAGGATTAGTGAGACAGTCAGAGGAAGCTGAGAGAGGGAGACAGGTGGGTGGAGAGCAGCCCAGGTGGACACTGAGGGCAGGATAGGCACTTACTCTGGATCTTCTCCACCAGTTCCTGTATACCAGGCATTTGATGAGAGGGCTCACTGGGGCTCAGCATGAAAGATATAGAACACACAAAGAACACATTATCAGTCACTGCTGCAACCTGGGAGTTTCCAGCAACAGCCAGCCCAGAAAAACCAAAGATGAGATTACAGCACAGGCAAGGAATTTACAGGCATTTTTTTTTTTTTCCAAAGAAGTGTGCAATAGGCCACAGGGTCATGAAACCTCTCACTACGAGATGACAAGAAAATGTAAGACGAACCCACAATGACATACTGCCATCAGGATAGCGACTGTTACCAGAAGGGAGAAGATGACAAGTGCTAGCATTGATTGAAAGGAACAGGACCACAAACACCATAAGGAGACTATAAACCCAAGCAGACATTGAGGAAACCATGATGGACCCCGAAGAATTAAAAACAGAGTTGGCATATGATACGACATTCCTGGTTCTTGCTTTGGAGCCCC
This sequence comes from Rhynchomys soricoides, assembly GCA_019843965.1. Taxonomy (NCBI): domain Eukaryota; kingdom Metazoa; phylum Chordata; class Mammalia; order Rodentia; family Muridae; genus Rhynchomys; species Rhynchomys soricoides. The sequence goes on along the minus strand of JADRCH010000060.1, from coordinate 11,136,175 downwards.
AAATAATTAGAAGCAGGATGTCCAACAGATATTTGTACATACAGGTTAAAGCAGCATTATTCATGGTTGCCAAAAGGTGGAAGCAGGGGCTGGAGGGTGAGATGTCAAAGCCTTGTAAATGTGAGGACCAGCATTGGTTCACAGAACCTATGTAAAAAGTCTGGGTGCAGTAGTATGCTTGTAATCCAAGTGCTGAGGCTGTGGAAACAGGAGGATCTTTGAGACTCTTCTTACCAGCCAACCCTAACCTCCTCATTGGTGAGCTCCGAGCCAATGAGAGACTCTGTCTCAAAAGTTTCAGACTAGCTAGAGACTTAGCTTGGTGGGTAGGGTGCCTGCCTGTGGTGCACTGAAGCTCTGGGTTCATTCCATAGCACTGAATAAATTGGGTGTGGTGGCATATATGTGTTATCCCAGCACTTGGGAGGTAGAGGCAGGAGAATTAGAGGTTCAAGGTCCATAAAATGCAAGATACCAATGCTACACTTCACAGACCCAAAGAAGCTAAACAAGAAGGAAGGTCCAAGCAAGGATGTTTGAATCTCACTTAGAAGGGAGAATAAAATCATCATAGAAGGCAGAGGGAAGGAGGGAAGTGGGAGGGGGGATGGGGAGTGGAAGGAGGGTAGTTCAGGATCAGGCATGGGGAGACACAGGGGAGATGGCAAGATGGCCATGAGAATGAGTGGAAATCTGCAGACCTCTGTGTGTGTGTGTGTGTGTGTGTGTGTGTGTGTGTGTGTGTGTTGGGAGGGTGAACTCTAGGATCTGTCAGAGGATAGGGAAAGGTCACAAAAATCAGTGGGAGTTACTTTAGGTGAGATTCACAGCAGGGGGGATATGGAACCCAAAGAAGCTACCTCCTATAGCCAGCCAGGAACCCCTGTGGAGTGATAGAGACACCAACCCACCCACAAAATTTTTGACCCAAAGTTTATCCTGTCTACAAGAAATGCAAGGACGAGGGAGGGAGCAGAGACTGAGGGAATGGCCAACCAATAACCAGCCAACTAGAGGCCCATCTCATGAGCAAGCACCAAATACTGACATTATTAATGATACTCTGTTATGCTTGCAAACAGGAGTCTAGCATGGCTGTTCTCTGAGAGACTCCACCTAGTAGCTGACTCAGACGGATGCAGAGACCATAGCCAAACATGGCTGGAGCTTGGGGACTCTTATGGAAGAGTTGGGGGAAGGACTGAAGGTCCCAAAGAGGATAGGAACTTCACAGGAAGACCAACAGAGCCAACTAACCTGGACCCTTGGGGATTCTCAGAGACTAAACCACCAACTGAAGAGCATACATAGGCTGGACCAAGGCCTCCCCACACAGATGTAGCAGATGTGCAGCTCGGTCTTCATGTGGGTCCCAAACAACTGGAGCAGGAGCTATCTCTAAAGCTGTTCCAGTCTGTGGAATACATTCTTCTAGCTGGGCTGCCTTGTCTGGCCTCAATGGAGGAGAATGCATCTAGCTAGCCCTGGAGAGAATTAATGTGCTAGGATTGGGAGATAGCCAGGGTGGCCTCCGTCCTCTCAGAGGAGAAAGAGAGTGGGGGGTGGAGGGGTGTAGAGGAAGGTACTGTGGAAGGGGGTACCGGGAGAGGGGGCATTGGTCCAGAAGTCAAGCGAATTTAAAAATGAAGAAGAAGGAGAAGAGGAGGAGGAGGAGGAGGAAGAAGAAGAAAAAATTCAAGGTTGTCCTTAGCTACATAGCAAGTTTGAACCCTGTCTCAAAATAAGTAAGTAAGTAAATAAATAAACCAAACAAAGAAATAAGCAAAAACTGAGGACCGTATTTCTGAGCATGGTGCCCGAGGCTGTCCTCCCGATGCAACAGATGCATGCACACACAACACACAAAGACTACAATCTTTGTATTAGGTCTCCCACTATCAAAGTGTGAGAAGTTTGGGAAAGCCTTTGTGACATGATTCCAGATAACTCTGGGGATTTTGCATTGAAAAAAATTTTACATCCTGTGTCCCAGAGGGCAGCAACCAAGTCCTAGTTGTATAACCAGCTGCTCAGAGGGTGCCCTTAGGTTACCAGCCACTGGGAGAGACAGGACTGGACAGCCAGACAGAGAGGGGGCCCAGGAGTCCAAGGTCAGCTGCCAAGAAGGAAGCACCAAACAATAGCCCTCAAGAGGCCTGGCCTCTCGGAGCCAGATTTGCACTTCCAGGACTAAGGCGATTTCCTCCGTAGGAAATGACCTGCTGGGAGGGCTTCCTGTGGGAGCAGGCTGAGAGGGGTTAGGGAAGATGAGGCTGAGGAATGGATTCCTGGATCCCCACCATCGTTCATCTCTAATCATTGAGGTTGAGGAGGATACTTGGATGTCCTGAGTTTTGAGCCTAGTGTTCAGAAGCTATGTTGGCTTCCATTTCTCTATACATGGGCTACTCAAGCTTGCCCTGGGTGCGTGTTTACACAAGCAACTGAGGCTCAGGAGTGACCTCAGTCCCCTTCTTAATCTCCTGGGGGTAAATAGCCAGCCAATTGACTCCCCAGGGTGACTAGGAAGGGTGGCATGGTGAGGGTGCTGTCTCACTCTACTACTGTATTCAGGGACCCAACAGTCACCAGGCTGTGCTGCTGGGAAGTGGAGATGAGAAGCCCCTGGAGAGGAGATCATGGGTTCTTGTGCCTTCCTTACGACAAAACAGAACTACCCCAGGAAGCAGCAGGGCAGGGCGGGCAGTCAAGGACTCATGTCCACTGGAGGAAAGCCCACCCTAAGAGCTGGCCAATGCCAGTGGCATAGACAGCCATGTTAAAGTCTTTCTACAGTTTCATCAGTTAAAGAACTCCTGGTTTTACTTGGTAGACATGAACATTGGCCATCACAGAGTATTTTTGAGTCAGAGTACCATGTAGCCCAGGCTGGCCTCAAACTCCTTCTGTAGCTAAGGATAGCCTTGAGTTTCTGATCCTTTCCATCTACCCCCACAGCAGTATCACCTTGCTTGGTGGTGTTGGAGATCAAATCTGGGAGGCTTTATTCATGCTAGACAAGCACTCTACCAACTGAGCTACAGCCCCAGGCTCCTTCACAGGTTCTTGTATTCCAACAATTTCCTTTTTTTTTTTTTTTGGTTTTTCGAGACAGGGTTTCTCTGTGTAGCCCTGGCTGTCCTGGAACTCACTCTGTAGACCAGGCTGGCCTCAAACTCAGAAATCCGCCTGTCTCTGCCTCCCAAGTGCTGGGATTAAAGGCGTGAGCCACCACTGCCTGGCTCCAACCTCAATTTCTATTATTAACTCTCAGATCATGGATTACACTGAACACACATGAATATGCACGCACACGCGCACGCACGCACACACTCACACACACACACACACACACACACACGAACACAGTCTCTCTCTCTCTTTCTCTCTCTCTCTCTGCTGTCTGTCTGTCTCTGTCTCTCAAGGCTAAGGGTGAAAGAAATTTCATGAGTCAAAGAGTCTTCATCAAAGCCAGAAGCAGAGAGTCAAGCAGACCAGGCTGTGTCTATGGCCCCGGAGGGGGCTAGATAAGAAGGTTTACAGTCTGTAGTCACAGAGCTGTTCAGGTATGAAGCTGTCAAAGGCAGGGTCTGGTGGATCGGGCGGTTTTGCCTGCCAGTTTGAAGTGGACTGTGTGCCAATGGCAGGAGAAACTACACTTGAGCAGAAAACAGACAAGGAGGTTACTTGCCGTGACAATTTTCCTAGCCAAGGCCCATGATGAGTGACAGGGAGAGATCAGAGTCTGCCACACTCTGTCTTGGGATGTCCCTCCTTTCATCATCCCAGCTAAGGGTACCTATACCATTTGTTGGTCTGGAGTATTTGATAAGCTCATGGGCCTGAATTTACTGGCATACTTTATTTTTATTTTTGTGTGTGGGTGTTTTACCATTTTACCATCATGTACATGTGTCCACTCTCTCTATATATTATAGAGTGGACACATATATAATATATATATTTGGAAGAGAGCAACAGGTTCCCCAGGAGTTACAGAGGATTGTTAACTGCCATGTGGGTGCTGTAAACCAAACCCAGGTCCCCCGGAAGAGCAGTCAATGTTTTTAATCACTGAGCCATCTCTTTAGACCCTCTGACATGGTTTGAGGTTCCTGTATGCTCACTTGATAAATCCATAGGTGGTAATACTTTTTTAAAAGTTTCATGTAGCCCAGGCTGGCTTTCAACATACTATTTAGCTAAGGATGACCTTGAACTCCTGATTCTCCAGCCTCTACCTCCCAAGTGCTGGGATCACAGATGTACACTACCACACTGTTCATGCTCTGCAGGGGCGTAGGGGTGGGAAGCAGAGTTTCATTCATGCCAGCCAGGCAGGCACTCTAACAACTGACTTTTATCCCTAGCTCCTGGTAAATATGTTATTTATTTGTATGTGCCTGAGATTGTACTGGACAGGTGGTGGCTATTCAAGATGCAGAGTCCTGGGGGCTGGAGAGTTGGCTCAGCCATTAAGAGCGCTGACTGCTGCTTTCCCAGAGGTCCTGAATTCAATTCCCAGCAACCGCACGGTGGCTCACAACCATCTGTAATGAGAACCAATACCCTCTTCTGGTGTGTCTGAAGACAGGGACAGTGTACTCATATAAATAAAATAAATAAATCTTTTTTTTTTTCCCCCAGACAGGGTTTCTCTGTGTAGCCCTGGCTGTCCTGGAACTCATTCTGTAGATCAGGCTGGCCTCAAACTCAGAAATCCGCCTGCCTCTGCCTCCCAAATGCTGGGATTAAAGGCGTGCGCCATTACTGCCCAGCTACAATAAATAAATCTTAAAAAAAAAAAAAAAAAGATTCAGACTCCTGCCAGCACTCAGGAGTCAGAGGCAGGCAGATCTCTGAGTTCAAGGCTAGCCTGGTCTACAGAGTTAGTTCCAGAACAGCCAGGGCTACACAGAGAAACCCTGTCTCGACATACCAAAACCAACCAACCAAAAAAAGATGTGGAGTTCTTGGCAGTTATGGCGGAAGAGAGAGCTGCGCTGTTTTATAAAATGGAGTCACTTGGGGCAGCCTGACACCAAGCATTTTATATAACGTGGAGGAACCTAGAGTAGGGCACAGCCTGACCACCTCAGAGAAGCACCTTGTGCCACTAAGGGAGACCTTGGGTCCTTTTGCCCAAGGAGGAAGGAAGGGGTGGGAACCATTGAAGACCTAAAAGCCAAGAACAGAGTCAGGCTACCTCCATGGAACCTGAGAGGGGTGAAACACTGTCCATGGCAGAACGTGTTAGAGCAGAAACGAGTGTGGGCTAGGTTAGGAGGTAGCCAGTGTTGCCTAGAATATGAGGGGCATTGGGTGGTCCTCGGTAAGAAGGGACTTTTCCGCTGAGAAGGACCAACACATGTGGACACAGGGAGGAGGGTCCGTGAGTTCAAGGTAGCAGTGGCCTCTGGGGCTGTCAGTGATGGCAATGGCCTTCACAGTGTTCTCACCAAAGACCACCATGTCCAAAGCTTTGCCCAAAGCATTTCTTTGAGGAGGATGGCTCAGAGAACACACAGCGCCCCCACCCCCACCCCCACCCCAGCCAGGAGGTAGCAGGGCTCAGGAAAGGGCCTTCCTACCATCTTTCTTGGCCTGCAGCCTGAGGGCAGGGAAAGCCTGAGGGGGAGGGGACAGGGGTGCGGGGGAGGGGGGAGGGGGGAAAGAGACGAGAGGCCTGGGATTATGAAGGAGGCAGCTGGATTGGGGGAGGAGCAGGAAGCCTGTGCAGTCACTGCACAGCTGTAAAAGTGACATAAAGTAACCCAGGAGCTTGCCGGGTTACCATGTGGAAGAGAGAGGAAAAGAGTCCTTAGGGCAAACTCTTCCTGGAGAGGGCTGCTGTAGCTAGTGAGAGTGGGCAGCTCCCACTTCCGATTTGGAGCAAGCCGGCAGCCGCTTGTTTCTCTGTTTAGCTTCTCTTAGTTCTCTTCCATGAGGTGAGGTCAGATCCTTGGCCCTCTGGGAACGTCTGAACGGCATACCTCTAAAAGATGTGTTTGGTGCTGGCTCCCAGCAGACCTGCCTTTTTTTTTTTGAAGAGATGGGTGGATCTCTCAAAGATATCTTATTGAAACCCAGTGGTAGGTGTCCTTTTACACAGATAGAAGAGACAAGGTTAGAACAAGGCATGTCTCCCCCCCCCCCACACCCTAACACCTTCAGAGGGGCTCCTGAGACACCTTGATCTCAAACATGGCTCTGGAATGGCATAAGCCAATATAGTTTGTGATGAATCTCTCTGGAAACATAAAATACACCAGGACTTGTTCCAGGATCATCAACTGTGAGCAAGTGACAGAACCAGAATCTCCTGGATGCTTCAACTTCTTCAGCAGGGCAGCAGAGAGGTCATAGGAGCTTGGAGGCCCGAGGGCAGGACAGAGACAGAAGCAGGGCAGTGCCTGAGGAAGCTGCACCCAGACCTGCAGACCTCAGGGGAAGCAATCTCAGAGAAAGTGCTGTCTGTGGTCAGCGGTCTGTAGTCAAAGAGGAAGTGGCAGCTGCCTGGCCCTGGGCTGTGCCTCTTCCTCCACTGCTAGCAATAAGAGGTGAATTCAGTAGCCCACACCCCCACTCAGTTCTATACACATACTCAAAGTCCTCCTGAAACCCTGAACTTGGGCTTATAGTATTTTCTGGTTTTTTTTTTCCCCTCCTCTTCCTCCTCCTCCTCCCCTCCCCTCCCCCTCCCCCTTACCCCCTCTCCTTCTTCTTTTTCCTCTTCTTTCCAAGACAGGGTTTCTCTGTGTAGCCTTGTCTGTCTTAGAACTCACTTTGTAGACCAAGCTGACCTCAAACTCAGAAATTCACCTGCCTCAGCCTCCCAAGTTCTGGAATTAAGGGCATGTGCCACCTCCGACACCACCCCTAGCTGTAGTTTTTCCCAAAGGAAATTGATCATCCAGCAATGGAAGCATCAGTCCCTCCATTTCCAGAGGGTCTCTCCTTGCTGACTCCAGGTGTTCGGAGTCTTCTGTCCATACTGAGCCAGAGGCCAGCTCTTGCAGCCTTCTGTGTACCCTACCGACTGAACATACGACATTCCTGTCAGGAGACACACTCTCTGCTTTCAAGATCTCTTAGTAGAAGTCTCTGCCACAGCAAACTATGGCCTGGGCCTTTTTGTGACCACTCTCAGAACACAGCAATGCCGTTGGGCAAAGGTTAGGACTGTGTAGTGCTTTCTGTCCTCCAGGTAACTTGACCTTCCTGGTCTGCAGGAGGAGAGAGAGAGAGAGAGAGAGAGAGAGAGAGAGAAGCCTGCACTAGGTAGATAAGAGGTCTGCACAAGGAGAAGAAACAGTTCGAGGAGGCAGTCCATCCCAAGCAAATCATGAGACTGTGGACCGGCTGGCTTAGTGAGCAGACATTTACTGCTACAGTGTTGGAAGCCAGAAGTCTACACTGTCAGAGACTGCATGGCAGGAGGACCGTTCTGTTCTCTGTCCCAGAGGCTTCCTGCATCTGCACCCTTCAGTGTAGGCATCTCTATATCCTCTGTCACGTGGCGTCCATATGTCTTCTTCTCTTCTCACGAAACACTGATCCTTTCAGGCTGTGAGAAGCTGGTGTAACCGAGACGCTATTTCCAAGCAAGTGTTGGCAGTCGGCGGCAGTGAGGGCTCCAATAATTCTTTTCAAGGATGTGATTCACCTCACACTGGGGGCAGAACAGATGGGATCTGCTGCTGATTGGAGGGTGGAAAGCAGAGGAGCCTCTAGTTCCAAGGCAGTTCTGAAATACCCTTGCAGAGGCTGATAGTCCTAGCCAGTAACTAAGGCTTCCCAGAACTCCTCTCCAGGAAGGAAAACAGGAAGGAAACCTAGGCTGGCCCGGCATGGCAACACACAGGCCTTCCCCATGGAACAGGAAGAGCTGAAACCTTCTAAGCAGGAAGGGCAGACAGACCCCAGAGAAGTGTCAGCAGGACTAAGAATGTCCGCTATGGCCTGGTATAGCAGGCCTATAACCCTAGTTACCCAGCAGGCTGAGGCAGGAGGATTGCAAGTTTGAGGTCAATTTGGGCAGCTCAATAAGATCTTTTCTCAAAACAAAACGTGGGTTACAAATGTAGAAGAGGGCTTGCTGAGGATCTGTGGGACCCCGACAACAACGACAAGAATAACACAACACAACACAACACAACACAGCACAATAGAAAGAAGGGAAAAGAATGTCAAGGACAGTCTCCAAAGACTGACAGCTCCCAGTCTGGCCGGAATGACCTTTCCCAAGCTCGAGGCTGCGAGTACCCATCACTCAGACCACTCTTTCAGTGCTACCCCCAGCCTTACCATACGGGCCTCAGTCTCCAAATGATTTCTCCTATCCTGGTTCCTGGCCTCTTCTGACCCCATCCTCTCTTAACCCTGCTACTTGTGAAACCCCACTGCACTCTGTGTCTACCCTCATTCCCAGTGTCCCCTAAATCGCAGTGCCCATGGATTTAGGCAGCAGTTGAAAGCAAGCAATCTGCCTCAGCCAGTCTATCTCTGCACAAGGTGCCAGTAGCCCACCCTTGACCCTGGCTTTACCGCTGCACTGGGTTCTCCGTTCTGGAAACCCACCCCATCTACTTTTGGTGCTCGTAGGTGGCTCCTGAATGGAAAAAATAAAAAAATAAAAAAAGACGACACGCCTGTTCCTAGGTATGGTAGTTAGGAGGGAGGGCAGAGGCAGAGGCAGAGGCAGAGGCATCTGGGAGAGACCAGAGTGAGCGTGATCTTAAGCCAGTTCGTGTGAGGAGATGGGGGTGGGAAGAGAAGAGCCAGGAGACCAAGAGGCCAAGAGGGTAAAGGTTAGACCAAAAAGGACCTGGTAACCAAAATGGCTGGATTACAAAGAGAAGGACATCTGGGAGAAGGGCAGCCCAGCCCCTGAGCGTGTGAAGTTTAAGGTTGTGGGCTAGCCGTACCCTGACACAGGTAGGGACTGGGGGGACACTGGGGGGACGTGGCAGCCAGGTCCACTTTGGTAGGAACTTTAGTTAGCCCTTCGTCCAGGTTTGAGACCTAACAGCTCCCACCAGACTCGGTTTTAGTTCCATACATCTTAAGACTCCACTTGCTTTGTGCCTTGGCTGACCCTCAATGGGTTGGCATGTGTTCTCATTCTTTCTATCCAAGAGCAGAGTCCCAGCAGCCTGTATCTTAGGAGATGCTCTGAGTTGGCCCCGACACAGGGCCAGGCTAAGAGTTAGAAGACAGTCGTGTGGGAAATGGGAGGTGCGGACAGGGAGCTGTTGACACGGTTGGAGGAAAACCACAGCTGCGTGTCCTGGCTTACTCTACTCCAAACAGCCTTGCTCCAACCCCTTCCAGTACGGGTTGGACCCTGCCCATGGCTGGACTCCTTAGGAGTACCTGGAACGATACTTAAGACGACTCTGACAAGAATGCACACCTACTCCAGCAGCCATTTGCATCTAATGTCTTGACTGTACCTATTGATTTTGTTGCAAACACTTCATGAGATAACACATGTGAATGAGCCTAACATAGCTCTTAGCAGGTATTATGTGATTCTGGGAAACTACTGTCCTTGGAAGGAAAGGCAAGCTCATGGGAACCTGTGCACCAGAGTGTTCAGATTATGGAGGCTTTCATTAATAGACGCACACACACGTTTCTTTTCCCTACATGGAAAACAGACTTCTAAGATGACATTAGAGATGGAGTCATGGGTGTACACAGACTATGGTTATAAGAAGGGCTCCTCCCTTGTGCAGATCTACATTTCTTGTTACTACGCTTGCTCACTCCAACCTAGAGCCTTCTTTGGCTTCCTTTACTCATTGTCTCCATTATATCAGGGCAGAAAAATGTACAGTGGGGAGGGAGATCATGTTCACTATTGTTTACTCTCGTGGCACTTAAATGTCACCCTGCTATGTATGAGAGCCCTGCTAAGACGAGCGCTTAGAACAGGCGACATTTGGAGGAGTGGCCTCCCAGATGGTCTGCCACTCTGGGCTGGCAACTTCCAGTCTGGCTTCCTTTGCTGTTGCCATGGTGTTTCTGTGTGCAAGAGAGACTATCATGCATCTTGTCAGCTTCTGGAACAGTCACCCAGAGGCTCAGAGTAGGGTGGTGAGGAGATTATCTGCAGACAGAAGAGAGGAGGCTGCAGAGTGTGGGAGAGGGTCCTTCTGGGCTCCCACATCTTGTATGAAAGAGGCTGGGGAAGAATTGAGAGATGCCTAGGCTGCTTTCAAGCCAGAAGAGATACGGCTGGAAGTGCAGTGCAAATCTGGACAAGGGCAGTCGCAAAGCATGGTGGGCCTTAGCATCACTGGCCAGTGGGACAGAAGTCTGGGGCTCTATGTTTGCAATGCCCCACCTGCTAGTTCCCCATGCAGCAGTCCAGTCTTTCTCTCCTCTCCTCTCCTCTTCTCTCTCTCTCTCTCTCTCTCTCTCTCTCTCTCTCTCTCTCTCTTTCACACACACACACACACACACACACACACACACACACACACATAAAGCGTTTGCTCTCCCATCATGGACTCTAGCCCTCTGGAACCATAAACTCAAATAAACTCTTTCTTCTGTAAGTTGTCTTGATCCAAGTGTTTGGCTCTTTTTTGTTTGTTTTTTTGAGATAGGGTTTCTCTATGTAGCCCTGGCTATCCTGGAACTCATTCTGTAGCCCAGGCTGGCCTCGAACTCACAGATCCACCTGCCTCTGTCTCCTGAGTGCTGGGATCAGAGGTGTACATCACCACCATCCCGCTGATTCCGTTGTTTTATCACAGCGATAGAAACGTAATTAATACAAAGGGTGCATCATGTCTTGTCTTTGGTAGAGGTGGTGGCAGCTTCTTTTCCTTCCTCCTTTGCTTCTTCTTCTTCCTCCTCCTTCTCTCTGCCTGCCTGCCTGCCTATCTGTTTGTCTCTGTCTCTGTCTCTCTCCCTCTCAGTTTTGTCTGTGCCTGTTTCTCCTTCTCTGTCTCTCTCCCTCCTCCCTCTCTCCCTCCTCCCTCTCTCCCTCCTCCCCCTCTCCCTGACTGCCATGCAATGAGCATCTTTGCTGCTGATGCATCTGCTTCATTATAATCCTAAGCGACAGGACTTTAGACGGAAACTTCCAAAACTATGAGCTGAAAGATATCTTTCTCCTTGAAGCCGATCTTCCCAGGTATTTATCGTGGTGATGAACAACTGACCAAAGGAGAGAAACCACACGCACAAACCTGTTACTCACAGGTGAAGTTCTGGAGCACAGTCCAGCACTCACTGGCAATTTCCAATCTTTTCAACTCTTCCCCCATATCTGTCACTCACCATGCGTGTGACATTGAGTTCTTAAGCAGGTTTGTGTTGGGTCCTGGCTTTCCCAATCTCTCATGGACCATCATCCATAATGGCTCTCTCTCTTTTTTTTCCGAGACAGGGTTTCTCTGTGTAGCCCTGGCTGTCCTGGAACTCACTCTGTAGACCAGACTGGCCTCGAACTCAGAAATCTGCCTGCTTCTGCCTCCCAAGTGCTGGAATTAAAGGCGTGTGCCACCACTGCCGGGCCATGATGGCTCTTATACAACTCTCATAAGCATCCCTGATTCTTTTCTTCCTCTGCCCTCTTTCATCCAGCTGTGAAGCCTTAAAGAACCCACCTAGGCATAAAGTCCACCTTGAAGGAAGAGGAGGAGGGGGGAGGTGGAAGGGGGAAAAGAGGAGGAGGAGAAGAGAACACATCAGGTTAGAATTTTTCATGAGGAGTGGGGTCAGCCGGGATCACATGAATGTCAGTAAGTTTGGTCTTATAATTGCATATATACTCTTATATCTGAATGTTATAGAGTGTGAAAACTTGAAAACTTTCCAGGCAGTTTCCGTCACTGTCTTGAAGCTGTTGCCGATGCTGTCCAAGAATGAAATGTCTTCTTCTTTTTTTTTTTTTTTTTTGAGACAAGGTTTCTTTGTGAAGCCTTCGCTGTTCCTTGAAACTGACTCTGGAGACCAGGCTGGCCTGGAACTCACAGAGATCCACCTGCCTTTGCCTCCCTCCCCAGTGCTGGAATTAAAGGTATGTGCCACCCTTACCCAGCTGATATACTTCTGATTTAGCACTATGTCCCTGATAAATGCATAGATGCACTAAATGGTGTTCTGGTTTTGTTTCAGAAGCTATCAGTTTAGGGTCCTCCTTATATCACCTCCAGGCCCTCATTACTACAACGCTGTCTTTTTACCTTCTGTTGGTATATTTGTTTCATTTGTGAATACTGGGGATTGAACCAGGGGACTTGCCCATGCCTGGCAAATGCTCTACCTTTGTGCTATATCTCCAGGTCTTATTTTTGCTTCCCTAGATTGCCTTTTAGTGTCTGATCTGACCCATGTAATTACAGCTCTGTACATGTAACATACACATACCCGCAGCAAGCTCAGTCCCTGTCTCCGTGTTGCCACTAAGACTATTGAATGCATGAATTAGTGAATTGGTTTGTTCTGAAGTGACGGAAGTGGTTCACAGAAGATCAACTGGAGAGAACCAGCTCAGCTTTCTAGAGGGCACTGAGACAGTGATCCTGTGAGCAGCTGTGCCACACTCGGGGAGTCCCTGCATAAAGTTCCACCATCCCATTCTCAGCTTATGTTCGGAAAGCTGAGCCACCACACTGTCTAGCCTTGGTGCTGCAATGACAGTGTAACAACACTCGCAGTTCCCAGGGATAAGAGAGCCACAGAAGAGCAAGGGGGCTGGAAGTGATGAGGGACATACCTAAGAGGCAGGAGCTGGGAGATGAGTCGAGACTGGACCTCCCATGTCTGTTCCCTGCCCTTCTTCTAGGCCTGGTCTCTCTCTTCAGGACTTTGTGTATTTTGGTTCCCAGGACCAGAACATAGTACTGCCAGGAATGTCATAGGATAGAGCCTCAGGACCTGGTTATCAGGCTTCTAGCTCCCATGGGCAACAGAATGCAATGCACGGTGACTCAACGTCTTTAGTCTTTATGACTCCTTCCAGCTTCTCTTCCCCTCTGCTCCTGTTCTTGCCATCGGCAGGCTTGCGGCTGTAGCTGACTCACAGCTGGGCTTCCCACCCCTCTTGCTGACTCATGGCTTCCTCCAGCTGACTTCTTCATCTCCCTTGTAGCAGCCTGGCTTCTTCTGCCTTAGGGTTGGCTTTTCTTGTATACCTGTATTTTGGCTCCAGCCTTTACCACCATCCCTGATACTATCTTATTGTCTCCCAGTGCAAATTCCCTGGATCAGACTAGCCTGCTGCTGACCAGGCACGCAGGCAGCTTCTTAAGAAGAGTCAGGCTTTTGCAGAGCAGTGGTGGTGCATGTCTTTAATCCCAGCCCTCAGGAGGTAGAGACAGGCAGATCTCTGGGTTTGAGGACAGCCTGGTCTACCGAGTGAGTTTTAGGACAGCCAGGGCTACATACAGAAACCCTGTCTCAGGAAAAAAAAAAAAAAAAAAAAAAAAGAAAAAGAAACAGAGGAGGAGGAGGAGGAGGAGGAGTAGGAGGAGGAGGAGGAGGAGGATGATGATTTAGGAGGCTTTTGGAGATGGTTTAGCCCACAGACTTGTGTCCTAGCATGAGTTGCCTCCTACCTGACTCTCACCAGCTGGGACTTTGGGGGGACATCTGGACCATTCCGCTGGAGGACTACCAAAGATGGTGCATGTCAGAAGGGAAGGAACATGCAGGCTACATGATGGGTGTGTCTGGCAATGCCCTCCATCTGCCCAGTGCTACAGGTGGTATCCTAGCTTGCCTGTGTTCCTGGTGTACTTTGCCATCTTAGCTCAGGCGCCATCTTCTTGAATGGGTTCTCCCAGATCCACAAATGCACCTTCTTCCTTCTTAGAGCCACTATCCACCTTTGTCTGACTTGCCTGAGAGCCTCTGGTCCCATTTTGACTTCCAGTTCTTCGTGTGGTAGACAAAGCAACGGCCCATAACCCGTGTACCCTTCACATGACCTTTTTTTTTGTAGCAAAAGGAGTGTTGCTGAAATGGCCTGTGGGAGAACACGGCCTTCAAGCATACAGCCATCCCGTCTTAGAAAAGCTATAGTTTCTTTCAACGTGACGAAGCCTGTAGATGGTCCCATAGAGAAAGGAATGGGGGTTAGGAGGGAGAGTTAGACCTTCAACTGAGAGTCTAGCCACTCTCTACCCCTTTGGCCCTTCTCCTAGCTCTACGTAATCCTGTTCCAGCTACATCATGCTCTCAGGAGATGGAAAGTTCCTGAAGGAAGGACTCCATCTGTCCTATAGGGAAGTTATCACTTACACTAGGGAGAATATTCCAATGATGCAGCTCTTTGGAGGTTGACTATGCTCTTGTAAGTAAGTTCAATAAACTCATTGGCTCATCAGGGATGTATCCAGACCTGTTGGGACCTAGATCAGACTAGGGGCATCACTGATGACAGGTAATGCAGACAGCCATTGCTGTGCCTCACCCCAAACACTGTAAGAGCAAGAACTAGGCTAGACACAGTCCAAGGCCCTTTGAGACTGGGAGGCTGTAGTCAGGGAGACATGTACACCTAAGGGTCTAAAGTTCTAGAATGTGCAACCACATAGACTAGATGATAAAAGCATGAAGAACTTCAAGATAGAGCCTGATGAACTTTATCAGCCTGGGAACAAGGCTCCCATGTCTACTTCTAAGCCCAAGGTTCTCTATGGATGCCCAGGTCACATACCTCAGAAGCCAAGGCCATTTGTTTTCCCTAGTGTAGACTGTCTACCTGCGGTCCACTTCCTGAAGCTCTGCCTTGCCTATCCCCCCAGGATGGCAGCTATAGCCACTCTTTAGCCTACATATGTCACTGGCTGGCACTTCCTTGGGTCATTCTGGCTTCAGGAGGACAACCAAGAAGTCTAGGTTCCCCATTAAAATACTTTGCTAGACCTACTCTGTTCTCAGTTGCACCCTTTACACTTAAAATAATAACTGTGGCCATGAAGATATATCCTCTGAGAACTTCTGCCCCAGTCAGCTGATCCTCTACTCAGACTGAGACTAAGGCTCAAAGCTCAGGGCCAAAAGCTGGACCACACCCCAGAGCTGTGGCCCTGCAAAGCTCTGCTGGCTGACCTCCACGGTCCATCCCCTTCCCCAAGGCCACAGCCCAGCTTCCTTCCTGCTTGGGATCTCCTGCTATTCTTTTCTTTGCTGTACATTCCCACTTACTAACGGACTTTGCATTATTGCAGAGATGAATGAGCTTGTTTGGAAGACGGATCTCATGTGCACACACACTTGCAGGGACATTTTGCAGCCTGCTGCCTGCTGCCTGCCCTGCCTCTCTTTTATTTGTAGCCACCTGTTCCCTTTTTCCCCCTTTGTCTGTTTCCTTGTGTTGATTAAATTTGTCTGCAATGACTTGTATATTTTCATGTCTAGTTAGTAATTTCCGCCTCCAGTGTGCAGAGCAGAGCAGAGCGGCCCCGAGCTGAGCAAAGCGGAGCAGAGCAGAGCAGAGTGGCCCCCACCCTTCTGAAGGCCTCTCTTAGGATGCTCTTGTCTCCTGCTCACAGTCACCTCGATCCACACCTATGGGAGAGTTGGCTGAACTTGAGCTCTGAAAGCACAGCCTTCTTATCTGTTTCCTCTCAGCCATTGCTCTGTCTTAAAATAGGAATCTGAGACTGGCATATTTTACAGGCTGCCACCTTTCTTGGACTGAAGTTATAGTAACATGCACAGGCAGGAGCTATGGATGCTGCAGTAGTGGTTAGGAGCCAGGTCACATGGGTTCAAATCCTGGCTCTGTACCGATGGCTGTAGACTCTAGGGCAAGTGAATGTCTCTGGCCTAAATGTCCTTATCTGTTAAATGGGAGTCAGAGAAATAATTACCTCATAGTGCTGTTTGGAGGCTCAAACTGCGTCCTTCATCGGTGTCTGGTGTCTGTCATAGGACTAACTGAGAATCCTTCTTCATGTCCTTATCATGATTGCCATACCCAGGACTGCTTCTAGAGACTGGCCAGGGGGTTCTCGACTCACCTCCACAAAACCTCAGCTAGTCTCCAACACCAGCTCACAATTTGCTTGTCCTCAAAGTCCACTCTGCAGTTGATCCTCCTGCTAGAGGCTGGCACTTTTCCTACACAGGGAGAGTGGTTTGTTATTGATTATCCACTGATGGCTTTGCCATTTGTGTGAGCCCAAAGCTTTGTCTTTGTCATCAGAGACTGGTTGGAGGGGACTACTGAATGCCTGTTGCAGACTAAATGCTGTCTACCCCTCTTTGAGTTTGTCATCGATAGATCAGCAAGCGGGCCTGAAGAGGGTGGGATGCGAGGTACAAACAGCTCAGAAGGAGCTTGCACAGAGAGCCAGACAGCCACGCCTTGTGGGTGCTGGCCATGCTCCAGTGCTTTTCCTGTCCCTAAGGCATAGGTGGCATCTCCACCCTCTGAGTCATCTGGGTTTTCTCCAAGTGGAGGTGGCAGTTACAGTGTGGTGAACCCAGAGTTTGTCTCTAGTGGAGGCAGTTCTGGACAGCCAATTTAGAAATAAACCTGTGTGAATGTGTCCACAGAGACCATTTGTAGAGTGCTCTGAGTCTTGGCATAGTGGGTGAATTACAGACCATGGCCAGGTATTCCCGCTGGAGTAATGAGCATTACCATTTACCATTTATGCACTGTTCTCTCCAGACAGCAAACATTTCAAGTGCTTCCTGCCAGACAGTTTTCCTGTGAAGAGAAACACCAGGAATAGGACTGTCTCTCTCTCTCTCTCTCTCTCTCTCTCTCTCTCTCTCTCTTTCTCTCTCTCTCTCCACACACACACAGATTCTTGCTCTATAGTCCAGGTTGGCCTAGGATTTGCAACAGTGCTGGAATTACTAGCAAGAGCCATACCTGGCTGTTAATTTAAATTAGATTATTATAGAGTGTATAGTTTATAAAGATAAGTCAAGAGATACAGAATAGAGTCCAGATCAAAAGTAACATATGTTCACATAACGGTGGTGAAATGGGCTGTTAGGGAAACCTTTATTCAGTCATTCAATGAACACTAGATTTAGTAGAAGATAGCCCCTATTCTTTATCATGTTCTGCCCAGAGAGCTTGTGATCCTTACCTGTCACTGTTAATTTTCCAAACCCACAACTGATTCATTTTTCACGCTCTGCCTCGGTTTTGGTGAGACTGTCAAGAGAATGTACCACTTAATTCTCCCTCCTTCCTTCCTGCTTCAGGAAGTTCGGGAATAAGAGCTGGAACTTTCCCAGCAATGGCAGAACATGAGCTGCTTTTGAGGATGGAGAAGATACACAGCAGTGTCTAGAGCTCTGCACCCTTTTTTTCTACTCTGAGCTTTGTAGTAGATGAATCCTACAGAGACATTCTGCAGTAAAGCTCCTTTGGCTTCTGTCGACTCAGGAACTGCCCTTCTGCTGCTCTCTCATCACAGTCTCCTGCCACATGTGTAAGGACATGTCTTGTCTGCTTTGTCTCATGATCCACTCGAGCTTGCCTGTCACGCTGTGCCTCTGTCCCCAGTGTCCCTTGTCTCTTTGGATGGCTCCGTGTCATAATTACCTGTCTACTCGTCTGTTCTCCACCAGACAGGTACAACCTGATATTTAGCATCTGCTCCAGGTGTGTGTGTGTGTGTGCTCAGGCTTGGTGCATGGGGTTTGCATGATGCATGAGGAAAAGAATGGATGTTGCAGACTCAGGAGGTGGGAGTGACTTCACACTCTGCGACTAGATCCATCAGTCTCTTCCCACCAGCTGCTGCCCACCTGGCTCTTTTCTCATGCAGGGGAGAGGGCCATGTGTTACAGAGCAACTTCCTGCCATGAGACAGTGGCTCCCCTCACATATGCCAACACAGGCCTGATTGTGAATGGATGGTGTCAGATTTGAAGGGGCTCTGGATGTTAACACAATTACCCCAAAAATAAATGAATAGGATAGTGACTGATTATTCCCAAAGCATGCAAGCCCTCCTTACCAGTCCAGATATAAAAGGCTGAATAAATGAACACACTGGGGAGAAGCATGAAGTTGGTTCATTTCCATCAGTCTGCTTGCTCCAAGCTTAAGTGTGGCCACACTAGTGACTTCCTCCCAAAGCATAAGATTTAGACATTGGGGAGAGTAACAGACATGACCAACCTCCAGGCAGCCGCATTTGATATCAACAGGCATGTGCCATGTCAACATCGTGTCCTCAGTATACCGTGACAATGGTAATTTCTTTGGGGTCTTCTTCATACTGGCCTATAACACCTGTCTTTTCATGGGCAGAATGTCAGACAAATGCCATTCCTGGGCTGCCATAGAAAATGCCCAACAGACTTTTTTTTTTTTTTTTAATTTAAAGATGTATTTATTTTATGTATATGAGTACACTGTAGCTGTCTTCAGACACACCAGAAGAGGGCATTGGATCCCATTACAGATGGTTGTGAGCCACCATGTGGTTGCTGGGAATTGAATCCAGGACCTCTGGAAGAGCAGTCAGTGCTCTTAACCACTGAGCCATCTCTCCAGACCCCAACAGGACTCCTTAATAATCCATCAAAAAGTAAAACCACACTGGACATGTTCTTATAAGAAAGGGGCTGTGGAGGGCACTGGCAAGCTGGGTGGTGTCCTTACAGATAACTTAGCTCTTCTGCCTCTTTTCTGTGAGATACAGACAAGTCTGTAAGCATCAGTTGCATAGGAAGGAGCCACAGGAACTGCTTAGAGCTGTAATAGCAGTACTTCGAAGGGTGAGACAGGAGGATTGTTTGAGACCTTGTCTCAAATAAAACTCCAGCCTCATTCATATTTAACAGGATTTTTGATATTCATAGATTATAGTTTTACTTAGCTTTTCATTAAGTAGACATTTATTTCATAAACATAGGAAAATGAATTTCCTCTTTTTGAAACAGGGTCTCACTATGTAGACCAGGCAAGCCTCTGCTTTCTGAGTGCTGAGATTAAAGGTGTATTTCACCACACCTGGCCAGAAAATATCTTCTTAATCACACTGCCTTTAATGTACCCTCCTTTAGTGGAAACTTTTTCTGATGTGTACATATTGAATAGACTCAAACTTTGGTTTTTAATTGTGTGTCTTCATGTGTGTGTGCGTGCGCGTGCATGTGAATGTGTACGAAAATACATACGGAGGCCAGAAATCAGTGTCTGGTGTCATTCACCAAGCATTGACCACCTTGTGTTTTGAAACAGAGTGTCTCACTGACCTGGACCTTGTCAAGTAAGCAGACTGGCCGGACAGTCAGCCAGCTCTAGGAAATTCCCTGTGTATGCCTCCTAGCATCAGAAGTAAAAGTAGGTGCCACCTTGCCCGGCTTTTACATGGATAACGAAGGATCAAACACAGGTCCTTGAGCTTGTCTGACAAGTATTCTGACTGAGCCGTCTTCCCAGCGCTACTTCTTGGGTTTTAATCTTTAGGATGTGGAGCTGCCCATGGTAAGCTGCGTGGAGCACAGCTGGGCCTGGACATGGTACCAGTCCTTAACGAAGCAAGGGTGGGAACAAAGAGCTTTACAAACTGCTGCAACAACATCACAAAGCTGCCAGCTCCAGCGCCTGCAGCCTCCCTCTCTAATCTTATTTTATAGAGGAGAAAGTGAGCAGAGAGGGTGATCAGCCTGTGCAGGGCCATTGGATTGTCACATGAGGAAGGTGGGCCTGCAATCCAAGTCTGTTGAGCTCCGTCCTCCCTGCTTCTTGCTCTTTCCCCTAGTTTGTCAATATTAAGGGCTAGCCTCCCCTGCTACAGGTCATTACTAGACCAAACTGTGATCCAACACCTGATCCTTATTTTTCACTTTCTCTCATTCCAGCTTCTTTGGGCAAACTGCAGGCTGCTCAGTGCTCAGTATCTATCTAAGTGTCCTTGGTTATATCAGATTTCAGCCCTTCTCAATATGCATCTAGTTTCTTTTTGCCTTTTTTTTTTTTTTTCTCCTTCACAGGGTTTCTCTGTGTAACAGTCCTGGTGGTACTGGAATTCACTGTGTAGATCAGGCTGGCCTCAAACTCAGAGATCCACCTGCTTCTGCCTCCAGAGTATGTGCGCCACCTCGCCTGACTGTGCATGTAGTTTTAAATGTCTGTTTCTGCTTCTCCACTGTGAGAGAGCTCTCCTAGGAGGGATCTCTGGGTAGTTGGGGGAGGGTGGGCATTTCAAGTGGAATTGCTTGGGGGACCGTGCAGCTGCTCTGTCAGAATACAGGAAGCCCTTCCTGAGGACTTCCCACACCAGGGAAGTACTGGCCCCTCTGATGGAGTGCAGGAAGAGAGAAGCCAAGTTGTGCTGGCTGTTTTGTTTTCTTGCAGCAGACTGCTCTAGGTGTAAGAGCAGGGTGGGGGGTGGGATGGGGTGTGGTGTTGAGTGCAGCTGACTACCTAGGGAGAGAAAAGCAGGCACAGAGACTGAGGGTCGGAAGGAGGCAGCCCTGAATTTTCGCCTTGCTTCCTGACTCATCCCCTTTATCCTGAGACACAGCTTTCACATCCGAGAAGTGGGGGTATTGATAATAGGGGTTCCCCCCCAGGGGTTACGAGGCTATGATAGGATGTGTGAGGTCAGCCTTCCTGATACTACTTGGCCATCATGTCTCACCAGCCACTGACGCCATGGCATTACACTGACACAGCAGACCCTCTGCTGTTTCGTAATAGCTCTTTTCTTCCTATGGTAATACTATTTTATTTTATTTTGTTTTTTGAGACAGGGTTTCTCTGTGTAGCCCTGGCTGTCCTGGAACTCACTCTGTAGACCAGGCTGGCCTCGAACTCAGAAATCCGCCTGCCTCTGCCTCCCAAATGCTGGGATTAAAGGCGTGTGCCACCACTGCCCAGCTAGTAATACTATTTTTATAGATATATGCTCCATTTTGAAGATGGAGACACTCTGGCACATGTCCAGGGCTCAAAGGCTAGCTGGTGAATAGCTGAGCTTGAGGCTGAGTCTAAACTGATGGTCACCTGATTCTTCCACCCGAACTCTTAGGCACCCAGGGCATGCCAAGAAGATAAAGGCATGCAAGCCATGCCTTGCCTTGGCTTTTTCTGGTTTGTTTTCCTGTCTCATTTTTATCACCTGCATTTTCATTTGTTAAAAATAAGCAAAATTGCCCTTCAAGAACATGAATTTTAGATGTCATAAGGCTAGGGAGAGGAATGCTTCTGATAGTTACTGCTGTGTAACAAACTACATCAGGCTGGGGGCTTAAAATAATTTTTTTTTCCTCACTGTGATGCATTGACTGAAGATGGCCTTCAAGGCTCACATATCTGAATGCTTAGTCCCCAATTGGTGGAACTGTTTGGGGAAGATTGGGAGGTGTGACCTTGTTGGTGGTGTGTCACTGGGGGCAGGCTTTGAGTTTCTCTCTCTTCTTCATGCTTGTGGATCAAGAGGTAAATTCTCCACTATTGCTCCAGCACTTTGCTCCTTGGCATGATGGTCACCCACCCTAACCCTCTGGAACTGTGAGCCCCCACTGCCTTCTTTTATAAGTTGCCTTGGTCATAGTGCTTTGACAAAGTAAGACACAATTTGGAGCTGTGGACTGTATTAAGCTGGGCATTACTTCCTGGCCTCTGAAGGCCCCATGTGGCTGCTATTTGCTGACCATCTGGCTAGAGCTGGATGTTTCAGCATAGGCTCCCTCACAAGCTTGGATGCTGGCAGCTTGTTGTCAGGGTCCCACAAGGCTTGTTTAGGATGCTAACTTTGGCTCCTTTGGCAGGGTTAAGAAGAAATAGCTTTGGGTATCCTGTGATCTGCACCATGTCACCTGTGATGTATCATAGTGATTAAAGCAAATTATGAGACTTATTCAGATTCAAGGGGTGAAAACCAGATTCTGCCTCTCATTGGGAGGCCTGTCAAAGACTCAGTGACCCTTTTTAGTCCACCATAGAGTGCTACCTCTCCTCACAAAGTCATTTTGATGCAAGTCACCACTTTTTGTGTCACCACTCCAAGTCTCCTCCCACCTATTCTTCTGATACTTTAAATAATAATCTCATTTTACACCATGCAAAGCTTCATTCACCCACTCAACAAATATTTGCTGTGTGCCAGGGACTGCCTAGTGAACAAAACAAAGTCCCTCTTCTATGAATCTATAAGTCCAGAGCACAGACAATCAAGAAACGGACAAGAGCCGTGTTGAGCTGGTTTGAACAATAGGTTTGGAGACAACAGTACGGGTAAGCAGGCAGGAACCTAGATGGGAGGACAGCAGGGCAATGGGTGGCTCGGGTTACAAAGAGGTCAGCTGACACGACTGAAGTGACAACAAACAGCTGAAGAAAAAGTGCGAGGGCCCTGAGGTGATGCAGAGACATAATCCTTTATAATTTTAAGTGCAGAAAAACACCATAGGTTGGCTACAGTGACACAATCTGTGATCCCAACACCAGAAGATGGAATTAGAAAGAGCTGGTGTTCAAGGCCAGCCTCAGCTACATTACATAGTCCAGCCTGGGCTACATGAAACTATGTCTCAAACAAATAAACAAACAACAAAACAAAACTGGGTCTAGAGGGATAGCTCAGTGGTTAAGAGCACTTGCTGCTTTTGGAGAGGGCCTAGATTCTGTTCCTACCACCAACATGGTGGCTAGCTCACAACTATCCCTAATTTCAGAAGAGGGACCCAATACCCTCTTCTGACCTCCACGTGCACCAGGCATGTGTTTGATACATATATACATTCAAGGAAAACATTCACACACGTACAATAAAATAAATAAATCTGGGGGGGAAGAATCCCCCCCACCCCCAAACATAACCACTACTACTAGTCCAAATCCAAGTTTAATACACTTCATTTAAAGAAAAAAAAAAACCACTAAAATATGGCAAAATCTCGTTTTATTATACCTGATTCTGTTATGAGTAAATTACAGTTCCTAGGTATGTAATGGTTGGTGGTTCCGTGTTCACCTTTCACTGCCTGTTCTGCTTGCTTATTGGCTTGTGGTCAAAGATCAAAATGACACCATTAAAAATGAAAGTTCCCTGCTTCTGGTTTCATTTCCTACCGCAAGGAAGCCAGTGATTTTTTTCCTTTTTTTTTTCAAGAGAACACAAATCAGTCACCACTTCCTGCTTAAGACTCTCCATAGGGTCCTTGCGCATAAAAACAAACTCAAGGAAACTAGGCACGGCTCAGAGGGACAGGGCCACCTGCTTGATTCAGGCAAAGATGTCCCTCAGCCTCACGTTTCCTGGTAAGTTTCGCGCTGGAACTGGCTGGCTCTTATCCCAGCAGCCAGGCACAGTGGCTCTCCAGTTTTCGCCCCCCTGTCCCCCAGTGTCCCCGGAAGGCTTCCCTAGTCTTAAGATCTACAGGGGGTGGGAGAAGGGGCTGGAAAGTGAGTGGCCCTAGGAACTCCTAAACGGTCTTTCGGAGATCCATTAAAATACTCTCTGTGCCTCAGTTTCCTCATCTACAGGAAGCCCATGAACCTCTATTGAAGCGGTGAAGCCTGGTGAAGATCAGGGAGGGCGTGTGTGCGGCTGAGGAGCTTCTGTGACCGTGTGCGACCCAGGCCTAGTCCGCAGACCCTGCGGCGGCCACAGGGACCACCTCATCATCCCGGAACAGCGCTATCCGCGGACGTCGCCACGCCCGCACAGCTGGGATACACTTCACTAGGAGTCGGGCGCGCCGGACTTCTCTGCGCAGGCGCGGTCCGCATCGCGCAGGCGTAGCTCTGCGCTGAGGTGAGGCGTTGCGCGCCGCGAGGTGTGGGCGCGCGCTCCCAGCCACGGCGCACGCGCGGGCCCGCGCCGACTCAGCACGGCCCGAGGGCGCGAGCCCGCCGCCACCGCTACCGCCGCCGGCCGGACCGCCGTGCGCCGGGCGTGCGCGTGGAAGAGAGCGCGGCCGCCGGTGCCGGCGCCGCCCCGCTGCCGTCTGTCCGCCTCAGCCTCGCGCGCCCAGCGGCGGCCGGTGAGTGCGGGGCGCGGGCCGCGGGCCGCGGCCGCGGAGGCGCGGGCTCAGGGCCTTGGGCGGCGCGGGTTGTGGTGCGGGGCTTCGGCGGACACGGCCCTCACCGCGCCCCGGCCTCGCTCCTCGTCAGGCCGGGCTCCGAGGGCTGAGGAGGCCGCGGGGCTGGGGCACGAGAGGCCGGAGGGTCCAGGACGGTGGGGCGGGCGCGGCGGGGACCCGGAGGCCCGAAAGCCGAAAAACAAAAGAGGTGGCAGGCGGAGTGCCGAGCAGCCGCGGGGTGGCCGGCGCGGGGCTTCCAATGCGACCGCATGAACCCCGGAGTCATTGTGCTGTCCAAGTTCCCTCCGCCCCGACCCAGCCCCGCCACGGCGCGTTGCCTGTCCCCGCCGGTCCTCGCCGGCTGCTTTTGTGGCACCACTCTGAGGACGAGGGTGTCTGTGTGTGCGCACTTGTGTCGTTTAATTGTAAGGTTTTTGCGGAGAAATGCACTGAGGAGAAAGTTGCTCTTTTTTGAAAGCCATTTCAACAGTGTCTTATTCTTGCATAGTTAGACTGCAGCTGGGTGTTTGGCAGTGGGACCAAGAGAATAGCAATACTGTAATGATTATGGGAACTGGTTGAAATAGGTTGGAGCTGCAAGAGTTTGCGGGTTCGTTTTAAATTCTGACCAGCGCTGGCATTTCTATTTAGAATGGAAGCTTTATCATGGTTGTGGTAATAGGTTATTACTACTTGAAGTGAAATAGCAGCGCCTCACTGTGTGTGTGTGTAGTGTGTATTTATAAAGCGAGGAATGAAAAGTCTCCTTTGAAAGACAGGTCTCTGAGCAGTGACCTGGACAGAAGTATTGTGAATGCAGACATTATAACAGGTAATTCATATAACATTAGCATTCTACGTATTTTTGTGGAGCTACACTATAGATAATATTTCCACTCAGTGATGCTGTTGAGTTTCATGTAGTAAACGTGAACTTTTTTCCCCCCATGGCTTCCCTCGAGGTTAGTGTTGGGCCACAAAGCCACGCCCCCAGCCCTAACGGGAAACTTTAGTGGAGGTGGACGTGGTTCTCAGCATCATTATGAATTTAGTTGTTTTATAATTGTGGCTGTCGTAGGTGGGCCAATCCCTGGCCTCCTTTCTAGACTTGAGCTTACTAAAAGGCATTTTCCTGGAAAGAATTTTATTAGGGACATTGTCATATAATCTTACTTATTTGTGATCTACAGGCAAAGGTGGTTTCTGTTTGGGAGGGACCCACAAGTCACAGCTTTTAGGACAGTATGGATCATGCAGAGATGATGCCTGGACAAGTAAGTCTTTTTGACTCAAAATCCATAGTGTGGGGCCAGGAGTGCAGTGGCGAATTCCCTAGAGTAGATGGGACCTACTGTTTTTGAGGCTGGCAGCCCACTAAACAAGGAAGTGTTGGGGGTGGAGTTGCAGCTGTAGCTGTGAAGAGTGGGAGGAGGCAGCATGGAGGAAGGAGGGGGGGTTATGTGAAGTAGTTTGGAGCTCTAATCCTGTTGGTGGAAATTACATAATCCCTCAGTCCTCAAAACCCTGTTCTGGAGCTGGTTAGATAACTCTTCTCCTTAGGAATTTGGAGAAGCATCAAAAAGACAATTGTAGGCTGGGGAGTTAGCTGTTGTGTGCTAAGTGTGAAAGGCTCCGAGTTTGATCAGTGGCACTGTTTCCCCTTCCTGAAACTAAAAATGACAACGGTGTTAACCCTAGTTGCTTTAAAGATGATTGAGCATGTGAAAGAAAGGATTTTATATTACACTGTATAATGTAATAAAACTAGTTTTGAAATCATTGCCTTGACTTAGATGTTAATCTGAGTGAGAAGAAAGAGAAGAGAAGAGAGAAGAGAGAACAAAGTTTCTACTTTGTTCACAGAAATTTTGAGTTGACTCCCCCCCATTGTGTCTTAATTTTGAGAAAATAATTTAAAATGAGTTTCAAAAGATGTGACTCAACATATTCATATAGAGTGCAAATCTTTTTAGTTTGGATTAGACATTTTCAGTTTAGATGAATTTTTACCTGGGTCCCTTCTTGTTTTAAATTCAGTCACATTAAAAGTTAAAATGTTTGTTTTCATTGTTTGTGTGTGTATGATACGTGTGCAAGTTGGCGTGTGCCACAGAGCAAGTGTGGAGGTCAGAGGAACTTTGTGTAGTTGCTTCTTGCCTTCTACCAGAGATTGAACTTAAGTTGCTGGGCTTATTACAGGCAAGTGCTATTTCCTGTGGTGATATCTTACCAGCCCACATGAAAAGTTCTGCTGTATTAATGTTTGAAGTGGTTTTTGTTGTTGTTGTTGTTGGTGGTGGTGATGATGGTGATAGTCACCACAATTGGAGAAGCATATAGAGTCTGGCTCAGTGGTAGCAAGTGTTCATGAAGTTCTGGGTTTGAGCCCTAGCACTGCAAAGATCGAAATAGTCAGACAATTATGGTTTCTGTGAACTTTGCTTTAAATATTGGAGTTTACCACTTTGAATACAATTTTTTTTTTTTTTTTTTTTTTTTTTTTCGAGACAGGGTTTCTCTGTGTAGCCCTGGCTGTCCTGGAACTCACTCTGTAGACCAGGCTGTCCTGGAACTCAGAAATCTGCCTGCCTCTGCCTCCAGAGTGCTGGGATTAAAGGCATGTGCCACCACTGCCCCGCTATATTTTCATTACCATATCCTCTACTAAGATTCCTTAAATAATCAGCAATAAATTGTTATTGAGATCTTTTACTGATGCTTTTAGAATTACTCAAATTCAAGAAATGTAAAAGGCTGGCAAAGTTAACCCCCCCCCCCCCCATGTGTGTTAGTAGTGATATACTCCAAGGTCCTTAAGAGTGCAGCTGTCAGGTTCCTCCTGATCCCTTGAGAGTCACTGGTCTCACTAGACTACATTGAGAAGGTATATTTGACCACTGTCTCTGAACTGTATTAACAGTGGATATTTGAGCCTTTTTTGGCTTTGTTCCTCTACATCATTTTGGCAAAAGTTTATGACTATGGAAAAAAAGCAACCTCATTTTCAAGAAATGAAATTTATATATCACAGATTTTGATACTAATTTCTAGGAATAGTGCTAGATTGTGTTTAAAAGCCCTTAAAGGTATTGGTCATTTTAAAGCCTATAATCTATAATATTTAAAAAATTTTATTTTTACTGGGTTCTAGTATGGAAATATATAATTCAGAGAAGTCTATATGGTTCAGCTTTCAGTTTAAGTGGAGTTTAGTGGACGCTGTTGTATCTAATCTGCAATCTTAGAAGTGGGAAATAGAATTTGTGTGAATGTGCTGCTAGAGCTGGAAGCCTGGAGAGCATTATTAGTGTTGACCAGAGTTTATGGGCATGAAGATGTTTCTTTACCAACCTTAAAATAAAGTAGTTCTATGCAGAACTTACTGATGAATATTTCCTTTTGCTGGGAAGAAAATGACTGGAATCATCTTACAAAAGGGGAGTGGGCCCCTGTATGTGTCACTGCCTTCTTGTGAAACCTAGGAGAGTTTCCCTTCCTTCCCAGCCCTGAATGGGGGTTTTGCTTTAATCTTCTATTCCTGTGAGAACCATTGAGCTGCAGGTGCTGTACCATCCTCAGTGTATACAGAAGACCTGGACATTGAAGTTAAGAGTAACTTGTGGGGGTTGCCTGGTCCATGTTGGCAGCTCTGGAGGGGAAATGGCCACCCAGGGCCTGTGGGACTGGACAAAGCTTAACTGGTTTTCAGAATGTGAGTGATGGTACCTGGGAAGTTTAGATAAGTAGATTCTGTCTTGGCACTTTCAGGACCCGAGCTTCTGACTTAAACAGTACAATATAGACTAACCATTGACTATCAAATTTTGGTTATTTGGAGTCAGTTAAGAATTAGTTAAGTACAGATGCATAAGAGTGAAGCAGTGCTTGATGCTGCTTATTTGTTTTAGTAGCTGACACAGCCTAAAGGCTTTCTGTTAGTGATTTTTCTTGGGTTATTGTGTATAAGTGGAATGGTTTATGGAAAGCAAAGAAAAGCTGTGTTTCTCTCAGAGGCGTGAGCTCCCCTTTGTAGTGACCCCTGAACTTTTGTTTTTTTTTTTTTTTTTTTTAAAGATTGGGTTTCTTTGTGTGCCCTGGCTGTTTTAGAACTTTCTGTGTAGACCAGGTGGAAATTATAATTTCTTTCTTTGGAGACAGTGTTTCTTTGTGTAGCCCTGGCTGTCCTGGAACTAATTCTGCAGATCAAAATGGCCTTGAACTCATAGTTCCACCTGCCTCTGCCTCTGGAGTGCTGGAGTGTAATTTCCTCTGCCTGGTGGAAATTATAATTTCTAACACACTGTGTTCCTATAAAGCAGTGGTTCTCAACATTCTTTTTTTTTTTTTTGGCTTTTCAAAACAGGGTTTCTCTGTATAGCCCTGGCTGTCCTGGAACTCACTCTGTAGAGGTTCTCAACATTCTTAATGTTGAAATTCTTTTCTATTTTAAGATGTGTTTTTCTTTTCTTTTTTAAAGATTTATTTATTTTATGCTTATGAATACACTGTTGCGGTCTTCAGACACACCAGAAGAGGGCATCAGATCCCATTACAGATGGTTGTGAACCACCATGTGGTTGCTGGAAATTGAACTCAGGATCTCTGGAAGAGCAGTGAGTGCTCTTAACCACTGAGCCATCTCTCCAGCCCTGAAATTCTTTCATACAGTTCCTTATGTTGTGGTGACCTCCCTCCTCACCGTAAAATTATTTTGTTACTACTTTATAGCTGTAATTTTGCTGTTATGAATCATAATTAAATATTTGATGTGCAGCATATCTGATATTTGACCTCCAGAGGATCATGACCCATAGGTTGAGAACCACTGGCATAAAGATTTCTGAGGGCTATTATTCATTCTATATATAAATCTGGAATTTTTCATCCCCTTTTAAAGACTTACTCTCTAGTCCACTATTTGAGACCACTGGACCAAAACTCAGCCTCAAAAGGACCTCAGAAGTTCTGCTTGTGGGTTTTCTGTGTCTGGGGTTTCCTTTCTGACACAGTTTTTGTTAAAATTCCTATCATTGTGTATCTTGGACTCCACTGTGACTATAGGCACTTACAGTTTCTACTTTTACTCGACCAGAGTGCCATATGATCATCTTTGTGAACAATTTTGTGTGTTCTATGTTATTAGAGGATTCAGTGTCTTTCAAGAGAAGCACCCTTTTATTTCCTACTGTACTCCCAGTTTCTGTTACATAGTCTTTTTGAATAAGTGACTGGAAGAACCTAGGTGTATTAATTATTGTAGAATTGGGTCACCCAGGCTACTGGGATCAGAAGAAATACTTCTGTGTCATTTGACAGTTTTGAGTTTCTTTTTTCATAAAATTTGATTTTATAGGAATTAGCCTTACATATTAGGATTCAACTCAGGTTTGAGGGAAGCAGTTGTTCAAAGTGATGCAAAATGAGTGGGATTTAGAAAGGATCCATGCTGAGAGTGCAGGTCAGTAATAAAGCACTTTCCAAGAGTGTGCAAGGGCTTGGGTTCAATCCTTAGCACTTCATAAAATAAAATGAAAAAATAAAAGGATCTGTGATGCCAGAAGCTCTAGGATAGTCTGTGTTAATCAACTGGATGTTTTTACAAAGGCTTGATATATCCTAAAGCCATGTACAGGAAAGTGGCAGTTACACATTGTACAAGTGTGCTATGACCTTGCTCACAGTTTTTCACTGCACAGATGCTATCCAGGTGCAATGTTTTGAGTCACAGGTGACAATGTCACTGGTAAAAGAAACTAGCATTCGAGTACAGAATCTGTTCCTGATTTGTCTGCTCTTTGTCAGTCATGACCTCCCTTAGCCTTGCTGTACCATGCAGAGGAAACTCAAAAGGTATGTGTTCCAGCCTCTTCTAGGTCTTCTATTGATTTCAAGTGGTGAGTGACAGCAGGAAGCATTACCTTCACCTAGAATCTTGTCAGACTATGGAGTACTCCCTAAGTTGCTTGAGCTTGCTGCCTGGGAGCTCAGATGGACAATAAGGTTGTGGGCCGCAGCTTTAGAGCCGTTTGAACTGCTGGTCCTTATTTGAGATATGTATATGCCAGTACGTTTGCTCTCAGGTTTTCAGTCTTGGCTGTTTTTAGTATTTCTTAGAATCTTGAGAACACCTCAACTACTTTTTAATTTATCGTGTTTTATACTGAGACCACTTAAGTCTTTTGGTCTTGGTTTGAAATGTAAACGAACAGTTTGCATTTGAAAGAACAGGTTGTGTGGTTCCTGAGTGTGTGGCTTTTGTCAAATTGGATAGAATGTACATGTTGGTGCTTAAGGCAAAGTTTTAAGTTCCCTAGTGGTTTTGATTTGGTCCAAAAGCTTGGCTGGCATTTACTAAGTCAGGGTGATTGCCAAGCCTTTGGGTGACTAATGAAGCAGTATTGTATACATTGATTTTAGGCTTAGCATTCAATTCCTATGTACTGTTAATTAAATCATCCATCCGTCTTTCCTCTTCCTTTGTCCTCTCTTTCCACTTCTCTTCCTCCTTCTCCTCTCCCTTTCTTTCCCTATGTCACCTGTCTTCCTGTTCTCAGTGCTGAGATTGCAGGCACACGGTTTAGTACATTTTCTTTTGCCTTTTGGCCACATGTCACCTCTTTTTAGATAAAAGGCTAAATGAAAGGTAAAGAATCTGAAAAGATGAAAATAAATGGTTTGCCTTTATCTGTATGCCCTGTGTAGAATTAAGTGCATCTATTGAAGGGACTATTGCAAGCTCAGTGGCAGGGGCTCTGTTATTCTTCAGAGCTTCGGAGCTTCCTCATGCACTGTGGTTGGTGGTGGTTGGAAACCATGCGTGGCAAGGGTCTTTGTCAGCGTGTTGGTACTTGGAGAATAAAGATAAAGAGAGCAGTGTTAAGTTGGTCTGTAGAAGACAGACCAT
The DNA here is from genome assembly GCA_019843965.1 of Rhynchomys soricoides. Taxonomy (NCBI): domain Eukaryota; kingdom Metazoa; phylum Chordata; class Mammalia; order Rodentia; family Muridae; genus Rhynchomys; species Rhynchomys soricoides. The sequence continues at coordinate 11,105,292 of JADRCH010000060.1, read as the reverse complement.
CTGTCTGGAGGGAGTCTATTGGAAAGACTAGAGACTTTATTCTAAGTGACTTTTAGAATATCAAGGTAGTTGCAGAGGTAGAGAAGGAGCAGAGATAATGGTCATGAAATCCCAAATTCAAACAACGGGTGAGATATGAAATGCCTGTTTATCTCTCTCGTCAACTGTGAAAGCAAAAATAACAAATGAGATAGCAAGAGAAACACATCTGGAACAGCTTTTTTCTGGCTTAATTGATTCAGTGAAGTTGAAGTTATAATTTACAGTCAGTAGTAGCCAATGGTCCCTGTGAATATTCTCAGAATGCCTGTTCCAGAGAGCTTTTTAATAACTTTGAGTTAGTGGCTCTGTGCTTAAGTTCCTTTCTCTCACTGGCCATTCTTCCCTGATCTCATTTCTGCTCCTGACTGGCCTCTCTTCTGCAACCTTGGTGGGTTTCTGTAGTGTTCCTGCTCTGAGGCTTTAAGTAGTCGTTTCCTGGTAATAATGAGGCTGTATATCTTTTTATGCATTTGTTGGCCACTTGGCCCATTTTCAATTGGTTCCTGTCTTCTCCCTCCTCCTCTTTCCTCCTTCCCTCTTTCCCTTCCTCCTCCTCGCCTTCCTTCCCTCCTTTCCTCTTTCTCTCTTCCCTCTTTCTTTCTTTGTTTTTGTTTGTTTGGAAACAGTATTTCTCTGTGTAGCTCTGACTTCCCTGGAACTCACTTTGTAGACCAGGTTGGCCTCGAACTCAGAGATCCTGGAATCAAGGGTGTGTGCCACCACTGCCTGGCCCTTGTTCCACCCTCACAACCCCTTTTAATGTGCATTAGTGTTTTGCTTGCCTGTATGTCAGTATGAGGGTATTGGGTCCCTCTGGAACTAGAGTTACAGACTGTTTTGAGCATTCTATGCATGTATATTTTCTGTTGGTTATTTTCATTGAGCCACTTTTGCTGTTTTGGGGTGAAATGAAGTTAGGTTTAATGGAGTCTAGTTTTTCAGCCTTTTCTTTAGATTTGGTGCTCTTTGTTTTCCCTATCCCCAGGGTATAAACAAAACGTTTACTTTACAAATGATGTATAATTGTGGTTTTCATGTCTAACTTTATAATTCCTTTGGAATTGATTTTGGTGTATAGTGTAAAGAGGGACCCAATTAATTTTCATCCTTTTGTTGTTTTTACCTTACGTATAAACAACAAACAAACAAACAAAAAACCTAACTCACAGTTAGCAAGGTGGCCTCACAGACTGTAGTCTAGGTAGGCCTGGAAACACTGCAGCCAGGCATGCTTGGGATTCTGACTTTTCCTCCATCCCCTCTTTGATCTTTTCCCTTTTCTTCTTTTCTCTTCCTTTCTTCTTTGCCTTCTCTCCCTTTCTTTCTCTACAAAGTTATATTCCTAACCCTTACTTATTTTGCAGTTGTTCAGTTACTCAGGTTAGTCTCCAACATTGATTTCTCCTTTCTGAATCTGAGTACTGGATTTACCCCTACCCCAAATAGTATCTAGACATGTAGCTCTGGCTAGCCTGTAGCTCATTATGTAGGCCAATTTAGCCTCCTGCCTCTGCCTTCTGAGTGCTGGGATTACAAGTATATGCTTCGATGCCTGGCATATAGGTATTTTTGGTTGTAGATAGCCGAGAATTGCTCAATTCTAGTTCACAAAAGTTCCCCTACCTTCATAGGAGTTTAAAGAGTTTTAGTTTTATATTTGGTTTAATTCATTTTGAATTAATTAATTGTATGTGGGAGAGCACATGTGTACTATGGTGTGCATGTGGAAGTGAGAGGAAACTTTGTGGAGTTGGGTCTCTCTTTTTACATTAACTGTGTTCTAGGACCCAATCAAGATTGTCAGTTTTTACTTACTGAGCCATCTTGTCAGCCTTATTTTGAGTTCTTTTATTTTTTGTTTTGTTTTTTATGACGTAAGGTAAGCTATGAATCTGAGTGGTTTGTAGGACTCCTGTGAGGCCCAGAGGTAAAGATGGTGACTGAAGCTGTGGTGTGACCTTTACTATACTATTGTCAGTGTTTTGTTTTGAGACAGGGTCTCTCTGTGTAGCCCCTGATAGGCATGGAACTCACTAGGTAGACTAGTCTGGCCTCAGATATGGAGATCTGCCTGCCTCTTTGTGGATTATCATGCTTGCAAATGGTGTGTGTGTGTGTGCACGCACGCGTATACATGTGTGTGTGTATTTTACTTACAAATACTGATCCGTCATGAAAGATGTGAGAACATTTCAGTTTGTACTGATTTGTGTTCTAGACTCGTTGCTCCTAATGTCCCTGCTTCTGGGTGTACTGCTGAACAGAGCTGTGTAGTTCTTTGGCTGGCAGAAAATCCATACTACCCACTTTGAGGGGCCAAGGGGAGAATAACCTGGTGAGAGGAAGAATGGGGAGATAGAGCAAGGGTAAGCCTAGGTGTTGGTGGTGTGTACAGATTGGCTGATGCATCTCTAGTTAAGTTTCTTTTTTTTTTTTTTTTAATTTTTTTGAGACAGGGTTTCTCTGTGTAGCCCTGGCTGTCCTAGAACTCACTCTGTAGACCAGGCTGGCCCCCAACTCAGAAATCCGTCTGCCTCTGCCTCCCAAGTGCTGGGATTAAAGGCGTGCGCCACCACTGCCCTGCTTCTAGTTAAGTTTCTAATTACCCAGAGGCATCGGAAGTACAAACTACTGACAGGAAAGCCAAAGACCTCTGATAACTCAGGTAGTGTATCTATATCCTATTGCTTGGTAGTAAGAGCTGTTAAGGATGTGTTGGAGACTCTTTGTAACATATACACTTCCAGTTTTGGTATTCTCTGGTTGTTAAGAGCTGAGAACATAACAGAAGCACTCCCCTCTGTCCCTGCTGCTCTTGGTGGCTGTTGTACTTTCCCATTCTAAGGAACTTGGGACATTCCTACTTGCCTAGTTCTTTACTTTGAAGGAGGGTTCAGAAAGCTGGGATTGTTGTTTAGATTCTGTAAAGAGGTAATGAAGGAGCAGACTTAGAACAGAAGGAAAGCTGGGTTGCTTCCTGGGCAGCCCAGGGAGTGGCTGTTAGTCCTGGTGTATCTTTAGGTTTGGGATCTCAGCAAGCAACAAATAGGAGGCAACAAATGCATACAAGGATATGCATTTGAATTGGAGAAACATTTCAAGATAGCATGTACAGGTGCTAAATTAGGATTTTCAAATTTTAACGTGCACGCACATATATCTCTTGTAGATCTTATTTCATTTGAGGCTCCAATTCAGCCTGTTTATGGAGGTTTTTGTTTCAAAGGTATGGTTTTTATTGCAGCAGTAGTAACATAGCTAGAACAGTGCCAGAGCCATTGGCTTGTGGGTCTACCTTGTGAGTAGCAAGATTTCTGTTGAAGGTAAGGGTGTTGAGGGGAATATGTTTGGAAGTGGAATAACCATTGGGAATACTTTGATAAAGGGTTCAATCTTGCAGCCCTTGATCTTGAGTTCAGTTGTTGATTTTTCTCCTTTACATTTCCTTGTTAGTTAAATGGGCCAAATAATAGAGCCCTAGGCTATTTGTTGAGAGAATTAAATGATACAGTCTGTGTCATACTCCAGGATGGTGTAGTGCTTAGCCTAATTAAATGCTTCTCAAAAGATAACAGTTATTAAAAATAAATGTTTACATTAAATTTTTCTAGTTTTCAAAGTACTCAATCATCTGCACATCTTTGCTCTGTCTGTTAAATTGCCACTCAAAGTGAGTGGGATATTTGCATTGTTCCAGGCTAGCCTGGGATTCATGAGACCTGGTCTTAAAACCAACTCCTCCCAATATCGCACAAAGACCCCAGAATATTGTAACATGCTTTCTGTGTTTATCACCTTCAGCCATCATCCCTGTTTTGATATTGCTGGCTCTTTGTGTTGATTTGGGCTGATACTTAGATCTATAGCAGAGGAGCCTGCTTTGGGAGCATACATGCTATAACATTGGTACTACTGTTAAGATGAGACACAATAATTCATGACACCTTTCTTTAGAAAGGAGAGGGGAAAAATTGAACCACTGGGCACACAGGGTCTTAATGACCCAGGATTGTCAGTGGGTCCCTAAACAGATTTGGAGCTTTAGCTAGGGCCTTGCTTGTTTGGTGCCCTTCCCTTCCCTGCTGTTGGTTGCAGGAGTGTCAGGGGGGCATAGCTCCATGCTCCTTTGTGGTTAAGTAGTTCTTTCAGGGATCTGCAGTTTCAGGCGAAACTGCTCTCTTGACTGTACACAGGCAGAGAATTTCAGGATGAGTTCATACTGGGTAGAATTGGAGTTTTTTAAGAAACAGCATAGATGGAGACCATCTATAAGTGTGTGCTTCTCAAGAGAGCTACCCCTACTGTTGTAATAGCCATACAACGTTTGTAAAGTGCTCCTCTTTCCCTTTTTCCATTAAGGTCCTAGAGCTGTTGTAAGGTACAGTGGTGGGAGTATAAAGAGAAGGTAAACTGTGGGTCAAGAGGGAGTTGAAATGTTTCTACTCTAAGTGAATGAAGTTTATAGCCCTGATTGGATAAGGCACCATGTAGCTCAGGTTGACCTAGAACTGATGGTCCTGCTTCTGCTTCCTAAAGTTCTGGGATATAAGGTAAATGCTTTGCTGCCATACCAGGCTTATGTGGGCAAATTTCATATACTGAGTTCCAGACTAGTCATAGCTACATAGCCAGACCCTGTCTCAAAATCTAAAAGCCAAAATCAAATACCACTGCCAAAACCCAGATTTGGGTCTCAGCATCCACATGTTGGCTTATAATTGTCAGTAATTTCAGTTCCAAGGGATCTGATGCCCTCTTCTGTTTTCTCAGGTATAAGGGACTTATGTGCAGCACATACATATATGCAGGCTAAACACTTATATGCATAAAATAAATCTTTTTTTGTTGTTGTTTTGAGACAGGGCCTCACTGTGTTAGATCAGGCTGGCCTTCAATACAGAGATTCACCTGTGTCTGCCTCTTGAATGCTAGGATTAAAGGATGTGCCATACTTGTCCCACCTCCCCCCTCTCTGAAAACTCAGAAGAAGGAAGCTGTGTCAACTTACATTCCCAGTTATGCTATAGGTTAATAGACTGCCTGCGTGAGAGGCCACACAATCAGTATTTCAGGCTTTCTAGACCATAGACTATCTGTATCACCAGAGCCTAGCTCTTGGAGTACAGAAGGGTGCTAATAAAGGAATGAGCTGATTTTGATCAACCAGACTTGTTCCTGAATTCTGAAATGTAAAATTCATGTAATTTTCACGTGAATGATATACTATTATCATTCCTTTAGTCTTGTAAAATCTAATAACCTTGGGTTGTACAGAGTGAGACTGTGTTGGCCTGCAGGTAGTGCTATGCTGCTCTGCAATAGACAACACCCCGTATACTTACTGTGCAAAACCGCTTGTTAGTTGTTTTACGTTAATAGAGCTTTTCCTTATATTTTTATCTGTTCCTGAAAGTATGTGTGCATTTTCCTGGCAGAAACTGAGGTGTTAATATGCCCTGTTGGCTTTTGGACTCTATTCTACCTGTACTGAAGCTCAAAGGTTGATTCCCTCAGCTGGCATTGTCTCAGCTTAGCTGGCATGTGAGGGTCATGCTGTGGGTGCAGCTGTCTTGCCTTTCAATGGCATTTGTTAATTAAGCTGTTTAATCTTTGTTGATTTCTCAAGGACTGGCGCTTACAAAAAAGAAAAGACAAACTATTTAGTTTGTAGTTATTCTAAAGCGATAGCCTAGTGATATCCATTGTATGCCTCCCCATAAGAAGTAGCATTAACTTGAAAATTTTGTTAAGTAATGGGTTAGAAATTAAATCCCACCTCACTCCCATGACAGACAATAGTAATTGAAGACCTCATGCTTCATTATAGCTTGTAGAGAGAAGCAGATCTGTAACAATGTATGAGTAATTTTTTTTTTTTTATTTGACACAGTCAGAAGTCTCAGGAAGGGATCATCTGGATCAGGTTGGTTTGTGGAGATGTCTATAAGGGATTGTTAATTGACATGGGAAGCCCCATCTCACTGTGGGTGGCACCATTGTCTGGGTTAAGGGTAGAGAAAATAAGCTGAGCAATAAGCAAATATGTATTCATTCTCTTTCTCTGCTCTTGTCTTTGAGTATGACCATTTCAATTCGACCTTGACTTCCTGACTTCAGGGGACTGTAACTGGGAACTGTAAACTGAGTAAACTCTTTCTCCACTCAGTTTCTTTCATAGCAGTAGAAGTGAAACTAGGATCAACAGGAAAAGCATTCCTCATTTTCTTTAGATCTTACTCTGTAGCTTAAGCTGGCTTCACTATAGCTGAGGCTAGTTGTGAACACCTGATCTATTGCTTCCATCTCCAAAGTACAGAGGTCATATTTGTTAGCTATTATCCCTGGCCAGAAAAAGTATTTCTGAGAACTATAGACCTGAGTTTAAGTAAGTCTTCTGTTCAATCTCCCTCCCTTCCTTCCTCCTTCCTTCTCTTCATCTCACTGTGTCTGTGTCTGTCTCTGTCTGTCTGTCTGTCTCTCTCTGTCTTGTCTGTCTGTCTGTCCCCCCCACCTCCCCAAAGATAGGGTTTTTCTGTGTAATTCTGACTGTCCTGGAACTCATTGTATAGACCACTGGTCTCAAACTCAGAGATCTACCTGCCTCTGCCTCCTGAGTGCTGGGATTAAAGGTATGCATCATTACTGCTGGGTTGTTTAAACACTTCTTGGCCTGGAGCCTGACTTTCTGTAAGTTAATTTTGGTTTCTGTTCATTTCAAGGCCTTTTCTGTACAGTATTTACGATGCCAGATTTTGAAGTTATTGTGTAGTTACTATATGAAGTGGTATATAAATAAAGTTAGTGTCTTTCCCACACTTAGTATTTTAATGCTAAAGATTCATTCTTCTCCCTTGTTGGGTTTTGCCAGCTTGTTCTTGAGGTGTTTATTTGTTAATTCATTTGAAGAATGTTTGCTAAATGCAGTTTTGTGCCTGGAACAGGAGTTGTCCTGAAGGTATATCTGTAAGGAGTGAGACCAGAACAGCTTAGTGGCCAGTGTGCCATGCTTTGCTGTGTGATGTGTGCAGTGTCTGTGCAACAGCAGTGTGCTCAGGGAACCTATAGGTGGTGTCTGGGCTCAAGGCTTGGCAGGTGCTCATTCTTCGTAGGCAGCATATAGCCTATTACATTCTTTGTTCTTTTTACCACCATGTATCCCTATTAAAAAAACAGATAAACAAGCAAACAACAACAAAAACCCCTTCAAACGTGAAAAATTCTTGGCCCAGGAATCATACAGAAACTGACTAGGCCATATGGGGAAATTAGTCATCTTGAGAGAGGAATTGGGGAAGACATGGAGATGTGAGAAGTTGGGTGTTATGGACTGAAAGTTGTAGTCATGTTTGGAGTAGTACAGCTTGGGTTGAGAAGAAGCTTCTATCAGACAGGATCAGAGCAGTTTGCAGTTGATTTTGATGGGAACTTTGGGTCCCAGAGTGACAGGAACAGGTTTATATGTTAGGATGGTTCCACTGGAGTCACAGGGCTCATAAGGAAGGTGTCACAGTTGTCTACCTGAGAAGGGGGAAGGACCCATACTTTGTCGTCATCCTCATAGAGTAAGTAGCTGCTCGGCTATGGCTTAGTTAGCAAGACAAAGGGGACAAAGTTGAGGTCTGATATGTTGTTACTGCATTCTAACTATGTTGTCCAGAAAAAGGCCTTAATTAGGGAGACAATGGAGGATTGATTTTTGAAGCCTCTCTGTGGAAGCTCTGATCATGAAAAGAATGTCAAGGTTCCAATGGTCCAGGGGGCAGCAGAGCAGTTCCCTGGTCCTCCTCTCTTTGGTAACTAGTTTATGAAATTCTTCTGGCTCCTTTCCTCTATAGAGTGAACTGTCAACTGTTGATTTGCATCAGGCATGCTCTCTCCTAGAACCATGAACCCCTGAAACTTACACAAAACTGTGTATGAATAAGTGGGTTCCTGTGCCCCAAGATTCATCAGGAGGGAGGCCAGAGAAGAGATGAGACCTTCCTTGGTGTTAGGCTGTACATACCTGACACACTGGAATGAAGGAAAGAACAGTTAGTTACATTTAAAACAGCCATCTGTATGCAGCCCAACCTGTCAGGTAAACTCATACACATTGTGTCCTGAGAGTATCAAGCAGCGATTAAAGAAAAAAAAATTTCTTTTTTAAAATTTGCTTTGGGCCCCTACCCTTAAAGGTGAAAGGTTAAAAGGACACAGCTTGGGTGCCTCATAGGCCAGCCAGGTGTTTGGGACTTTAATTGGACTTTCGTATCTTCAGCATATGGATTAACATTAGACAAAGCTAAAGGTTTTAAAGACTGTTAAGTGTAGTTTAATTCTAATTATGTTCTCCAGAAAAAGGCCTTAATTAGGGACACAATGGAGGGTTGATTTTACATGGAAGGGGGGAAGTTTTTACATGGCTGTGAAATAGTGTTTCTTTTGGAGTGCTATGCCAAGTCCTTGGATTAGGTTAGAAGTGAGATATAAAACAGCACATTGTGATGTCCTGATGAGCACCTAGATTAGAGCAGGACAGTAGGGCAGCTGTGGGCTGATTGTTGAGATAGAAGCTGTTTCAGTGACTGGATTGGAACACAGATCATAGCTGTACCTGCAGAAATGTGAGATATCTGATGTACCTGGGGTAGAATTTAGGGAGGACATATTGGAGATGGATTATCTCAGACTCTATCTGACTCCTATTAGGGGCAAAGAATCATGAGTGACAGAGATAGAATAAATGACTGAATGTTGTAATGACATAGATGTCACAGTAGACCTGTATGGTTTCAGATGTCATTCCCAGATTTTGGGTCTAGGCTTAGTTGTGACATCAGCGCTAGCAAAAAAGTTGGCAATCTGCTTAGTCTGATGGAAAATTAATTTGCATTTGATTTCTATATGGAAGAAGAAATATTATCTATAGGAAGTAATACACTTGAGCCAGGGAGTTGAAGTAACTTCCTTTAAGTTGATACTGTCTTTGTGGAAACTATTTTTGACAGTTCAGGATTGATTCTTGTTTGGCAAAGAGTTGGTGTCTTTGATTTCATCTGTCCTACAGCTCTGCTTTTTGCTAGTTTATAGGAAACCATTCTAACTTTTCTAGTTTTATTTTGTCCCTCAGTATCCAAATTACTGTAGGTAGTCTTGAATTGTGAAGATAGATGTAATGTTGGGGTCCAGGGCTCTTTCTTGTGAGTTCAGGTGATAACCAGAGAAGGCAATGTGAATTAGGGGGAAGTTGCTCAGATAGTCTTAATTGTTCATTCAAAGCTCAGCCAGAGCCTGTTAGTGGTGAGATGGCTATGACACAGTTTGTGAAACGCACTTTCCTGGAAAGTGCTGAGAGGAGATTGGAATCATGGCTACTCTTGGCAGTAGACAGAAGTAAACGTAAGAGTCAGTTGCTGAGCTCCTATCCTAATTCCTGATACTAATTTCCACAGTATCTTGAAGACATGAGGATTGACAAGACATCATATATTCCCTATTGTTTTGTCTTTGTGTGTTTGTGGACATGTATGTGACTGTCAAAGGACAACTTTTTGGAGTAGATTCTCTCCACCTTTATGTGGGCTCCAAGAATTGAACTCAGGTCGCCAAGCTTACGCCTTTAGTTGCTGAGCCATCTTTCTGATCATAATTTCCTGCTTAAAAATAAACAAACAACCCTCCCAACTATTTCTGATCCACTTATCTATCAAGTTTAAAGAATTTTCTTTTCTTTTTTTTTTTTCCGAGGCAGGGTTTCTCTGTGTAGCCCTGGCTGTCCTGGAACTCACTCTGTAGACCAGGCTGGCCTTGAACTCAGAAATCCACCTGCCTCTGCCTCCCAAGTGCTGGGATTAAAGGCGTGCGCCACCACTGCCCGGCTTAAAGGATTTTCATGAAGGGCTCTAGTGCTAAGAGCTGGGGATTGTTGAATAAGAACAGCTTCCGTCCTTTCAGGCTTATAAGTGCTTTAGAAAATAGCACACTTGATACTTACTGCTGGGAGAATGAAAAGCAGTATGTACACTGAAGCCTAGGCTGTCACATTTCATACCTGCTGTAGTATCAAGTCCTCTACATTACATTTTATTTTAACATGTGTTTTGACTTTTTTTTTTTTGTTTGTTTGTTTTGTTTTTTTGTTTTTTGAGATAAGATGTCACTGTGTGATCCTGACTGGGCTGGAACTCATCTGCTTCTTCCTCCTGAGTCCTAAGACTAAAGACATGCATCACCATGCCTGGCAGTCTTTTGTTTGCTTGTTTGTGTGTGTGTGTGTGTGTGTGTTTGAGACAGCTCTCACTTTGTAGCAGTGCTGACTTCCAACCCTTGTAATTTTTTGTCTGAGCTTCTTGAGTCCTGGGTATGCAGTACTCTTCCTAAGGATTTTAAATGAACATCCCTGCATTGTAAGAGTATTGGTCTAGTGCTGTGCATTGTAAAAGGTGGAGGTCCCTCAAACCTCCACAGATTAAATTATTTGCAAAAACTATTCACAAAGCTAAAGAAAAAAAGCTCTTGTCCTTAGGGTTTCAAAATGTGAGCCTTGACTGGCTATGTACTGTGCTAAGATGGTACAGGGTTGTTTTGTATTATACCATTTATTATAGCAAAAGGATACAGACTAAATCAGGAATGGAAAGCATACAGGGAGAGTCCAGAAGAGACCTGTGTGAGCCCCTTCTGCTCTCTTAATGGACTCTGTGGTTAGTGCTTGTTCACTCATACCAGTATGTGGCAACACACATGTAATTGCCTGCCCTAGACGCTCATCTGAGATATGGTACCCAGGGTTTCTGTTGGGGAAGTGGGTCATAAAGTCTGGCACTAGCGTGGCTTACCATTTCAGAGAGTAGGTCTGGAATCCTGCCCTTATAGGTCCTCAGATAAACAGATACTTTTTTCCCCCTTAAGTTTAAGCTGTGTGGGTTTTAACAAATGCAGAGCACCACATACCCATGAGTCCTACAAGATCATACTATGGCTTTTCAGAGTCCTTTGCAGTCTGCTCATTGCTCCCTCCCCATCAGGCCTGGTCACCATCTCTCTGGTCTTGTCTTTCCCGAAATGCAATGGAATCAGGGCACTGACTATAGCTTTTGCAAACTTTTTTTTTTTTTTAAATCAATATGCATTTGAAGCTCCTCCATACAGTCCCAACCCCCCCAACCCCCCCTTCTTTTTTTTTTGGACAGTGTCTTACTATGTAGCCCTGACTGGCCTAGAACGCACAGAGATCGGAAGATCTGCCTGCCTCTGATTTCTGGGCTTAAAATTGTGTGCCACCAGATACAGCCAGACACAGCCTTTCCAGGCAGGAGATTCTGAGTTCTTAATGTTCCCTCTTAGTAGTTAGGCAAAGGCTCCAACCTTTCTTTGGGCAAAATAATCCTTTATGGGTGGGAGAGATGGTTCAGGGGTTAAGAGCATTGATAGCTATTCTGAGGACCCAGTTCAATTCTCATCATTCCCATAGTGGCTCATAACTGTTATTTCAGTTCCAGGAGATCCAAGGCCCCCTTCTGGCTTCTGCAGGTACCAGGAATGCAAGTAATGCTCAAACATGCAGGCAAAATACGCACCACCACCCCCACTCCCACATACACAGACAGTTCTTTAATGCATAAGACCTAGAGAAGTAATTTATTTTTGTCATTAAAGAATTCAGTTCCTTTTTGATAGAGAATATGTCATATCTATGTGTAGTGTCATTTAAAGTGAAGCTATTGTATAGTGATGTACAACTCTTGTCCCAGATATTTAGAACATTGAGGCAGTAGGATTGCTTGGGACCGGATTAGGCAACAGAATAATATTCTACCTCAAAACAAGTAAACAACAAAATAAAACCTCCCAAAATGAAAAATAAAATTACATTTTTAAAAACACAAGTGAGCACAATTCTTAAGTGTGTCTGTCATTTTTGACATCTGTCCCAACATATAAATCTTCTAGGGATTTAAATAAAGAATAGGCATCATGCTGAGAAATGGCTCATTTTTTTTTTGGAATTGTAAAACATTTTGGCAGGCTGTAATGTGATAATTCAATAGGTAAAAGTTATCCAGCATAAATGTAAAAGAAAATGTTAAGTGTCAGCTCTACCTGTAGTAGATGTTGTTGGATTCATATCAGTGAACAGAGGTAGAGGCTCATTATGATACGGGTGTGGACTTGTATCAAAGGACAGTTGCTGGGCAGTTCAGTGGGAAGAATGTTATTTGCTGACAAGGTTGAATATGACAAGGTTGTTGGCTTTGGGACTAAGCATCTAAATAGGGAGGAGACATTGTATGTAAACTGAGGTAGTGAACTGTAAAGGTTATTATTTAGTCATTTATTTTGAGACAGGAACTTACTATGTGGCTTTGTTGTGAACTATAAAGATTTGGAAGGCAAGATCTTTCCTGATCTTTGAGACATCTGTTGAACATTTTGTCCACTCATCTTTTTTTAAAGATGCTTCTCTCTAAGGAGTCTAGAAGATGGTCTTTATAAATCGAGTCAATTTTTCAGGTTTAGTCAGGAAAATAGAAACTACCTTAGACTTATTTTAAGTATATGGAATTAGGTCTCCCTTGATAGAGGTGATAATGCCAGGGAATGAGTACTTTCCAGGAGTGTCTCTGGGGTTAGTCATCCTGGGCAGTCAGTCACTACTGGTTGCCATGGTTTCTCCGGTATTTCTCAGAGGCTACTGGGAATTTTTAGAGGCTACATAAGGTCTTGGTTTTATAATTTCATTTCTATACACTGACCAATCTAAGCACAGGGTTTTCTTTTGTCAAACCAGTCTTGCAAAAGTTTCTTTCTCTGTTATCTCTCTAGGTGGTTATCTTTCTAGGTGATAGAAAGTGGGAATTTTTGGGATGTGGCTCCCATGTTTCTATGCTGCAAGTGGTGAAGCATTGATGTAGGGCTGACAGCCAGTCAATTGGTTTTATAGATAGGGTTCAGAAGAGAAGTCTGAGATGGAGTAAGCATGCAGATGGCATGTCAAGTAGTAATGCCTAGGAGGCAGGCATAGATAGGGATGGAAGGATAGAGCCTTGGGAAGCTCTAGAACTGATTTTGGGAGAAGAGGAAGGACTGCTTCAAGGATGGAACAAGGATGGAACAGAGAAGATGATTGATTGAATAGCCTCCATTGGGCTTATATTCTTTAGTAATCTTGAGTGGGAGTTTTCATGGTTGGACTGAAGAGATACATGAAGAAAGTTTGTGATGTTGAGCATATTGTGTGAGTGCATATTTATGGGATTATTTGTGTCACAACTGTTGTAATGTCTTTGGGACAATTTATTTTTTTTAAGATTTATTTATTTATTTATGTATATGAGTATACCATTGCTCTCTTCAGACACACCAGAAGAGATCATCAGATCCCATTATAGATGGTTGTGAGCTCTCCATGTGGTTGCTGGAAATTGAACTCAGGATCTCTGGAAGAGCAGTCAGTGCTCTTAACCTCTGAGCCATCTCTCCAACCCTGGGATAAATCTTATATTTGCAGTATTACAGGATTGACTTGTCTAGACATCCTTTGCTGAGGGAATTGAGTTTCTCTGGTTCTTCCTAGGCAGAGTGCATTTGTATATTTCTCATGTTTTGAATATCATGGTAGGAGATTATGAGTTGTTTAAATTGATCTGGTGGTGGTCTGAATTCCAGTCTTCCTGGAGTCACTGCTGCTGTTTAGTTTTCCATAAAAAGTAGCTTTTTTAGTCATACTATCCATTCTGTCCTTGTTTTTCAAGGAAGTGTCAGGTGGAGCCTGCTTACCAGTTTACTTTGGCCCGGAGCCCTTTGTTTTGTAGGCTGTTCCACTGCTCAGTGCTCGTCTCCAGTTTCAGCAAGACCTTGATGCCCAAATGACTGTGTGTGTCCCTTGATGATGCAACTGTATCAGCCTCCTCCCCAGTTGATAGGGGAGGTCCTCTAGGTTACTTGTTAAATCTGATCCTTAAGTGTATCCTTTTGATGTCTCTTTTCATAAGGCTTTACTTGGAATCTTTCTTGGATAGATTGCATCACCCTTATCACATACTGTGACAGCAATTAGGTCTTCTGAATATGCTTTAAAAAATGGCCTTTCTTCAACATACTGTGTGCATTAATTACTTTAGTAAGATGTTTCTTTTCATTTCTTTTAAGAACTAGGGATTAAACCTAGGGTTTTGTGGGTCCTTGGTATCATACCCCATATCATACTCCAGCTTCCCTTTTACCTTTTATTTTGAGATAAGTTCTTGCAGGGTTGTTCATACTAGTCTTGAACTCCTGATTCTCCTGACTTCACTTCCTAAGCACTGGGATTAGTCATTTGCTACCACATTTTGAACTTTAAATACTTGTGTCCCAGCTTCTCAAGTAACAGGGGTTACTGTTGTGTCCACTAACCCTGCCTGAGAGTGTTTCTTTACTTGCAGTGCAGAGTGAAACTGTGGTGGATAGACCAATCAGAAAGCCAGATTTGGTATAAACCTCTAGTGTTAGAACTTGGCTGTCTGAGGCAGGAGTTTTAAAGCCAGTTTGTGCTGTAAAGTGAGACTGTTGTTTTTTCTTTTTTTTTTTTTTAACATAAAAAAAAAAAAAAAAAAAAAAAAAAAAAAAGAGGGATGCTGGTGGTGGCTCATCTAATCCCAGCACTTTCAGGGCACAGAAGCATGCAATTCTCTGTGAGTTTGAGGACAGCCTGGTCTACAGATCAAGTTCTAGGACAACCAGGGCTACAGAGAATCCCTGTCTTGAAAAATCAAAACCCAACCAACCAACCAACCAACCAATCCACCTACCCACCCACCTACCCATGAGACAAAAATAATCAGGTTAGACAGACATGTGGGTCCTGCTTCCAGATTTGAACCCTCTTTAAAGTGATTTTCTTCCTCACATGCTATGTAGACATTTTCATAACGTGTATAAATCAATGGATTTAGTTCTTAGTTTGTGGATAGTCATAATAAAACCTATTGCTTTTAGGGCAGAATCTTCCTTGTATTTCGCAAGAGGAGCTCCTAATCTTAGTTGCGTCCTGACTCTCCTTATTACTCTAGGAACTAGAAAGCAGTTTCTATGTCACTGGTTCTGCATACATAATGAACATCTTTTTGCTAATACTCCCTTTTCAGAAGTCAGTAAGTTCATGGCTTCTTTTTCTGGCTTAGGGTATTTATTTTGTCAGTGGCTCAGTACTAATTGTACAGCAGCCCCTGTACCAACCCTGGCAAATGATGAATGACACACAGTATTCTGACCATGGCAAGTTCCACATTCTAGTAATATATTTTTGGCTAGGAGCTAATTTTGAAATATAAGGGACTTTTGGTTTGCCCAGGTGATTTTTATAATTGTACCAGTATTGATTTTGGAGTTGGGGTGGGTTCAGATAAGGTTTCACAGTGTGTCCCTGACTAGCCTAGAACTAACTCCCTTTGTAGACTAGGCTGGCTTTGAACTCACAGAGGCCCATCTGCCTATGCTTGCCTGAATCTTGTGAATCTGTCCCGATAAAGGACTTTGCTATTTCTTTTATTAAACAGCACAGAAAGCATAACATGGAAAGGAATGAGGGTTACTTTACAAAAATCTTTAACAGAGTTTCATAGAAGATGTTGGAACTTTACTGATTCCCACTGATCCAGATAAGAAACAATGCTGTAAACATCACTGCAAACAGACTGTGTCCGTGCTGCTTTCAACGCTTATGGTGGATATTTATTTATTTATTTATTTTTATTTTTCATACTTTATTTACATTTCAAATGTTTCCCCCTTTCCAGATCTCCCCTTTGGAACCTCCCTATTCCCTCCCCCCTCCCCTGCCTCTATGGGGATATTCCCCCACCCACCCACCCACTCTTGTCTTCCCTCCTTGGCATTCTCCTCTACTGGGGGATCTAACACTCTCAGGCCCAAGGGCCTTTCCTCCCCCTGATGGATATATATTGCACTCACTTTGGACTCATTTGCTGTTTTCAGCAAATTATTACCATATCACTCACTCACACACACACACAGATACACACATACACACACACTCTGGGTCAGGGATAGGAACAATAAATAACTTAAAATTAAACCTATGTATTAGCTTATGTTGTAAAAATTATATGGAAAATCCAAGGCAAACAACGTTGGTTGTTACTCTGTTGTCTTTTTTTTTGTTTGTTTCGTTTTTTCAAGACAGGGTTTCTCTGTATAGCCCTGGCTGTCTTGGAACTCACTCTGTAGACCAGGCTGGCCTGGAACTCAGAAATCCGCCTGCCTCTGCCTCCCAAATGCTGGGATTAAAGGCGTGCACCACCACTGCCCGGCTACGCTGTTGTCTTAAAAGCAAGGTAAACAAACAGGCTGTGTATACACAGCAGGATAGTAGTCTAAGTGATCTGAAAGTATTATTAGTTGTGCTGTGAGGCTGAATAGAAGTTGTAGTTTCTTAGACTATAAAAGAGTGTTTTACCACAAAAAGGCAACTTGGAGGAGAAACGGTTTATTTTAATTCACATTTGTATGTCTGTGCACTATGTATTTGTCTGGTGTCCACAGAGCCCAGAAGAACATCAGATCTCCTGGAACTGGAGTTACAGGTGTTTGTGAGCTGCCATGTGGGTGCTGGGTATCGAACTTGGGTTCTTGGAAGAACAACCAGGGCTTAGCCATTTCTCTATTTCCTACTTGTTTTAATAGAAATATTAATATGGCTTTATAGGGACTCAGAATAGCAGTGTAAATATAAGAGTGCTAAGAAATCAGTGCTTGTATCTTTTAATTTCTTCCTTGTTTATCATGAGACCTTGGATAATTTGCTGATATTGTTAAGATTTAAGTTTCCTTCTGTGTAAAATACAAATAGTGTTAGTGAGCTGAACATGCCAGCTATTTGAGCATTTGAGCATGGTGGGCACTAGTTGTTACTTGTAGTGAGTGGTGGGTGGGTGGTAGGAACGCTGGCTGGGGTGGGTTATACATTAGAGGGAGAAGCTTTTGAAGCATGGTGGCAATAGCAGAAACGTATGTATGGGAGAGAAGAGTTTTGAGACTCTGCCTATCTGCTTGTATCGATCTCAAAATATATTTGTTTATGCTCAAAAAGATAGGAGTCTCATTTTACAGATAGCTTTGGAGAGTTGAAAATGGATTTCATTTTGTAATAAGTCAAGTTTCAGTTTTTCTTTATCCATCTAGAGCCAAAGAATGTAAGTATTTTAATTTTATAATTTGTAGACTATTTACTTTAGGCCGTGTTTGAACTAGTTCATGCTGACATTTTTACCAGTTTCATAGTTAAAACATATTGGTTTATATTCTTTTTGTTGTTGTTGTTTTTTTTCTACACTTGATCTTAGCCAAAAGGCCGAGAAACGATTTGTTTTGTTTTTTCGAAACAGGGTTTTTCTGTGTAGCCCTGGATGTCCTGGAACTCACTCTGTAGACCAGGCTGGCCAACTCAGAAATCCGCCTGCCTCTGCCTCCCAAGTGCTGGGATTAAAGGTGTGCACCACCACTGCCCGGCTTTCTATTCTTTTTTTTTTTTAAAAAAAACCTCTTGATTGATTCTTTGTGACTTTCATATTGTATACCCCAGTCCTACTCATCTCCCTGTCTCTTTGTAGCTACCCTCCATTCTTGTAACCTATCCCCCAAAATAAAAAAAATAAACAAAACAAAGGGGAAGCTGTAATGTGTCACAGTGTGTCCCACAGTATACCCTTTTGTCCACACATATTTATTTGCAAATGTTGATGCAATGAGTGGTTGATCTGGTTCAGGGCCACTGCCTTCTACACTACCAATACTGAATTCTCACTGTGACTCCTCTAGGATATCCTGTTGTTGCCCTGTGTCATTGAGATCTTGCAGCTTTGGATCTGCAGGACCTGCCCTTTCACCACACTCTAGCAGTTCATAGATGGGGTAGATGTTGAGGTGGGCCAACTTAAAGCCCTGAATCTAGGCCTGGGTGATAGCTGAGTTGGTCTGCCTGCCAGCTCTCCTGTACCAGTACCACCAGGGTGAGCTTTCCAGCATTGTCCTGTCTAGCTCACCTAATGCTGCAGCTGGCAAGGGGCAGGGTCAGCTCTCCTGCTCTCATGCCCTTGGGGCCAGCTCACCCCTCATACACACCACCAGGGCCAACTCTACTGTGCTGTTCAGGTGAGGTTCAGACACTCTTCTGAATGCCAAAACCTGTGAGGGGCGGGACCCTTACTGCACAGCTTTGGACATCATCATGATCTCACCCTGCAACTCAGACCAGGGACATCTTCATGGCCTTTGGTGGTAATGTGGGCCACAAACTTCGACACAGACTACTGCTGTATGGCCACAGATCCATACATGGCCCTCAGTGGCAGTATGAGCCAAGACTTCATCATGGCCTCAGGTGTCAGGGTAGGTTATTCACATCTGGCTGCTCTTCTCCACCCTCTTTCTCCAGTTCCACTTTTCTTCATAGTGCTCAAACTGTCTGCTTCTCTTTCTCTTCCATCTGTCCATCACATACTTGCACACATTGTAGCCGCCTCTACTGTAGGCCGGCCTCTGGGTGTCTTTCATCTGCCTGAGCAGAATGGTGGTGGGCAGACCTCTCCTGGTTTATATTCTTACATAAGATTGGATTATGAAAGAGAACATAATATATCTTAAGTTACCCTTTGCTAAAATAATAAGTAATAGGTGGGCTTAGTGCTGCTAGAATGGAGTGCTTTTACTGCTTAATGTCTGCTCACTGTACATTATAAAATAGGGGGATGAAGAGATGGTTAAGTGACTAAGAGCAGTGGCTGTTCTTCCAGAGGACCTGGGTTTGATTCCCAGCACCCACATGGAGCCTCACAACAGCCTGTAACTCCAGTGGATACAACATTTTCTTCTGGCCTTCTTGGGTACCAGGCATGCATGTGGTGCACACACATGCATTCAGGCAAAACACTCATAAAATAAATAGCTTTTTATAAAAGAAGAAAAAATAAATTTAAAAACTTAAGGTACAAAGCCAATATAACAATTTACTTATTACTCTGAGATAGAAGTTGAATTGAACAGTAAAGGAGAATAGTTTCAGAGTGTAGATAATGTTACTTGACTTATGTCTTTGACAATGGGTTTGGGAAAGGTTGTATTTTGATTATCAGTTTTTAAAAAAGACTTAATACTTTATATGTATGAATGTTTTGCTTGCATGTTTGTCTGTGTACCACTAGTGAGCAGTGTCTGTGGTAACCAGAAAAGGGCATCTGATCTCCCAGAACTGTAGTTACAGATGGTTGTTGGTGGACATGTGGGTGCTAGGAATGGAACCTGGTCCTCTGAAAGAGTGTGCTCTTAATTGCTGAGCCATCTCTTTAGTGCCTGATTATTAGATCATTTTAAAAAACTTCAAAGGGTATTGTTTTTTTCTGTTGAATGTGTCTCCTAAGTTCTTTTTGAGACCTTCATCTATGTAGATGATGTATTTTGACCAAATTTGTTTCCTCCTCTTCCTCCCATTTTTCCCTCATAACTTATAGTGTGCTTTTTTCTTAAAAACCTTTAAATGTTGCAAGTATATACATGGGTGTAGGACCAGCTACTGGAGCAGGTAGCAGCTTTTAAGGGGCAACCTAGAGGTAGTGGACAGCTGTAGCAAAACAGTATTGCTGGACATGACTGCACTTTTGCACACATGAACTGTTGTACATTGTACCTGCATATAGAAGATCATGCAAGCTAGTATCCTAGTATGGATGGTGGAGAGGCTCGTGCATAGAACATTCTATATTTTTGTTTCATGATAGAGTCCTACTTCTAGTTTACTGAAAGTTTGTGTCTTCCAAGTTGCCCTCTGTCTACTCTGGTCTCCCTTTGCTGTGCTTGTCTCTATCTTCTCATGTCTTTATTTCCTTGTGATGGATTCAGAACTTCTTAGGAAGCTTTAAGTGTATGTGTGGGCCTTTGAGTTTTGCATCAGGATATTCTGTATAGGCCTTTTGCCAGGCCTATAAAGACACCAGTGTTGGTGTCTTTAGTCTTTCCTATTAGGCTAACAGTTTCCTGCAGGAAAAAGATATGCCAGATTCTGGCTCTTGACTGCATTATGTTTTGGGAGCTGGAGTCGTTCACTTACCCTACCTCTGTGTGAAAGGTGTTCTGCTTTTTTTCAGAGAGTGGCTCATGGTCTGCTCTCAGATGGGTAGAGGGGACCAGATGAAGGCAGGCTCTCGTTGCAGCTGGGCATCTACACACTTTGAGGTCACCTCACTCAGTGCTGCTGCTTCTGAGACTTATTTCACTCTGCTGTGAAAATGGAATTGGTACTTCAACTTTTCATTTCCTGGCCTATAGCCTGCTAAGTCATTGGCTGTGCTTCCCATTTTAAATTGGTCTCTTTTCTGTCCAGAATATTGCCCCGCCTTCAGTATTCCTATTTGTTTTGATGTCTATCTTAGAAGCCTTTTCAGTCCCTCAGTTTTCACTCCTTTTAGTTCTCATATATATGTGTTTGGTGTTTGAACTTTATGTCTTTAGCATAGTTTTAGTGGGAGCAAGCAGGTTTGTGAGTTGCTGCTTATCTCAAACTTTGCCATCGGTTCAGCAGGTTATGCTTGTTAATTGCCTAATAGTATTCAGTTACTTGTATACATCCTTTTTTACTGGAAGCTGGTTTGCAAATAGCTTCTATGTGTTTATCTTTATATATATATATATAAAGATTTTATTTATTATATGTAAGTACACTGTAGCTGTCTTCAGACACTTTTTTTTTCTTTTCACTCTGGCCCTGCTTGTTCCAGCTCTGCTTGCTGTAGGTGTCTTCAGACACCCCAGAAGAGGGCATCAGATCTCATTACGGGTGGTTGTGAGCCATCATGTGGTTGCTGGAATTTGAACTCACGACCTT
Source organism: Rhynchomys soricoides (assembly GCA_019843965.1). NCBI lineage: Eukaryota > Metazoa > Chordata > Mammalia > Rodentia > Muridae > Rhynchomys > Rhynchomys soricoides. The sequence goes on along the minus strand of JADRCH010000060.1, from coordinate 11,084,390 downwards.
TGGAAGAGCCGTTGGTGCTCTTAACTGCTGAGCCATCTCTCCAGCTCCCTATGTGTTTATCTTTAAATTCATTCATTGTCTAACACTTTATATGTTAGACATGATGATAACATGCTCAAGAGGGTGAGCATGGTAAGATTTTATAGGAGTAAAATGGGTTGATAGTTAAGCTTAGTGTTAGAACACTTACCCAAGCAGCTCTGTTAAATAAATAAGTAAATAGCAAGATGTTTATGTATGTCTACATTCTGTCTCTTCCAGGTCTCTGGGCTACAATGAAAAGAGGAAACAGATACTAGGAATATTTTTTAAAACAGCTATTTGATTTTTTCTCAAAGTCACTGCTGCCTTCTGAGCTGTGAGTACATTTCTCTTGTTTGTGCCTTGGTGTTGCTTTTTGTTTTTTCTTTCCTTTGTCCACAGTCTCTGACATAGTAGCAATAGCAGAACATAAATGATTGGTAGGGTCAGAGAAGACCTGTAAGTTATAGGTTGATTCTTTATGTATGTTTAATATTAGCATTATGATATTGGTTGTTCATAGAACAGTGCTTGGAAAACACTGGACATTGTAAACACTCTGAATTATAGCTACTTACTAAATACTTACAGCCACTTTACGAACAAGGTCTGCTGTTCTCTGTTTCTCGTTTACATAAATTCACAACAGAAGTTAACGGTTTCTAAGTTATGAGTGTTGGTATTTGGTTCATACTCTTTATAGCTTTAGAAGTGTGTTCCTTACTGGTGTTTTAGTCTCATGAAAACTGGCTTCAGATTTTGGCCTTATGGATTATTTATAATATCTCTACTTACCTTGGGGAATATATCCTGTACCCCCAAGTGGCTGCCTGAAACTACAGATAGGATCAGACCATATATATGTTATATATGCTTTTTCCTGTGCACTCATGCAAACGTGTGGCCATGCCCATCTTTTAACATGGGTGCTGGAATCCAAACTCAGGTTCTTAGCAATTGATCTTTACCTACTTACTAAGTTCCAGCCCTACTGTAAGTTTTTTTTTTTTTTTTCCTACCTAAACCTAGTTTCTCATCTGACCTAGGGGGATATTTAAGATTTTCTCTTAGGAGATTGTTAGGAGAAAACTTTGAGATATATCTAATATATAGTCCACACTCAGTATCATTAGCAGTTGTATTAGTTAGGGCCACTATTGCTGTGTGGAAACATCATGACCAAAAGCAGCTCCAGGAGGAAGCTGCTTTATTTTTCTTTTCCTTACCACAGTTCATCATTGGAAACCAAGGCAGGAACCCAAATGGGACAGGAACTTGGAGGCAGGAGCTGATCCACAGACCATGGAGGGATGTTGGTTATTGACTTGCTCTCATGACGCCTTCAGCCTGCTTTATGGTAGAACCTAGGAACACCAGCCCAGGGATGGCTCTATCTTCAAAGGGTTAGGCCTTCCTTCATCAATCGCTTATTAAGAAAATGCCCTTTAAGCTGGGCATAGTGGCACACACCTTTAATTCCAACACTTGGGAACCAGAGGCAGGCATATCTCTGAGAGTTTGAGATCAGTTTGGTCTACATAGTGAGACCCTGTCTCAATTTTAAAAAAGACAGAAAATATCCAACAGGCTTGCCTGCTTGCAACCTGATCTTATGGAGGCAGTTTCTTAATTGAGGTTCCTTCCTCTCAGATGATTTGGGTTTGTGACATAAAACTAGCCACAATGACAGTTATTCCAGATGGTATTTTCTACAGTAAAAACAGTAGGATTGACCCTGAGAGAGATTACATTGCTTGTAAATTGTTAAACTTGTTTGGCTTCTTCTTCACATTTGGGAGATTATAGACTTGAAAGTTCCTAAGTTTGTCTTATTCTTAGAGCCTACTTTCTGGTAGATCTGGTAATAAACCAAGGACAAGGATGTTGATAAGAGATTCATAATCTTTCTTTGAGTGTTGGTATCAGTGAATATTTATTTTTATTTTTGAATAGAAAATTTACATTTATCTGTTTTGTGTGTGTATATGTGTATGAGGGTACATGTGGAGATCAGAGGACAACTTGTTGAAGTTGGTTCTCTCCTTTTCATGTCTTAAGGATTTAAGGTCTTCAGGATTGAACTCAGGTTATCAGACTTGGCAACAAGTGCCATTACCCAGTGAGCCATCTTGCCTCCCCAAACATTTGTTTTAACAAACTTAAACTTCATGGAGTTCAAATGATTGACAGTTTATTAAGTGTGATATTGGCAAAAGTTTCTGGAGTAGAGGTTCTTTCTCTGTCTCTTCCATTTCCACGTGAGAGTTAGTTTACTCCTCAGTTATTTCTTCTTTCCCCAAATCGGTTTTATTTCTTTGACTTAAAGAAAATTTCCCATGTATGCAGTTTCAGCTTTCTAGTTTAGGTGTAGAAGTCTCTAATCTCACCTCTGTTTTTTCCAGTTCCTCTTGCTCCTGTGAGTGTGAGTAAGGGGAGGAGTCTGTTCTATATCTGCCTGTGCCAGTTGTGAGAACTATGTGTCACCTGTGGTATCATGCCTGTTTAACCAAGGTTAGTTTTCATTTCCGCTGAATGAAGAGTTCTTTGTTTATTGTAGGGTGTGTGTGTGTGTGTGTGTGTGTGTGTGAGAATGAGTGTGAATGAGCGAGTGTGCATGTGCATACATGCGTGCACATGTCCACTCATTCAGTGTAGGTCAGAGGACAACATTGGGAATCAGTTCTTTCCTTATACATGTGCTTCTGGGGATCAAACTTAGGTCATGAGCCTTAATGACAAGTACTCTTATATGCTGAGCCATCTCACTGGTTCCAGGCATATTGGTGGCTTTCTTTCTTTCTTTTTAAAAAGATTTATTTATTTTATGTATGTGAGTACACTGTTGTTGTATTCAGACACACCAGAAGAGAGCTTTGGATTCCATTACAGATGATTGTGAGCCATCACATGGTTGCTGGGAATTGAACTCAGTACCTCTGGAAGAGCAGTCTTAATTGCTGAGCCATCTCTCCAGCCCAATTTTTTTTTTTTTTCTTTTTTTTCTTTTTTTCCAGACAAGGTCTCACTACAAAGCACTGACTGACCTTGAACTTGCTATGTAGACTAGGCTGGTTTATAACCCATGAGATCTTCCTGACCATGCCTAGGAATGAAGGTTTTTTTTTTTTTTTTCCTTCGGAACAGGGTTAGGAATGAAGTTTTTAAATGACAATATGCAAATGAAACTTTGTAGCAGAATCTGCTCCAAAACAGGAGCAGAGCTGTTCATGAATTGAGCTATAAAAGTCATTCATTATTTATGACATTTACTTATTTGTGTGTGTGTGCGCGGGTGCGTGTGCACGTGTGTGTGTGTGTGTGTGTGTATATGCATGCATGTATGTATCCATATGCATGTATGAGTTGTTTCTTTCCTTCCACTATGTGTTCCAGAGATTGAACCTGAGTCATCAGGTATATGCAGTAAGCACTTATATTTATTGAGACATTTTACCAGCCTAATCTAGATCGTTGTAGGATTCTCATTTTTTGGATGGCTCTTCCTTATTATTACAGATATACTTACTTGGTTTTTATTTCTGTGCTGTTAGAAGTCTTTAGAGAAGTAGAGCTCATTAGTCTACATTTTGAACATGAAGCCACTGAGGGCTTTGAGATTGTATATGTTGATGTCATGTAAGGATTTAAAGATGTGGCCTGTATAAAAGTAACTTATTAGCCAGATGTAATTGTTGTCTCAGAGGCTTATTGGTGAATAAACTCACCCTTTCTAGCTCTTTCTGAACACTGGCTGGCTGGTTTAACTCAGCTGTTCTGGTCCAAACGCCTCTCTAAGCTGACTGATTCAAACTGGCTTCTTTTGGCTTCTGACTGAGTTGCTCTGCTTGGTCTCAAACCAACTGACAATCTGTTCTCATCTTCTGGTTCCTTCTCAATTTCTGGCTTGTTCTGTCTTTACCTGCAACCTGTCTGTCCTGGTAAAACTGTCCTTTCCCCTGCCCGCATTGCGTCTCTTTCGGGTCTGTTCTCTTTAAGTTGCCTTTCTTTTCCTCTGCTATATTTCTGAGTGTTGGAAGTATCCTATCTCTGACTCATTCTATCAGATCTTTCTCTGATTCATCACTTTGTCTTCCCATCAATTAGATGTCACTTGCTGAAGTTGGTTCTCTCCTTTTCATGTAGGTCTTCAGGATTAAACTCAGGCTATCAGACTTGGCAACAAGTGCCATTACCCAGTGAGCTATCTTGCTGTCCCAAACATTTGTTCTAACAAGTATGGCTGCTTCCTTCTACAAACTAACCTTGCCTACATTGTTTGGGTTGTGTACTAAGGGCTTGTCTGTATTCCAGCCAGAGGAATTAAAGGTGTGTGGCCTGTCTATATTCCAACTGGATCACACAGACCTAGGTCTTTGGATGTGATCCCTTGCCAGAGCAGCCATATTGCTGGATTAAAATTCTTCTACAGGGCTATGTTGACTTGTGGTATGAGGGTTGAAGAGGTTGGGGTTTGTTGGTTTGTCATGTCAGGATTTAAGTGGTGGGGTATGGGTTAGTTTGCTTGTGGCTAAGGAAAAAGTCAGAGTTTTAGAGTTGTAAGGGCTTGAGGTCAAACCTTGGTGTCACTACTATTGACTGTGGTATTTTATATAAAACATTTTACTTTTCTATTAGTTGGTTTCCTCATTTGTTCTATAAGGGTTTGTGAGTCTCTGTTATGTTAGTGGCAAGAAGATAGAGGATAGTTGAAGTAGTTTTAGGTACAGACCTGCATTTCTTTGAAGCAGGGTGTATGGCTATCACTGGAGAGTGGGTGAAGGTATTGCCAGGGGTTGCACATGTGCTTGTAGCAAGAGGTTTGTGGTTGAGGAAAGGAAAGACTTTGCAGCATTGAGAGGTTGGTCCTGGAATGATGGAGTTGATCATTCATGATCAATGATGATACAGTTGGTGAGAATGAAACTAGAATATACCCATCGTTAAGGTACTGAGATTTTTGTCTGGTGGTAGCTCTCAGCAGCTCATATGGACTCTGGAAGGAGGTCTTGAATGTGCATTGAGCTGTGGGATGGGCCCATTCTAGGAGGATTGATTGTAGTGACCATAAGAGCTGGTTAAGTTCAGGATCTATTTGCTGAGTTCATATTAAGTGCCAGCCATGGTTCTAATTGCTTTAAGTAGAGACATCAAAAAAACATATAAGGTTTATAGTATTACTGGCTCCCGTGTGTGAGGAAGATCGGGCTGAGGAAGCTGCTTTTCTCAGAATGAGTAGCTAACACACGTTAGAGCTGGTAGTGTGCATGAATTCCATCTGTCCTTGAGCACATCCTTTATACTGTATCACTCTGCCACCTAAAGAGGGCCTTTATTTCCCAAAAGACTTAAAAATAGAGAAGGAGGTGTTGGAAGGATGGCCCAGTAGTTAGGAGCACTGGTTATTCTTTCAGGACCTCTGAAGAAGGGGTCTTTTTAGTGGGGAAAAGTAATGGGAGCAAAAGCCTGGGCTTGTAGAAGTGACTTGTTAGGTTTCACTGAATTAAAAGTCCTGTCTGCTGGAACGTTTACTGGATTGTACATATCATACTGCCTTAATACAGACAGTACCTTGTGAATTTTAAACTAGATTACATGGGAATTAGGTTCGCATTATTAAACATGGATGGCAGATTTTTTTATTATAGTCCTAAGACTTGAACATAGAGCATATTAGAACACGAGTATCCAAAGGGTAAATTTAAAAGTGTGTTTCATATCTTGCTTCATGAGAAAATCTTTTAAGAATACTTGTCACAGAAGTAATGACTTTGGCCTTGGGGTATCCAAGCCAATTCATTGGGTGTAGGAATCAGTGTTGTAGTACTGCCTCAGTCTTGATTTCCAAGAATCTGATGAATTCTAGGAGAAACTTAAGGAATTGCTTGCTAATATGCTTGTCTTTGGAGAGGGCAATCAGGGCATGGGAACATGTCTTTGAGGCATGCAGGCATACATGTAGAACCCCAGGGAAAACCAGCTCTCAAGGATGAGATGGTGAAAAGTCAGAAGCTGATGAGTTGCTTGCTTTTGAAAAGAAGCACTGCTTATATTGAAATGCTGAGCCAGAAGATTAGAAATAAGGCCTGCATATAGTTTTTGCAGTTGTAGACACCACAGTGCCTTTCATGTGAATGCATATCATTCATGGATGGGTGGGGCCTTGTATTGAGCACAGTCTTAAGCATCCCATTTACACACAAGTATGTGGAGTACACATAATTCAGTTATGATGTTTTCCTTCCTTTCCTCCTCCCTTCCTTCCTTCCTTCTTTCTTTGAGACAGGGTTTCTCTGTGTAGCCCTGCTGTCCTGGAACTCACTCTTTAGACCAGGCTGGCCTAGAACTCAGAAATCCGCCTGTCTCTGCCTCCCGAATGCTGGGATTAAAGGCGTGTGCCACCACTGCCCGGCATGACATTGTATTTCAAGAATTATGGCTGGAACTTTATAGTCACAGCCATTATAGCTGCCATTTAAGTGTTAGGTGAATTCTGAATCTTTCTTATGTTTGTGCCATAGTATTCATGTGTTGGTGTGGTGTTCCTCACTTTCTTCCTTAAGTTGTTGTCTCTTCTGACTAGCTGGCCTTTGAGCTTTCTGGGATTCTTGTGTTTTTGCTTCTTGTCCCAAAAGGAGTGTTGGGAGTATAGATGCTTGTGCTACATACAAATCTGGCTTGGAAAAAAAAAAAAAGATTGATTTTTAGTTATGTGGTGTGTATACGTGGTGAATGCAGTTATCTATGGAGGTCAGAAGCACTGGATTCCTTGGAGCTGTAGTTACAAGCTGTTTTCAGTTGCCTGATGTGGGGTGATGGGAACTGAACTTGGGTCTTCTGCAAGAGACTCAGTCACTCTCTTGTTTTTTTGAGATAGTGTCTTCCTATGAAGTACCGGCTAGCCTTAAACTCACTATGTAGACCAGGCTAGCCTCATTCACAGAAATCCTTCTGCTTCTGATTCCCTTGTCATAAGATAAAGGTGTACATCTCTGAGCCATCTCTCTGGGCTGCACACCTGACTTTTTACCTGGAGTTCTGGGATTTGAACTCACTTTTTTTTGGAGCCGGTTTCTCTGGGTAGCCCTGGCTGTTCTGGAACTCACTCTGTGAACAGGCTGACCTTGAACTCATGCTGAGACTAAAGGTGTTTGCCATCACCACCCTACTGAACTCACATTTTTAATGTAGCACACAAAGTGCTTCTCTCCAGCTTTTATTTAATTCCTTATAGCTGCTCAGTAAGGTAGTGATTTTATGTTTTCATTTCATCGGTGAGAAACCTAGTCTAGAGTTAGGAAATTTGCAGAGTTCCTTTCCCTACATCAGTGCAAACTTCTCTAGTTCTTTTGATCAACACTTACTCTTGTGCTTACTCAAATATACAGGTGGTAATCATGCTTTTAACAGATAGGGGAATAGTGCCATCTACTGAGCTATTTCGTCTAATTTGCATTTCCTTTTTAAATGTGTTGACTTGTTGAATACATTATCATTTCTGTAAAGCTTGCAAATAATATCCAGTTCCCTGTTTATACACACACACTGAGAGTTTATCTTCACCGAATACTTGGAAATATCAAACTTGGTTATATGTCCTGCACTCCCAGCATTCTGAGGAGTGTGATGGGCAGGAGTGACAATTTGATTGGGTTTTATAGTCTTTGTGGAAACATACTTCTGGGTGTGTCTGTGAGAATTTTTACAGCAAGGTCTAACTGAAGAGGGAGGACTCATTCTGAGTATGGATGACACTGTCCCTCAGGTTGGAGACCCAGGGGCACTAAGGAGAAAGCAGTTGAGGCAGTTGAGTCATATCCTTCTCTCTCTCTCTCTCCCCCCCCCCTTTCTTCCTTCCCTCTTCTTCCTCCTCCTCTTCTTTTAAAATTTATTTTTATTTTATATTCATTGGTGTTTTGCCTGTATGTATGTCTGTATGAGGGTGTTAGATGCCCTGGAACTGGAGTTACAGTTGTGAGCTACTATGTAAGTGCTGAAAATTGAACCCAGGTCCTCTGGAATAGCATCTAGTGTTTTTAACCACTGAGCCATCTTCAGAAAGACAGGGTCTCACTATGTAGTTCTGGCTGGCTTGGAACTCCCTGTGTAGACCATGCTGTCCTCTAACTGGAAGAGCTCTGCCTGGCTCTGCTTCTTGAGCATTGGGATCAAAGTGCTCAATATACTTGGCAGTTGTCCGCATCTTGAGTATAGATTCATTGTGACCAGCTGCTTCATGCTCTAGCCCCCATGCCTTCCTTCTATGATGGACTGTACCCTTACTGTGAGCCACACTTTTCCTGGGTTGCTGCCTTTTTAAAGAAATAATTTGCCTTTTTTTTTTTTTTTTTTTTGAGATTGTAAATAATTGCATCATTTCTTCCTTTCTGTTATTTCCTCTAAACCCTCTCATGTATCTCCCCTTGCTCTTTTTAAAATTCATGGCCCCTTTTTCTTTCATTTCTGTTGTTTGTGTATGTGTGTTCCTAAACACACAATACAGTCTGTTCAGTCTGCGTAATGTTTCTTGTGTGTCTGTGTTTTCAGGGCTCACCATTGGTATTCAGGAAAAGTTGACATGCTTTTTCCTGGAGAAGACTTTTCTCTACTCTCAGCATTTCTTAGTTGCCTTTTGAGTTGCTTCTTAGAGGTGTTTGTCACAATAATAGAAAAAACAGTAAGTCACTCAGCTTCACAGTGAATCTAAGGCTGGTCTAGGGTCATTTCCTGACCCTAGAAGTAAGCAGGCTGCATTTCCTAGGATTCTTACTTTCAGGTTGAGAGAAAAGCAGGGATGTATTCTATTTTCTTTCTACTTGTTTTTGCACATTCTACCATATTAGTTATTTGGAGCAAACAGTGTTGTACAATGTCAAGGAGACACTTTATTGTCAAATTCTATTCGTCTCTTTCTCTCTCTCTCTCTCTCTCTCTCTCTCTCTCTCTCTCTCTCATTTTTTAAGACAGTGTTTCTCGGGCTGGAGAGATGGCTGGAGAGCGGTTAAGAGCACTGACTGCTCTTCCAGAGGTCCTGAGTTCAAATCCCAGCAACCACATGGTGGCTCACAACCACCCGTAATGAGATCTGATGCCCTCTTCTGGTGTGTCTGAAGACAGCTACAGTGTACT
>JADRCH010000060.1:10989675-11069800 GCA_019843965.1 Rhynchomys soricoides | reverse complement strand
TAAAAGCAGTATTATCTCTGTGTGAGCATCCTTTACAGGAAATCTTGTTAATTGTGCTGGAATTCATGATATTAAGCTGACAAGAAATTTAAACAGACTCTGGGGTAAACAATCCTTTTCTTACCTAGGATCTGTCTCAGTCCCTGGACAGGTCTGACCCCTAAGATTTCCTAGACTTGCAAAGTTTTTGAAGCCTGCCTTAAAACTATTGAAGACAAATAAGGATGGAATATGGATTTTCTTACAAACTTTTATTTTTTGTTCCCTTCTAGAATGTCTCCCTTTGGATTATTTTTAGCTGTATGTCAGTAATGCTTTTGTTGCTAGACTTCTGGAAATACCTTGATGGACATACCTACAGCTGAGTTTTTAATGGTGATTCTTGTCAAGTTAACAGTGACCATGAACTACCACAGCATCTTTTCACAGTCTACCTCATATTTGCATTTAGATTTAGATATGGGACTAGGGAGATGGCTCACTGGGTAGAGGTGCTTGTTACAAGGCCTGACAATTTGAGTTCAGTCCTTGGGGACTCGCATGATGGAAGGAAATAAGCAACACCTGCAAGTTGTTCTGATTTAACACATGTGCAATGACACATGCAAGTGTGCATACATACAAGTAAATAATGTGTAATAAAAAAAAATAGATTTAGATAGATGCTATTTGTTCCTACTTTTCCCTTGAATTTGTAACAGCTTGTGCTCTGAGCATATCCGTTACACCACCAGATGCTTAACCTGCCGTCCTGAAGTTCAGAGCAGGGCAAGATGCCCAGACAAGAGAGTATAGAATCATGGCACATGCCAGATGCTATGAGAATTTTCAAGAAGAAATTCTTGCCTTGGGTGATTTTCATTGTCTTAAAATAATTTTTAAAAATGATTTTTGTCCACTATTTGTAGGCAGTTGTATAAGAAAGAACAAAAAAGACAACAGAGTCCCTTCAGAGGCTTGTGACTCTAGGTTCTATGAACCAGAAATATATCGTTCTAAACCATCCCCCAAAGCCCTATTTTTTTTTTTTCCCACAGTGTGAGGGTACTGTCCCTCATGTTGGGAAGACATGGCCACAGGTACATCTTACAGCTATGGCAGTAGGAGTTTACTTGGGCAGATGAAGAAGCAGAGGACAAGAAATAACTGGTATTCAGCTTAGCAGGCTTTCTCCTTTTTTCCTATTTTATTCATTAAGGCTCCAACCCATAGGATGGATCTGGGAGGAGTTGGGGAGGTGAAAAACATGGTAAAAATATATTACATGAAAAAAAATTTAATTAAAAAAGCTGGACCAAATTAAGCATCATAGCTTTTGTAGAGATAATTGTTAACCAAAGGTAAATTTTTGCCTAAGGAATATCTTCTTATCAGTACTTAGTTTGAAGGTGGTAATATAAGTCATTATCAAAGCCAGTTGAAAAGAAAGAATCTTTTTGGGGGGGGGGGGTTAATGAGAAAAGGCTGTTTTTAGAAGTGAAGTTTACATGCAGAAAATAGGAATAGGTTTGGAGCAGATCAGAACTGTACCAGCATTATAGCAGAGACTTGACAGAATATACTCCTGATAAATCCTGGTATTGTAAAACTAATCATCACAGGAGGTTGGGCCACCTCCTTGATGAGTTTAATGACTTGTTACCTGCATGCTTGACTATATTTTCTTATATTTTAAAGATTATAACAAAACATTTTTAGATTTGTCATTTCTGTAGTGCTTGTAGTTTCTTTTAGATTGTATTTATATATTTTTCTTGGTTAACTAAAACTTTGTTTCTTTTTTTTTTTTTGGTTTTTCGAGACAGGGTTCCTCTGTATAGCTAAAACTTTGTTTCTATATAACAAGTAGTGGCTTTTATTTTTTAGAGTTTGTGTGTGTGTGTGTGTGTGTCTGTCTGCATGTGAATGTATGTGGCCATATGAGTACAGTCTGTCTGTCTGTCTGTCTGCATGTGAATGTATGTGGCCAGATGAGTACAGGAACTTAGAGGCCAGAGGGACCAGTTCACCCTGAAGCTGGAATTATAGACACTTGTGAGCTACCAGACTTAGGTGCTAGGATCTGAGCTTGAGTCTTTTAGAGTATACTCTTAACTGCTTAGCAATCTCCTAGGCCCTGCTATTTTTAATACATACTCTTTTATTTGTTAACTTTTTGAGTGTGTGTGTCTGGAATTTTAGTGTTTTCAAACTAGAAGTTTACTACTGCTTTTTTAGAAGCTTTTTTTTTTTTTTTTTTTTTTTAAGTTTTAGGTGTATGTGGGAGTGTGTGCCACAGCTTAAATGTACAGACAGCCTCAAGTGTCAGGCCTTGTCTTCTACCTTATTTGAGACAAGGTCTTTTGTTATTTGCTTCTTTGGACTTCAGGCTTGCTGTCCTATGAGCTTCTGGAATGTTCCTGTGTTGGCTTCCTGTCTTCCTGTTTGGGTGTTGTATTAGTCATGGTTCTCTAGAATCACAGAACTTATGGGTAGTCTCTATATAGTAAGGGAATTTGCTGATGACTTAAAGTCTGTAGTCCAACTCCCAACAATGGTCAGCAGCAGCTGTGAATGAAAGTCCAAGGATCTAACAGTTGTTCAGTCCCACAAGGCAGGCAGGTGAAGAAGAGTGAGTCTTCTTCCAGTGTCCTTATGTAGGTCTCCAGCAGAGGGTGTGACCCAGATTAAATGTGTATACCACCATGCCTAGATCTTGGACTTGCTTTGTCCCAGGCTGACCTTGAACTCAGAGATCTCCTTGCCTCAGTCTTCTGGGATTAAGGGCATGTACTACTTTGCCTGGGCCTAAGCTTTTCATGGCCACTATGCCTCAATATCTCCGTGCGAAGATCCAGGTCAGAAACTTGTGTCTTCCAGCCTCAAGATCAGGATCACAAGTGAGCCTTCTAATTCTGGATTGTAGTTCAGATATACTCCAGATGTAGTCGAGTTGACAATCATGAATAGCCACTACAGGTGTGTTGAGATACTTTTCCTACAGTCCACTTGTTAAGTAGATTTTAGGGATCTCTTTTAGGTTGTCAGTATTTTCCTGCTTCAAGTACTTTAGAGTTGAACCATTTCTCCAGCCTTAGTTTTTTTGTTTCTCTTTTTTGTTAGTGCTGGATTTTAGACACAGGACTTCACACTGCAAGGGTCGGAAAATCACTGAAGGAAGATGCCCAGACTCAGATAATATGCAAAGACAAAGAGTATTTATTGTGCAGAAACAACCAGCATGCAGGGTCAACTATATTTTGAAATGGCAACCCCAGACAAAAGTGTGCAGGCTTTCTTATAGGGAACCAGGGGAACTCTCGAGAAGGATTAGGTAATCTAAAATGTCATTGGTGGGTGCTGGGGGTGGGGTGGGGTGGGTCACAAGTGGTCAGTGGTCTGCATTTCCTATGTCCTGAGTGTTTAGCCATAGGATGAGATAGGACTGATGACCCATCCTGGGATAAGATATTTTCCCATTCTTGTGGTTATCCCCAGGCTGTTCTTAGGGAGGGGATTTTATGATCTTGTTCTGGATCTTGTTCTGTTTCTGGAGCTGATGCCTTATGGCCTAGTTTCTGGGACTTATGGTCTGTTCCTGGAGCTGGTGCCAATGACCTTTTTGAAATCAGGTCTGGTTTTTAAATGGAGACAAATGGGGTTTATGTTGTCATTTCAATACTAGTTGTGAATTTAGGTCCTTTAAATTTAAACATAATCAAAAGAATTTAGTTTTTCTAAATGATATAGTCACCACCATCAATTTAACCTTTGTACTGCCCCCCAATCCCAAGAAATCCTAGCCCTCCTGTAGTCACTGTCCGTAATTCTTAGCTCAGACAAGAAAGTTGCTTTGTCAGCCGTGTCTGTGTAGGGTGTTCATAGGAAAGGATTCACACAGTGCGTGGTCTTTTGCATTACTGGTAGGGTTCATTTATGATGCGGCACGTGCCAATGCTTTATTCCTTTTGTTGCTGAGTAATATTTGGTGGGAAACATTGTACTTTTCTTTCAGATTAAGCCTGCCAAAACCTTGTCTAATTTTTTTGTCCTTGTGGCAGGAATTATGAGTATGGAATTCTTACCCTTCCTCCTTGTTTCTAGAATTGGCAGACAAATAAAAGTAGCTCCAGTCTCACATCCTAGGAACTCCCTGATGTCTTCTGCCAGGTGACTTTAATATTTTTCTTACTTCCCTTGTTTTCTAGATAAATGCTGCTCTGCTGCTAGCTGTTGCCTCTGTCTTTGATTCAAATATTTCAGATCTACTTTTTCATTACAGTTGACAGACACGAGTCCCTTGCTGAAAAGAAGTGGTCAGGGCAGTGTGTTTGTGCCCTCTGTAATTAGCCAATCATTGGTGAACCTTTTCTCTTAGCCTCTGTCTTGTCCTATTGAAGTTCAGTATCTGGTAGGTCTGAGCCACTCTGGCAAGTAGGTGCTCTCAGATAAGGTAACAGTGGGTGAATTTGTGGTGTCTGCTATTTGTCAGGGACTTCCATAGCTTTTCCTGTTTGCATTCTAGACATGTGAATTTATCCAGTGTATAAAAATGCATTGTACTTGTTTTAAAGAAGGTAAACTATGACGTATTTAGGTCCTGAAGTTTTTGGCTCTTAGCAATTAAGTATCTTTATTATACTATGTTGAATTTGTATGGGACAGTAATGCTTTTATTGCATGGAGTCTCCAGGGGTCAGGCCTGGGTTTGGGGCCAGTCAGGAGAGGGATGTGGAGAGTCTTGTGTGGGAAGGGTGGGTCTAGACACCCTCACACACCCTCTTAGAGGGCAAAAACTTAAAAAAAGAAAACAAAACAAAAACCTCTCAATAACCAGGCTAAATAACAATTTGTTTAAATTGAAAAATATATATGTAAATGTCATGAACAAGATTCCATGGCTTTGTTTATTTACTTTTATCATTATCATTAAGGCAGGGTCTTACTGTACTGCTCAGACTGGTCTCACAGTGACTCTGTGGCTAGGCTATCCTTGAACTCTACATTCTTCTGCCTCAGTTTCCTTACTTACTGCTGGAATTATAGGTGTACAGCACCATGCTTGGCTAAGAATCCAATTTTTTAAAAATATAACAGTACTCACAACTCACTGTTACTTGTACATCATGCTCCAGTGCAGAATACTGCATTTGATTTTGATGACTTCTCTCCTGTTGCCTCAGGGAGGATTTGTGTGTGTGTCCCTGGCTTAAGTTAAAGAAGTAGACAGTTGATATTTTTCCTTTTCCTCATAAATTTCCCTCCTGTGTATTCTTTCAGGATTGTGTTCCTGCAGAACTGCAAAGGGTTTTGGTGTTATGTGTTGTTGAACTTGTTTTCTTATTCCTATGTTAGAAAGGCACTCTTCCTTTCTTACTGCCAGAGCTTTTTCTGCACAGTGTTTCTGCTGCATAGTTGTTTGTGTCATTTTGTTACTTTGAACAGAAAATACAATGACCTGAAACTCCAGTGGCTATGAATTTTGTTACAGCTCCCAACCTGGTTTTCTCCCTCTAGATTCTCTTTAGGTGGAATTTTAATTTTATTTTTATAACCTCTTATTGGTGTTCTTTGTGTATATATAAAATCATTTATTGATGGCAACACACCAACAAATCATACCTTACTTATTAAAGCAAGGTAAAGCAAGTACCTAGCGTGAATGATGTGCTGTGCTTGATTTGCAGATTTCCCACAATCCTTATTTTAGCTATGGGGGCTACCTTATTCTTTGTGTATATCATGCTATATTTTTTATTAATGAACATTCTTCTTTGTCATTTACTTCATTTCATACTGTAGTCTTCGTTTCCCTCCATTGAAGCTTGGCGGTTTTGGAGGTTGCTCTTCCTGTGTCAGTATGCCTTAATCTTAAAGATGATTCATGGGGTTAAAAACTTTCTCTTTTCTGTTCCTTTCCCTTTCTCCTTCCCTCCCACCTTTCTTTCTTTCTTTCTTTCTTTCCTTCCTTCCTTCCTTCCTTCCTTCCTTTCAAACTGGACATGGTAGAGCATACCTTTAATCACAGCATTTAGAAACAGAGGTTAACCTGGTCCACATATAGAAAGTTCCAGGACAGCTATGCTTCTATAGTGAGACTTTGCCAAAAAAATTTTTTATATTCATTTACTTGTGTGCATATGTTCTCTTCTTCTACCACGTGGATCTCGGGTTTGAATTCAGGTCATTGGGCTTTGTAGCAAGTGCCTTTACCCTGATGGCCTTTATCTTGCTGGCCCTCATTAGGGGTTTATTACATCAGTGTTCCTGAGTTCTCTAGTGTGTATGTGTCTGTCTGACCATCTGAGTCTGTCTATGTGTCTTTGTGTGTCTCTGTGTCTATGACCACTGTGGCCAGCAGAGTAACGATCTGCACGAGTAATGATCCAAGCGAGGCAAGACTGTAGTTCAATTAATTAGCCATTGTTGGTTCAAACCTCAGGAGTCTGACCCTGAGTAGTTTATTTTAGGCATATTTAAGCATAGAGCAATTTGGTGAAAACTTTCCTGGTGATAATTATTAACTTAATCCTGTGTGCACAATAAAGCTTAAGACATGACTGCATCAACTCTTTATAAAAAAAGTACATGTGGTATCTTCCATAAAGATATGCTCTATAGATTGACAAGCTCATGATACGAATCTGGGGGAGGATCTGGTGTGGGCTCTACCACAGAGATAACAAAAAGGTTACCAGGTTGTTAACCATATCTGCTTCCAGTCTTCTGGGCAGCTTACAGGTTATGAATCCTTTCTTTGAAGGAGCAGTCCTGTGTATTTAACATTCCTGGTTCCTCTAGTGTTTATCTGTGAGCACAAGAACCTCTATGACTCCTACATCTCCCCATTTTATTTTTTTAAAGAGAAAATTGTAGTTGTAATAGATACAAAGCTTGAATGCATTTCCTGCATGGCTAGTGTAACAAATATAGGTGACCATAACAATTATAAGAACAGCCAACAGAGGACCAGAGAAAGGGAAAAGCCATCTTAGCCATGTGGCCATTCCAAGGTCACTTGAGAGATCTTCTTTCTTTTATCTTTTTATGCAGATCATTGCTCTGACCATAGATAGTATGAGAAAAATCTGACACATTAAGGGAATACATGCCAGGAAATTGTTGACAACCAAGATTATGTTGAACAACAAATAGTTAATAATAGCTATTTTGTTAAACTATGGTTCTCAGTTCACCTATCTCTTGACTAATTTCTGCTAATATTTTTGTTGTGATATAAGAAGTTTTACTGAACCTTCTTTTGTATTTCAGTAATCATTTCTGGAGCTAGTAATAAAAAAGCCTAAAAACAATGCTTTGCATGGCAAAATAATACTATATTATCTCCTATTTCAGGTATGCCTTTTATGTCCCCCTGACAAAAAGCATTTGGATTCTTCATTGATAAGCTGAGAATTAACATGTAGTCAGATAACATAACAGCATCATATTTTTAGGTCACTAATACTGTGTCCCTGTTGTTTCCCTAAGTCATTAGCTTGTTCTTCCTCTTGGGACATGTCACTCTTGATGGGTTTGTCGTCTGTTTTCAGAAACTATTTGTCTAGTGGTCTTTAGGATGCTATCTTAGTTGGGTGCATTGGAGTGGGAGCCATCTGGGATTTCATTCATTTTCTGGAAAGATAAAAGCATAACCTCATCCTGATGTTAGTATATTGGGCCCTTTTCATTGATCAGTTTTGCAATCTTTCTATTTAACTTATACTTTAGACTGTGTCTCTTTTAGGGCAAAATACTTTTGGGCAGCAGTAGAAACATTGTCGAAAAAAAATTAAATTAGCATGGCTAAATGTAGCATAGTATGTGAAGATTTAGGTGGGTTTTTATATAGCCTGTTTTTATTTTTAAAATTTGTCATTTAAATATTTGTTGTTGTTCCTTAGTTGCTTGACCCTGTGAATTAAAAGGAATTCCCATAAATTGCAGAGTTCCTTAAACTGTTTGCTAGTGTAAGTAGGACCATTACTAGTTTTTAGTTGTGATGGGAGTCCTAAAAAGGAAATGTGTAAAGAGCTGTTTGAAAATGTAAAGATCCAGTTATGACACAATGATATTTTCCGGGAGTGCCGAAGGCCCCATGCTGCCCCTGGGGCAGTCCTCTACAGCTGACTAGTCAGGGAGGGGTACTGTCCATGCCTGTGCACACTTAACAGTGAATGCCTCAGTCACCGACAGCCCTAGTTCCAGATGTCAAGCTGATATGAGAACCACCTTCTACTAATATGCTGAAAGTTTGAAATACTTTGTAAAATAAGCCTTCAATAGAGCATGGGCTTTTGTGAACCTCCTCTAACTTCTTCCCTTTTTAGAGTCTGATCATTTATGTCAGACAAAGGACAAGCACAAAACTTGAAAAACAAACAAAAACTTAGTTAACAATGGTCATTAATTTTTAAAGATTTAAACCTATGACTATTTACATAAGATTTGCAGTCTTCAAAATTTATGGCAATTTTAAACAGTTGAGCCTGTGATTTAAAGATTCATTTCTGCCTCTTGGCTTTTCCCATTCTCCTGGGGGTCAGGGGTATTGACCACTCTGACTGTCCCCAGTTTCTTCAGTCTGTCTACCAAGTTTGTCTTTAGCTGATCAAAATCAGGATGTGAAGGAATAAAGAAAAAACATAGTCTTTAAGTCAAGTATGTCCTTGCCAATGTAATGTCTTTGGGAAATCCATAGGACCGGGCAGCCCTGTCTGAAACACTCCTCCCCGTTCATTTTCATAGTAGCATATATATCTCTGAGATCATATAACAGCCAAAATTTACTTCCTGCCCTTTTATGAATTATAAAACATAGAGGGAGTTCCAAGGACTAACCAAGGTTCTATATGTCCTAGTTGAAATTGTTCTGGTAGTTGGACCTGTTTTAATTTTTCCCCCAGAAAGGGGCTGTTTATCAACCTACACTGGGTTATTACCACTGTGAGGGAAAACAAGAAAACAAGCTTTGGGGCAGTTGAGCTCTGGTGCTCATTTGGGGTGATGGGGCTTGGGGTTTGTTAGAGTCGAAGGATGGGCAGAAGGGGGTAGTGCCTGCTGCCAGCCAAATTCAGGTGTCAGACTCAGTGGGAAGGACCTTGGTAGGGCAGTGGGAAGGCCATGAAGCAAAGGCCTGTCAATTTGTGCAACTCAACCAGAGAGCTTGGAGCCCCCTGCTTGAGTGGCCCCAGGATTTATTTGGCCTGCCCTGCCTAGACCTGTCAAGATGTGTCTGGCAGAGGACTTTAAAATTTTCTTTTTATGATCCTCCTGAGAGGGTCCAAATAATACATTACTGTAGTTTATCTTGAAAAATAATTGACAGGGATTTTATCTCCCCTACCCCTACCCCCTATCCCCCCATGGGCTCTTACTACATTAGCTCCTATGTGTTTCCAGTTTTCAACAGATTGATGTTTAGGAAATCAAGGATTTCATTTTACAGTCACTTGTACAAAGCTGTAGAGCTATTGCTCTAGTATTTTGCTCCTCTGGATCTTAACAAACACCTCTACTTATATAAAATGCTTTGTTTGCCCCAGAGGACTGAGAGCAATCATGCTATTTTACTCTCACTTATGGTCACAGCTCCTTGGGTGAGAGTATTGAATTCCTACCTTCCAGTTCTATTTAAAGAAACAATTTCTTATCTCCTCCGAGGATGAAGCCCCACACTTGGGGCACCAGTTGAGGGGATCTCTGTCTCTCATATTCCAGGACTTTGAGCACTCTGATTCAAGTTGTTGTTTTTGTGAGCTATGAACTTCCGTCCTAGTTCTTTTGTGGTCTCTAGTGCATACTTAGGGTCTTTGCACAAACATAGAAGAAGCATACAGCAGAACACTTGAAACAACACTAGCCGTTGTTAGATGCCAGGTACTCTGAAAGGGTAGAAGGAGCCTGTGTTTGTTCTCTTCCTTCTTGTCCCTTTGGTCTTCACTATTCACTTGTCCTGTGTAGGTGAAATGAACCCTGGATACAGAGCCTATTTTTGGCCTCTTCTCTGGAACCCTTGTAGTTTCTGGGGTAGGCTATGCTGTAGGTGATGGCTTCTGTGTATTTTGCCTACTTTCTGAGGGCTAGGTGCCTTTGAGTATTCCCATTAGGCTGCTAAATAGTAGTTTAATAGTAGGTGAACTGTCCAGTTTCTCTCTTCAGTTGTTAGTGTCACAGGGTTTGTAATAGTATCTGTGTAGCTGTAGAAGTATTGAGAAAACTGCCACAAGCATTTCTGCTAATTGGGAAAGAATACAGACTGGGGGCACAGTTCCTGGGCATTGTTGTACACTGACTAACCTCTCTGCTTCAGTTTCTTCATTTGTGAAGCTGAGGTTGTGGTGTGGTAATGGGGTGACAATATCTGCTTCCTTGGGTTGTTAGTGAAAATCAGGTAAGCAGACATTTTAAAAGTGCTCCGAGCAAAGTCTGGCACATAGCAAGTATTCATTCATATTAGTGTTGTGGCTGGCTGACATGCAGTCAGTGCTGGCTGGAGGATGGATATTAGCAGTGTCTTTGTTTTACAAACTCTGAAACTGAGGTTCCTGCTGGTGATGATTCTTTCTTTATCTCACAGGTAGTTGTTATAAATTCAGTACATTCTCCAGCGTCCTGCAGCGTGACAGAAGAGAGATACAACAGTTGTTTCAAAGCTAGCAGGGAACAGTTTACCAGCACTTTTGGGAGTTTGTTATACTAGGAAGCTGCTTGTTGTCTTTGCTTTCAGAAGGTATTATATTCTTTATTTCCATTAATAGAACTCTAATGTCTATCAGGCCATAATTTTTGTTGATGGACTAATTCTAAGAAAATTATTTTTTAGTGGAAGCAATGGTACACAGTGAGAGAAATGATAATTAGTAATCTTTTTTTAGATTTATTTATTTATTTAATGACTGTATATGAATACACCAGTGCTCTCTTCAGACACACCAGAAGAGGGCATCAGATCCCATTGCAGATGGTTGTGGGACACCATGTGGTTGCTGGGATTTGAACTCAGGACCTCTGGAAGAGCAGTCAGTGCTCTTAACCACTGAGCCATCTCTCCAGCCTCGATAATTAATACGCTTAGTATGAGATTTCTAGCACCGAAAAGTTGTCATTCATTCATACACACACACACACACACACACACAAAATTATATATATAATTAGCTGGATGCTAATTAGAATCTGTTGTATTTATTTAAATGTTCAATTCTCATGCAAACATAAGTATTCTGATGTGTTTAAATAAAGCCACTGCAGATTATAAGAAACATGGCAGGCAGTGGTGGTGCACGCCTTTAATCCCAGCATTTGGGAGGCAGAGGAGGGTGGATTTCTAAGTTCGAGGCCAGCCTGCTCTACAGAGTGAGTTCCAGAACAGCCAGGGCTACAGAGAAACTCTGTAGACCAGAAACTCTGTCTCAAAAAAACAAAAAAAAAAAAAAAAGAAAAGAAAAAAGAAAAAAAAAGAAACATGAAAGCCAGTTTCTTATTTTTATGATATACTTTTATCGATGTTTATAAGTAGTTCATTTGTTAAAATGTTTATTCTGAGCTGGAGAGATGACTGAGTGGTTAAGAGCACAATATTGCTCTTAAAGAGGAACTGAATTCAGTTCCCAGCACCCACATCAGGTGGTTCACAACTGCCAATAACTTTACCTCCGGGGGATCTGGTACCTTCTTCTGGAGTCTGTGAAAACCTGCACACATACAATATGCATAATTAAAAGTAATAAAAAAATTTAAAAATATAGTTCATTCCCAGTGACTTGCAGGCTAGGTTGGACAGATTTGCACAGCATTTGCTAGAGTTACCTTTCTGCATACTGTATGATCATGCCCATAGCATTGTTCACTAGCCTGCAGGTGGTACTTCTTCTGTAGTGGAAGTTTAGGAGAAGCATCGGAGCAGTGCGCCTGTGATTTATTTATTGTGTAGCTGGGATATAGCCAGTCACAATTTTTTTTTTAGGGTCTATGTTGCCTTTTTCTTTTTTTAAAATATTCATTCTAACTGTTCATCAGCCTCTGACCATTGGGATTGGGAGGTGACATGGGGTGACAGGACTTACATTAGGGTATATTACTGTATACTATACTTTTTCTGTGGTCTAGGAGAAAAATCACAGATTCCCTCACCATCTTCTTACTGCCTTGATGCAAATGGAGGATGGGTAGAACATAGCTTCCACACCTCTGTGGTAGCTGCTATATATATAGTAAGATGCTGGAAATTATGCTAGAATCGACTCCTTTACCTCCTATCAGAGTTTGCTTGTAGTGGGGGCAGTTGAGCAGTAAACTGCATGGGTAAACCATGTGGGAAAGCACAGTAGAAAAGTAGATAGGCTCTGTGATTTTAGATAGACACGGGGACACATTGAGTAGGTGATATTTGAGCAAGACATGGTAGGGAAAGGGCATGGCTGTGAAAGCTGAGGAGGGGCAGGCAGGTTGAGATGTGCAGAGAGCAGCAGGAAAGTTGGCGCAGGGGTTGGTGCTATGGAAACCAACAGATAGATAATCCTGAGGTGAAGGTGTAGGCAGGTGAGCCATATCACACAGGGCTTTGCATACTCTGCTAAGTATTTTGATGTGTATCTTGGGGAAATGTTGACTGAGATTCAAATAGAGGAATGAATGATATGCTTGCTCTTTCCAGAGCATCAACAGCTGCTAGGTTTAGGATAGATAGAATCTGAGGAAGTAGGCTATAGCTGTAATCCTGCAGGAGCCTGTATTAAAATGTGGGCAGTAGTCAATGAGAAGTGCATCGTCATTGGCTGTGTTTTGAAGGTACTGATAAGGGTTTCTGACAGATTCCTTTGAGGGAAGACGGCAACAGTGACCAGGGATGAAGGGTTTTGGTGTTCTACAAATAATACTATCTCTTTCTTGTAAATTTTAATATAATGGGTTTACTTGTGAAGGAGAATTTACTAGAGTTGCATTTCATTATGCTAATACTAAACATTGATTGGAACAGCACAGAATTTTTAGTGAATGCTGGCCCTGTATATTTCACAAGATAGAGAGCAGAGGACTTCTTAATGTTTTCTTTTATGTTTCATTATGGTCTACATCTGTTCTTTTAAAATGCTTGACCTCTCTGAATCATCAAAATCCTCTCTGGGATTGTGTCATAGACTAAGGGGTATTATATTGATTATAACTATAGGTTTTTGTTTGTTGAGACAGGATCTCTCTATGTAGATCAGGCTGACCTTGAACTTACAGATCCTTCTACTCTTTAGGGTTGGGATTAAAGGTTTACAGCACTATGCCTAACTATAAGTAAAATTTTTAGAAAAAGTTATGGTAGTCCTTTTGATTGCCAGTAATGTACATCCTCCCCCCCACTTTCTAGCTGTCATCTGACACCTTGATCCTCAGCGAGCCGATGGGTTCTCAGGTTTTTGTTACTTTCTCAGTTTCAATGAGTACTAGGCATACCTTTAGTCATTTGCTCTCTGAGTAACTGTAGAAATTAGTCATCTTTCATACCTGGCTTGTCCACCCCTTAAGAACTTACACATTAAGAGGTGGGGATATTTGGACAGTGAATAAACTAAGTTAGTGAGAGGGTGTAGAGAGAATCCCATCATTGGATTAAAACCAGAAACCGGGTTCATCCTGCTCTTTCTTCTTATTCCCTTCTCTCAGAGTTGTACTTGTCCCCTCCACTGTTCCTGCCAGTACCTTAGCTCCATCCTTCTCATCTCTTGCTTGGACCACTCTTTATTTTGTTCTGGGGAGTCCTGAGGCTGTTAGGCTCAAATGGTTCCTGGATTGGGTGGGTGACTCGGAGTCCCTGTATCACAGCTGAGGAAAAAGGATGTCCTTTTGGATCTGGTCTTTTTTTTTTTCCCTCGAGACAGGGTTTCTCTGTGTAGCCTTGGCTGTCCTGGAACTCACTATGTAGACCAGGCTGGCCTGGAACTCAGAAATCCACCTGCCTCTGCCTCCCAAGTGCTGGGACTAAAGGCATGTGCCACCACTGCCCAGTGTCCTTTTGGATCTGGTGGCTCTTTTGCTAGCTTCTGTTCTTCCAGCCTGCTTGAAATGTTTTCTGTAGCCCTTTCTTTTTAGTGTTGCCTAGGACCATAGTTCATGCCTGAGAATAATGTGTTTTCAGGGTGTATCAGGAATGGCCTCTGGAGCTCTAGCAGCTGTTAAGAGTCTGAGTGGAGCCTGGAGCAAAGGCGTCATCACATTTGGTGATAGGACTGAAGAAAACTGTCCTGGGCATCACTGGGTACAAACATGTTTCTTGTTCTAAGTATTTGTTCAGCTCCTTTTTTCTGAAGTTAACAAATTAATAGAAAAATCTTGGCCCTTTACACAGTAAGGGAGGTGCTTGAGTTTGGCTGTTTGTGAGATTGCGTGACTGCGGAGTTCATCTACATTCCAGGCAAGCAAGAACTGTGGAGTTTGAGTATATACTACATATGCTTGAAGGACAAGGTGTTAACCAGAAACTCCTTACCTGCTGTCCTGATGCTTATGTATTTGGAATGTGTTCAGATAGCCTGATTTTTGGCATGACCTTGACTCGCAATTTGAATGGAAAAAGTAAGCTTTGCATTTAAAAAAAAGTTGCTGATGTAGATTGTGAAAGTAGTTTGTGTCCTACTTCATTGTGAGATAGTACTCTTCTTTCGAGGCTAGAAAAAGAAATCGTACTTGAAGCTAGAAAAAAATCTTGTATCTTAGATCCCTCATTATTCTTTAAGCATATTTTAAAGTAAATTGACTACCTTAAGTTCTGGTTTATGTTTTCTAGATAATCTATGTGTGTATATAGGTGTATTGTAAAAGTATCAGTGAGGGAAAATATTTTACCTCAGAGGTATTTGGGCTCATATAGGTCATCCCCCACATTTGTTTTTTGCTTTGATTGTGATCATTTTTTCAAAATGTATTTCATCAAGTTAATTATTTTTAGTCTAAGACCAGAATAAGGCTGGTAAAGTGCCAAAGGCATGATTCTGAAGACAGGAATTGTTTAGGAACCATCTATGGACAGTTGATCTGGGTCACACTGGATTTGCTTGCAGCTTACTCAGTTTTATAGTCGACTGTCATTTTGTAAACAGAAGTCGGCCAGATGAAGAGAACAGAAGGGCGAGATTAGCATATTCATAAGGTTCTGGCTCTGGGACTTCTTTTTTTCCTCCCGTTTCTCCCTCCCCCTCTCCCTTTCCCTGAATGAATCTAGGAACCCAGACCCATGGGGTCGTATGACTAGCTGGTTTTATTCTGTTCATTGGCTTAATCTGGCCAGGACGGTCTGTGTTTCAGATTGCGGAAGCAGAAGATTCAGTAACTGAGAGGCCACCGTGGAGCTGCTGGAAACTGTTACAGAAGGAGCACCTCTCAAACCGAGCTTCAGGCTCTGAAAAAAGGAGCACAGGGGAAGCTTAGTCTTGCTTTGGATCCAAGCAAATGCTGTCGGAGCGATGAACTGGGACTTTGTGTGCGGACTCCTGGCTTGATCTTGATAGGATTGGGTGTGTGTTGTTGGAACGGGCAGGCCAAGAGGCCCTGAGACCTACAGGTGCAGTCTGTATGGAGAAAAGCGGCTGTAGTCCATTCCCAGTGTGTTGGGCTAAAGGTATAACAACTTAAAGATCTTCTTCAGTGCGTGCTTATGTCAGTTTATGCTTTTGTACTAAAAAGCTAGGTAATAGTTCTTTTACAGTTATGTTAGAGAGAGAGAGAGAGAGAGAGAGAGAGAGAGAGAGAGAGAGAGAGAGAGAGATGTGGTGTAGGCTTACGGCTGGGGCATAAAACCAGTTAGGTGACTTTGCAAGTAGAAAATGAAATGTTTGTATGGAATTGTGCTTAAGTGATTTAGATCACTTGTCCTGTGCATAAGTCATGTGCTTTGTTTTGTTTTTTGTTTGTTTGTTTTTTTTCCTTTTACTCAGGACTCCATTATTTATTCTGTGACTGGAAGCTTTTAAAGAACAAAGTGATAGTTTTAACTATAGGACTGGAGGAGAAAAGGGTGATGTGGGCTTAGCTGTCTATATGCATTGAGTATTTAACTTGAAGCTCTGTTATTTTGTGTTTATTACCACAGGTCAAGAATATTGTGAGTAAAGAATTTTGTACTTTAGTGTGAGAGTTTGTATTGATGCAGAAATGTCAGTATGAAGTAGGGCATTTTCAGGCTAGCATTCAAGGCAACATTTAGAAAGCATAGCTAATAAGGTAAAGAAGCTATAAAATTAATGCATAACTCAAGACACACAAGCTTGATTAGAAATTTTGCTTAGCATAGTGGTGAATACGTAAGCCATTAGCACACTTAAGATTTTATAAAAATATGTCACTATGTGAAATGTATTTAGACTGTGCTAATGTACTTAGGAAGGCTTTCAAAAGGAGGAGCCTGCACTTGGTCAAGACCTGTACTTTGATGGATGAACTAGAGGCTTATTCAGTTTAGTTTTTAGGTTAAAGATATAGTATCTCTAGACTAGGATGTGTTAGCATCACACTGCAGTTTTCAAGACTAGTTTTCATTGGTTGATTTGTCGTTGCTACTTGTGTTAGGCTTTTGCACCAAAGCTTGCAACATTTAAACTGTTTGAGTATTATGGTATCTGAATAAAGCACCTGTTACTTTTATTGCATAGGTACTCAGAGTAAAGATTTTGTAAATTTAAATTGAAGCTCTCAGAATTTAAAAGACACTGGCTTCTTACAATTGTAGTTTTGTGGTATGAGGACCATGTAGTGTAAATGAACATAACTAAGGCAGAGTTTAGGATTACTGAAGAATTTGTAGGTTGTATACAGAATGCCACCTCCATAGTATATGGGTGCAGTAAAAGCCTTCCAGGTTCCCTCACAGACCATGGCTAGCCAACAGCTACAGACCTAGACCAAGGTAGTGTTGAATAGTTAGCAACTGGATTTCCTACTCAAAGTGGTCCTAGAAATGATAACTTTTTGACAAAAAAGAGATAGTAGTATTTTGACTCACCACAAAGAAATTGATCAGAGCAACTTACTTTTTAAGTGTTTGCAGATTATTAGAGAAAATATGAATAGCTGATTTTAATTAAAATGTACCTTTCTCTAGATGATAGACTGAGGGAGCAAAGCTCTCAAAGCAGAGAATGGGAACTGGGACACATCAAGGACACAGTGAGACTCAGTGGGCTCCATTTCTACATGCAGAGCCAGGTGCCTTCTCCTCTGTTGATTGTTTACTTTGGTGGTTCAAGTGGGGGAGCTTCTCACCTTGCCCTCTCAGCTGAGCTTATGCTTTTGCAGTGATTGTCCAGTGCAGCTGTCTTCATAAACTTCCTCTCTGACTGCTCATTTTACTTTCTTGCATTAAGACCAGACTTGTCCCCATGCTTGTTAATATTATCTTCATGATTAAAGAATTAGCAGATTTAAGTTATTTCAAGTATAACAGTTACAGTGTGTAGATAAAAGATCAGATTCAAAGGATATACAGCTCGCTGCTTGTAAATGGACATTCTAAACCATGCATTTCATTCAACCAGTCACATTAACCTCAAAACACATAGCAGTGTCCCAGTTTTAAGAAGGCATAAGATTCTTACCAGGACAGGCTAAAAATAGTAGAACAGACCTATATTTGTATACTTTGAAGAGGATCTTCAAGGTACTCTTAACACTCTAGGGTTTGTTCTTTAATAGTTTAGTGTATTGTTTAGTTTGAAGGATCATCCAAGAAGATTAAGTTTTAAAACATTTGAGAGAGATACGTATTTACAGTGTGATTTCCTAGGCATAAAATATGAATTAATTAAGAATACTAAGTGTAAATGTTCTCAGAACATTAGGTTACAAAGTATTGGGTGGGGGAAACCTGCTTGTGGGGTTTTCCGATGTACATTGTTCCATCATTGTGGCAGGTGGAGGTGGGGGAGACTGTCCATTACCATAGTGGTGCCAGAGGTTTGGTTGTTAGGAAAAATTATGTTTTCTGATTTCTTTAGTTTTTTTCTAGTAATAGAGATTTTATGTACTTCTGACTTCTCTGGTTGAAGTCACACTCTGCATAAGAATTTAAAACTTTTTCTGTTCATCTATTTGTCCATCTGTCCTCTTTCCTTCTCTCTTATACTGGAGCGGCAACTGCTTCTTGGTTTATATAGGCATAGTATGCATAAAAATCACTTACCTTTCATTCAGAGATGGGACTCATAGTTGCTGTCCCAAATCCTCCCCGTCTTGGTACACACTGGGCTCCCATCACTTATTCATGCTCTAGATTCAGGATGCCTCTTGGACTTTCCACACACAAGTCTGTCATTTTATTCTGATTATTATATATCCAGGGTATATCTTGAATTAATCAGTTTACCTCTCTGTTAATGTGTGGTCTCACTGTGTTCATAACCTGTTTGTTCATCCTTCAGATTTTGTGAAAACAAAAATCTGATATTTTCCTGTTTAAAGCTGGTCAGTGGCTTATTAGATTTGGATAACATCCCACATTTTTACTGTGCCTACGGGTCTCACTTCATCCTGTCTCTCTTGCAGTCTTCAGCTTTGAGCTATTGTCTTGCTCATTAGCAATGTAGTCATTTTAGTTTTTCAGTGCCTTGCACATTGGGATCTCCCTCTCAGACCTTCTGCATATATTGATGCCCCCTTTAGAGCTGTGTTTTACATTCACTGGCTCCTCTAGTCCTATTAATAACAATTAAGAGTACCCCTTAAATGAGCTCTCATTTCTCAACCTAACCAGATCCTTTCCAGGGTTCCCACCAAAACCCGCACTTCTGCCCTGACACTGCATGTACTATGACCTGTCATTTGAGAGTTAACCTGTCTGGTTTCTGTCTTCCTTACTAAATTTTAACATAGTCTGAGATGTCAGAATTTTTTCTGCCTAGTAAATAGTTGGCACAAGTGGATATTATTTTAAATATTTGTTAATGCATTCCATATAGAGTAAGTGTTATTTTAAAGGCTCTTTTTGGAGCTACATTCTTTTGCTTATGTTATGTTGTATATGATTAAACCTAGTTTTAGACTTATCAAATTGACTATTCTAATCTCAGTGAGTATGTGTTTTTGATTTTTTTCTGAAAATAAAAGTGGGTGTATAGAATTTAGCTTAGCAGTTGGCCTATCGAGGATAGATGTATGTAGTATGTAGTGTGGCTTTGGGCTTCAGCTGTTGTCAGTTCTTTAAGATGTATTTGACTATCTCACTAAATATTTCCTATCTTTTTTTTTTCCTGCTTTACCCCAATTGATTAGAATCACCCCCTCCCCCAATTGATTAGCAACCGTCCCCTCCTTATTTTATGTGTGTGAATGTGTCTGCACATATATCTGTAGCACATGTGTGCCTGGTATCCACAGATGCCAGGGAATCTTAGATCTCATGAAACTATACTTACAGACAGCTCCATATGGGTTCTGGGAATTGAACCCTTGTCTTCTGGAAGAATAGGAAGTGCAAGAGTAGGCAGTGCTTTTAATCACTGAACTATCCATCTTTGCAGTCTAAAGGGTAGCATTTAAAAAAAATTTTTTTTTATTTAAGATTTTTTTAATCTTAAATAAAGAGGGGAAGAGAGAGGGAAGAGGAGAAAGAGAGAGAGAAAGTAAGCTCTGTGCATCTTGTAACTGTTAAAGTTTATTCCACAGATACTAAATATCACATGTGAGCTGAGTTTGCACATGTGTATGGCTCCATTCATTTCTCACAAAGGTCTCTGAGACAGTGTTCATCAGTATCCTGGTTTTGCCTATGCAGTGTTGAAGCACTGAAGCTAAATAACTTAGCAGTAGTTCCTTAGGTTCCAGAAAGGAGAGTCAGATTCTATACAGTAGGGATCTGACCCAAGTGTGAATGTTCTTAATCACCACTTTCTGCATGTTGAAATGAAAATATGATATAATGGAATTGTTGTTCACTTTGTCTAATGTTTGCATGTTAAGAATCATAGATTCTACTCTTAAATGTTTTTCTCTGAAGTCATTAATTCATTTTACAAGTTTTTAGTGATCATTCAGTATTTGCTGAATCTATTTGTTAATACTTGGCTGATGCTAAGGAGTAAAAGGCACAGATATTTGCTTCCTGAATTGATAGAAGGTGGTAAATGTTACATTCACTGTGGGCGTCTGGTGACAGTCTAAAGTTGTTTGTCAGGTAGGCCCACCTGAGAGGCTTATGCTAGAAGGTGGAGGAAGAAACCCCCGACAGAATGCTTGACAAAGAGTCTTGATGGGATGGCAGTGTGCCTGGAAGAGAGTGACCTTCCTGGCTTTTTTTTCTCTGACTTTCTCTCTTGTCTGGCATGGGATGAAATAATGTAAGTTGCAGATCAATTCTAATCTATCTTTGCTTTAAAATGGTTGAATGAGAGTAGTTTTCCTGTAGGAAACATGGCTCTGACTTTTCCAATGTAGTAAGCAGATAGATGTTGTTTCTGATGTCTTAACAGGAAGACTGGATTGTGCCCTCCCTCCTCTTTTTTTGTTGTGAACGTAACAGCAGCCACTCACCATAATATTGCAATGGGCATTAGCATGTCTTCATCTCATTCTTTCCCCCTGGCTCATTATCAGTATTTGTTTTGACTGTGGGGAAGTAGTGGGAGGAAGTATCTTTGTTTTGATTTCAGGAAGAAAGTGTTCAGGGTTAATGTGTTAGCTCTAGCTTTGTCTGTATTTATTATTATTATTATTATTAGAGAAAATTCATTTTAGTTCTTTGTTTCATGAGGCTTTTTATTTATAGTGAGAAAGATGTTAAATTTTGCCAAATACTTTTCTACCTCTGTTGATCACAAGAATTAAAAAAAAAAAAAAAAAAGCAGTGTGTTCTATTATGGTGTTAATTATTAAATTGAATATGGTCTTGATGGTAGAAATTGAACCTAGGTCATGCAGGTGCTTATGCACATTCCAGTCTGATATATTACGTTTTGAGTGTTAAGCCAACTGTGGGGGTTGAATAAGACTACACTCTATACTGTCACTTCCCATATATTTGAATACTCGGTTCCCAGTTGGTGGACAGTTAGGAAGGATTAAGAGATGAGGCCTCGTTGGAGTATGTGTGCCAGTTGGAGGAGTGCTTTGAAGTTTCAGTAGTCCATGCCAGACCCAATGTCTTTCTTTCTCTCTCTGCCTGCTGCCTATGGGTCAGGATGTAAAACTCTCAGTTGCTTTAATAGCACCATGCCTGCCTGTGTGCTACCATGTTCCCTGACATGATGATAACAGACTAACTCTCTGAAATTGTAAGCAAGCCTCTAATTTAGTGCTTGATCACGGTGTCTTTTCACAACAGTAGAATAGTGACTAAGGATAAAATTGGTACCAGAAGTGAGGTGTTCCTGTGACAGGCCTGATCACATTGTCCAGAGGAGTATGGAAGACTTTGGACTAAAAAGAATATTGGGGCTTTGGACTAGAAAGGTGGTTGAACTAAACAGTACTTACTGGGCCATCCTAGTAGGAGAAGAGAAAACAGTGGTTCTGGGGGTGATGAGGCCTATAGGGACTTACCTCAAGAGGTTTCAGAGGGGGAAACTATTAGCAAGTGGTTAATCACAAGAACGGCCTTGTGATATTTTGGTAAAGAATAGCTGCTTTCTGCGTTTGCTCAAGAACATCTGCTGGAAGCTAACTTGAAGAATTTTGGATTAATGATGTTGATAGGGGAGATTTCAAGACAACCTAGTATTTACTGTGTTACTTGGTCACTCTTGCTATTAATGTTCACTCTTACGCAGATCTACAATAAAAAGAAACAGGACAAAGAGATACATAGAGTGTACAGATGAGATGAAAAAAAGGAGTACCAGAAAATACAATGTTGAAGACAGAAATTCCTGTGCTCAAGGAGATAGAAAGTTTAAAAGGCCTAATGCTAAATAGAATAAAACGGGAGTGGTGGCCTTAGAGCAAGACCCAGCTAAGCTTCCAACTAACTGGTGAAAAGGAATTAAAGGAAAGCTTAAACAGGGAAGAAAAACACCAACCACAGAAAGCTGGTGCAATTGTAATTGAAGGAGGGGCCCAGGTTCCAGCCCCAGCAAGCAGAAGAACTCGGCTGCTTTGGTCACATGAGTCTGGCTTTAGAGTCAAGGATACAGAAAAAGGGTTATGGAACCTTCGCCACAGCTAAGAAAGGTCTCTGAGGCCAGGCATGCTCAAGCTATTGGAAATGCTAGAGCAGTAGGATACCTGCCAAGAAGAGCTGCTGACTGGGTGTGGAAACAACCCAAGAGAGAGAACTGTGTTGCAGCCAACAAAGCTGAAAGGAGTAGAGCTGAAGAATTCTTTGACATTAGACATGGAGGTTCAGAGTTTGGAGTTTGCCCTGCTGGGGTTTTTGTCCAGTATTCCCTTACTATGCTCCCTTTTCTCCCTTTTGGAATGTAATGTATATTTTGTCTCATTGCCTTTTGGAAGTATGTAATCTGCCTTTTGATTTTTGATTTTATAAAGAATTCCAGTTAAGAGATTGGCTTGAGTCTCAGAAGAGGCTTTGGAGTTTTAAAGTGCTAAGACTGTGGTAGACTATGGCGACTTTTGAAGCTGGACTGAACACATTTTGTAACATGATATAGCATACATAGGGGACAAGCTTATGGGGACCAAGGAGTGGAATGTGGTGGTTTGAATGAGAACCCCCCACCCCCACACCTACCTCATTTATTTGAATGCTTGGTTCCCAGTTGGTAGACTGTTGGGAAGAAGTAGAAGATATGGGCTTGATGGCATAGGTGTGTGATTGTTGGGGGAAGTGTGTTTTTCTCTGTTTGCCGCCTGTGAATCAGGACGCAAAGGTCTTCCCTGTGTGCTGCCACGCTCCTCTGTATGATGATAGTGAACTAACCTTCTGAGACTGTAAGTAGGCCCCCAATAAGAGTTGCCTTGGTCATGGTGTCTCTTCACAGCAATAGAACACTGACCTTATACTCCTGATAATAAATTCACTCTTAAACATAATATACCAGTGGTTTTTATTCTGTTGTGTTCAGTATATTTGTTTGTTATTTAAATTATTTGTGTCTGTTTATGAAGGATATCAGTTCATAACTTTTTCTTGTAATCGTTATTTTTTCAGATTGTGATTATCAAAGTATTGATGCTTCATAAAACAAGTGGGGAAATGTCTCTCAACTATGCCTTGTTACCAAAATATTGGAGTTTTCCTAAGTACTGGATCCCTAGCAGCTAGCTCTCTGGCTTTCCTCATTGACTTGGCCCCCTCCCCTCCCCTCCCCTCCCCTCCCCTCTTCCCCTTCCTTCCTTCCTTCCTTCCTTCTTTTCTTTCTTTCAAGTACTTTTGAAAGAAAAGTACTTTTCAAGTAAACTTTTGTGGTTTTCTTCCAACTAGACTGAAAACTATTCTAGGGTAGGAAGTATATCTTGTTTTGCTTCATTTTTGCTTTTAATTAATTATTTGGACTATGAATAGATCTCTGATATGCAAGGCCCTGGTTACACTTCGTAGTACTACATGCACAAATGCAGCTCACTTACCTTCTATGTATTGGTGCCCACTACAGTACAGGCTTAGTAAATAATCTTAGTAAATAATTACTCTGTTGGAAGGTGTGGCCCATTCATTCACCTGAAAGAGACAGGATGAATGCATCAGTGAGATTGCTGGCCATGCCATAAGACATTGCAGCTGGGCCTTTGCTGAGACGTAGGGAGTGGTAGCCCTTGATGTGTGGTGTGGTCAGCAGGCCTAGGTGCAATAGGACATAGCAAGCAAGGAAAGTTTATGACTGCCTGCAGTGAGACCAACCTGTACAGGTTGGATGTACAGGTCTTGATGGCCAAAAAAGCATCTTGCAGGTGATAGTCTTCTCTCAGATGTCTTCAGATGGAAAGTAATAAATGCAGTGAGGAAGTCATGATACAGCTTATCAGTATCAAGGTTACAGCTTACAAGATTGAGATTTCACATGGGACACTCTGGGGTCGTGTTCCTGCATTCTTCTTCTTACAAGCTCCCTGTGATTCATGTGCTGTGGTTTGAACCATACTTGGAGGAACAAGCATTTAGTATAGAGAATGAAAACAGATTTTGGAGCCACACTATTAGGTTTCTTCAGCTATGTAACTTCACTGAGTGCCCCAGTGTCCTTACTTGTAATGATGTATTGTACATGAAATTGGTGTGTGAGTCACTTGAAGGAAATGAATTAACAGGGTAGTCATGCCACACACAGTGCTGATTTTGCAAAGCATGATGTAGACATTGTAGTTGAATCTGTAGTCCTTGCCAGGGTCCTATTGGATCAGTGATGCCGCAGTTCACAGAGTGAGGTGAATGACTTGCTGAAAAAATGAGCAGTGAGAGCTTGGGAATTTATTCAGCTCTCTTGACTTAGTTGTCTAGTATTGTAACATCATTTTTATTCCTAACAGAATTTTAAAAAGCAAAGTGCTGTGAGTAGTTTTAAGATATTGAAATGGTAAGATAGTGATCCTTGACTAGAAACCACTCATTTTTTTCCCCTTCTGAACCACTAGACAAAACTAAGAAGCAAATGAATTCAAACACCTGAATGTGTAAGGTGATTTATGTGGGCTATTGTGGAGTCTTTTTTTTTTCCTCATGATTCTACAGGTAGGTCCTCCTAGGTTACTGGGCTTTTATCAGCTTCCTCTTTCTTTGCCCTTAGTCCAGAATTCTCTCCTGTTTTAAAGCCTGGGTGTGGACTAGTTTTTGTTTGGTCTACTCTTCTGCTTCTGAAGTGACAATCACTTGTTGCTTTTGCATGATCTGCAGTGATTATAAAGGAGGGAAGTCTGTTCTTGTATTTCTGGTGCCCCCTCCACTAGATAGAGATTTATTCATAAATATGATTAGTAGGGCTCAGTACTCTAAATGCTCTGAGGTAGGTATTCAGGGATTTCTACTTGCCCAGGGGGCTACAATTAGGGATATATTTAATCCCATAGCCAATCAGGGATGAGCTGCTTCTCATCTACAATGTCTTCAAACTCATTTGCATAAAACTTGATGAAGCTCTACTTTTTTGAGGTGTGGATTTTTTGGTGGCCAGGGAACTTGTACTTGACTTTACATAGCAACTCAGTCACACATTCTGTATTCTGTAGCTTGGTGTGGATGGGCATGATGACCTTTGAGAACCTTGTGGCGAGTCTGAACCTTGGCTACGTGTCCTTGAGCTTTTCCAAAGCACCACATACAAACCCACTGGAGTCTAGACTGGAGAAAGCAGGAGATCAGAGATGGGAATATTAACCAGAAATTGTCTCCAAGATCTGTTGGAAATCCTGTACAAGCCAGATGCTGCATACACTACTGAAGAGGCCACTGTTTGCATCCTTTGTTCCCACAAGGAAAAGAACCTGGTTGGCTTAATTGGTTGTAAATATTTCTTCTGTAGTATTATAGATTGAGTCTCAGATCTTCCCATTTTTGACTCAAGGCTGCTCAATCTTTTCAAGAAGTGTAGGCAGTTAAGACCCTAGAGGTGTTTTCTGTTGTTTCAAGGGATACCGAAAGCAGACAGCCCAGCAGTCCGGTCCTGGAAGCAATTGAATTCTTGGCTAAACCGACTTCAATATGACAGTCTGGTTGAGGATTTAGAGTTCCTGGTGGTCAGCCAGGATACTATTAAGTATGGCCTAGCAGACTAATGTTGGCACTGGGATTGTGCCTAGTCTAAACTAGATACAAGGTTGGTGACACTCTGTAAGCATTTGGAAACCTTTATAGCAGCCTTGCAGACATTTTCCGTTTATTATCATTAATGATAGAAACAAAATTCTCAGCTTTGATGTCTTCTTAAGCTTTTGTCTTTTTAAGCTTACTTTTCTAGAAATTCTTTTTTATTGTGTTTTAGAAGAGTGTTGGTCTGGGGCAAGGAGTAGAGTGCTCCCTTAGCATGCTAGTCTCTGTGAGGTCATACGTTCAGCTCTTAGCACCCTCCCACCCCAAAGAAAAAGCATTGGATTGTAACAGGTTTAAAATTAAAACACAGTTAGTCCTTTACCACAAATAGTTTGAGATTTGATTTCCTCTTTGAGAAGCTTTAAAATTTCTTTTTTAGATTCATTTATGTGCATGAGTGTTTTGCTTCTGTATGTCTGTGTATCAGGTGCATGTCTGGTGCCTGAGAGGTCAGAAAAGGGGGTTGGACGCTTGGAATTGGAATTATAACGTACATTTTATTTTTTGAAAAGTGGGATTTACTGTATTATTCAGGCTCCTGGGCTTAAGTGATTCCTGCTACCCTAAGTCTCCCGAGCATTATAGGTGTGCACCGCCACCACCACTTGGCTTCTCTGACTACTTTGGGATACAGTTTTGTTTCATTTTTTTCTGTTGTCAAGAATCATGTGATACTGTGTGTTACTTAGAAATCCTTAGTGGTTTAATGTGGGGAGGAACGAGAAAGCTGGAATGACTAGAAGTGTGTGTCGGGATCCAAGAGTCTTGCTAAACTCAGCAATTTTCTAGAAGCCTTCTTTGAGTTTCATTGTAGGTAAGTAGTCTTGTTGTCTAAGAATAATAGCAGTGGTTCCCACCCCGCCTTCTTACCTTCCTGGATGTTTTACACTCTCACCCACCCTGCCAGTGTGTATGGTATACAAATGTGTGCACTGTGTGTGGAAGCCAGAAATCTATGTGTGTTTTCTTCCTTAGTCACTCCTCACCCTCCACTCTACTTTTCCAGACAAGGTTAAGAAGAGAATTCTCGATGTTAAGGAAGAACTAACAAAGTGAAAGCAACCCAACAGGAAGGCAGTTTCTTTTTGAATAAAGGGTGTCCCATGACTTAAACAGGACTAGCAAGCACGCTGCAAAGCAGGAAGTTCACTTAGTTTTTGATCTACAGTGTTTCACTGTATTGCTGGGAACTTGGCCTTATAATTTGATGCTATTTGATAGTTCATAGGCGAAGGGGAAATGTGTGATAGAGATTAAGTTAGGAATTCCAGAGATTGAACTAATAGACATGCACAGAGTTTCAATTCATAAGGTGATGGGGGAGATTTACAGAATATTGACTTTGGGTGGCTAGCCTCCTTTGAGAGAAAAGAACTGTTTTTCACATTGTTGAACCCGGAGCTCACTGATTCAGCTAGGCTAGCTGTCCTCCATTTCTACCTCCACCTCTAGCTTTTTAGGTGGCTACTGGGGACCAAACTCAAGTTATTATGCTTGAGTGGCAGATGGATACTTTACTTGAACTCTCTGCGTAGATGACTCTCAAACTCATAGATATGAGCCCGTCTCTACCCTTGCAGTGCCAGGATTAAAGACGTGTACTGCCACATCCTGTAGTATCATTGTTTCGTGAGTCTCACAAATACGTCAAATATTCTATCTTTGTTGAATATCTATAAGATTTTTTTTTAACTTATTGGAAAAATTCAAATATCCTTTTGTGGCAAGAATTGTTAAGTTACTATTTTTCCATTCAAGTTATTTGTTATTTTGTTGTCTTTTAAAAATGATTTATTTATTTCTATTTTATGTGCATTGGTGTTTTGCCTGCATGTATGTTTGTGTGAGGGTGTTGCATCCTCTGGAACTGGAGTTACATAAAATTGTGAGCTGCCATGTGGGTATTGGTAATTTAACCCACGTCCTCCAGAAGAACACTTAGCTATCTTAACTGCTGAGCTATTTCTCCTGCTTAGTTTTTGTTGTTGTTGTTTTCCCTGCTTAGTTTTTTAAAGTACTATTTTAAATCAATTCTTTGAGAATTTTAAACAATGTATTTGGGTTATATTTAAGACCGTCAGCAACTATTCTCAGATCTATCCCCACCTTCCCACCCACCCATCTTGGTGTTTACTGTGTTTCTCCTTCCTCTCCCCAACACAGTAAGTCCAATTTGTATTTACCAAATATTCTTGGATGTGGTCAACCTATCAGGTGTCATACCCTAAAAGAAAATGAACTCTCCTTCCAGTAGCTATCACATACTAATAGCTCTTCAACTAGGAATGAGACTTAATGCCCATCAATCCCTGTGATTTGAATATGCTTGGCCCAGGGAATGGCACTATTAGGAAGTGTGGCCTTGTTGGAGGAAGTGTGCCACTGTGGGGATAGGCAATGAGACTTTCTCCTAGACGTGTGGGAGCCAGTCTTCTATTGGCCTTCAGATGATGATGTAGAACTCTCAGCTCCTCCTGTACCATGCCTGCCTTGACATTGAAATGCTCCCACCTTGATAATGGACTGAACCTCTGAACCTGTAAGCCAGCCCCAATTAAATGCTGTCCTTATAAGAGTTGTCTTGGTCATGGTGTCTGTTCACAGCACTAAAACCCTAAGATACTCCCCTTCGTGATGAAATTTTGGTTTGGCTTGAACTTATGTAGGTTTTGTACATGTTGTCATAATCTCTGTAAGTTCATATGTCGAAAGGAAATGTCTTTTTTGTAAACAGTTTTCTTAGAGTTACAACCTTTGGCTCTTAGACTTGTTCGATTTCCTCTTCCTGGAAAACCTTGGGGGGAGGGAGAAAACCTTGGAGCCTGGGGTATGATGAGATGGCCTATGTAGGGCTGAACACTCTGCAGTCTCTGCATTTGACTGCTGATTTGAGATTGAACTCACATTGTTGCCTAGTCAAGGATTTTTCTCAAAAAAAAAAAAAAAAATCAAGACAGTTTTCATACCTCAGACACCAAATTTTGGGATTACAGACTGTAGCTATTACACTTGGCTTCAATCTTCTATTTGTTTTCTTGATTTCCTTAAGTACTTCTTTGCAAAGGACTGTGTATTCTGTCTAAAGTTTCAATTTGATACAAAGTTATTGATAATCTTGTTAGCAAGAACAAGACTATCAAGGTATTAACAGTTGTATGTCTTATCTAATCATCCCTGATCTTCCTGGTTTTCTTCTTTCTTGATATCTCTAGTTTATCTTGCATCTGTTTCCCTTGATTGGCCTTCCTTGAAATTATGCCAATTTTACTGTTTTTTTTTTTTTTTTTTTTTAATTGTAAAAAAAAAAATTGCTTAATCTTTTTTCTAGCTTCTAAATTTTGCTAGACACATGTACTTAGATGACTGGTTTTCAGCCTTTTCTGATATACACATCTTGACCCTAGGTACAGCCTTGTCTTCATCTTCAGATTCATTATTTCACTCTACCTTTGAATTCAAAACAAGTGAGTTGTTTGAGATATCTTGCTTGCTTTCCAGACAGTGGAAGATTAAGTTTTTATTTTAATAGTTGTCAAGCTTAATGCTAGACACAGAATCTACTCCAAGTAGTCATAGTCCTTGTTGACTCTTGCCAAATTTGCTCTTGTCTGTGCTACTAACAAGTAGAGTACTGTGCCCACACTCACACACACAGAAGTGTCATATTCACCCTTTCTCAATTCCTATCCTTTCTTTCTTGGTTCTGTCCAGTCCATGTGTATTCAGTCTCATTAGTCTTCAGTTCTTTTGCATAATTGAGCATATACATTTATGGTTTGGTTTTGTTTTTAATACAGAGTATCCCCTAGCCAATGTTTATATTTTGATTTTGAACTTAACACTACATCTTGGAAATCATTAGTACAAGGATTTTGGTAATTTGAAAAATTATGGTCTCCATAACTCATGTATTTGAAACTTAATCATCTCGGAGTGCAACTACTTGAGAAGGATTGTGAGGCATGGCCTTGTTGGAGTAGGTGTGGCTTTGTTAGGAGGAAGTGTGTCACTGTGGGAGGGCTTTAGGTTTGGATCATTTGAACTCTGGCTGTTATGGGCAGTGTTGCCTTAAACATGCCAACTATTTATTTGGATATCTGTTTTCAGTTTCTTGGAATTTTTCACTGTGGTGGGATATTTTAGGTCACACAGTGGTTCTGTTTAGCCATTTGAGGACCTGCTAGACTGCTTTCATGTTCATTGTGCCGTTTTACACAGCTTTTTATGTGCACCGCACAAGGGCTTTAGTTTTCTATATCCTTGCCAGCACAGGTAGTATCTTTTCTAAAAAGTAAATTTCTTATAACTTAAGGAGTTTCTGAAATATTAAGAGTGTTGGTTCTTTGTCCTATGGTTTGTATATCATATATATTTTTTTGTTTGTGTTGTCTTTTTTTTTTTTTTTTTAACTTTTAAGGGCTGGAGATAGCTCAGTGGTTAAGAGCACTGACTGTTCTTCCAGAGGTTGTGAATTCAATTCCCAGCAACCTCATGGTAACTTACAACCTTCTGTAATGGGATCGAATGCCCTCCTCTGGTGTGTCTGAGAACAGTGACAGTGTACCACTATACATAAAATAAATAATTTTTAAAAAGAATTTAAACTTTTAAATTAAAATATAATTGCATCACTTTTCTCTATCCCTGTCCTCACTTCAACCCTTTCCATAACCCCTTTCTCTCTCAGATTGATGGCCTCTTTTTATTATTTATATTATTACTATTACATATAATATTTTCTGAGACTGTTTAATATGGCGCATATATATATGTATGTATGTACGTACACACACACACACACACACACACACACACACACAAATTTCAGGACTATTTTGTATTAGAGAAGCTAGGGGGCCTCATCCCTCCGAGAGGCTAGATTTTACTTGTTCAGCAGTCACTAGTTACATGTAATTCTATGTTCTGAGTGGGACCCCCAACAGCAGATACATCTACAACACAGTTTTTATACCTAAGGCCCATGGAACATTTTGGAAGAGGGGACTGAAGATTGTTAAGAACTAGAGGAACAGGAAGTCCACTGTCAGGAATGATAGGGAAGCTACACCATATCTGAACAGTATGGCTGCGTATGTTTGTGTACCTTGCAATGCAGAGGCCAGAGCAGGGTATCAGATGCCTTTCCCTTATTGTTTTACACCTTATTGTCTTGAGAGAGGTTCTCTCAAGGGTCAGAAGGTGACCCTTTGGACAGCCAGTGAGCATAGGGGATATGTGTGTCTCTGCCTCCTAATGCCAGGGTTAAAGGCATGTATAGTTGTACCCAA
Organism: Rhynchomys soricoides; assembly: GCA_019843965.1. Lineage (NCBI taxonomy): Eukaryota > Metazoa > Chordata > Mammalia > Rodentia > Muridae > Rhynchomys > Rhynchomys soricoides. The sequence continues at coordinate 11,038,855 of JADRCH010000060.1, read as the reverse complement.
ATCTCCAGCTTGTTACTTGTGTGCTGGAGATTTGAACTCAGGTATTCATGACTGCAGAGCAAAGTGCTCTTACCCACTGAGCCATCTCTTCAGCTCCCCTTGTTTTACTGTTTTTAGTTGCCAGTACTTAGTGTGCATAAAGCCTAAAGTTTTATTTGAAGAAAGAATGTTTACTTAAGTTCCTGAAAAGTAGGCAGCAAACTGGTAAGTTTGCTTGTGCAGTGATATAGTCCTACAAATAAAGAATAGGTTAAAAGTGTGTGTGTGTGTGTGTGTGCCCCATTGTATTCTTTTAAAATAAGTCAGTGAAGTTTTGACATTGTTAAATAGGAGTCCTGGTCCTTAAACAAGAATTTTTAGTAGGCATTTATGGCTCTCTTATATCAGGCCTTGGGTATGGAGAGAGAGCATAGTTATTGTGTGGGGTGCTAAGTCCTTATTCTCCTTAAGTACTTTGTGCATACAGAATGGTGACTAGAAGAGAGTGTTGTTGACACAATTGTCAGATTGTAATTGCTATGCATTTTACACTGAAAGTATTTTTTTTCTCCTTTCCGCCCCCTCAACAGAATATGACAGATACCTAGCATCTAACAAAAGAATGGCAGCTGCTTATCTTGACCCAAACTTGAATCACACACCAAGTTCGAGTACTAAGACTCACCTGGGTACTGGTATGGAACGGTCCCCTGGTGCAATGGAACGAGTATTAAAGGTCTTTCATTATTTTGAAAGCAGTAGTGAGCCAACCACCTGGGCCAGTATTATCAGGCACGGAGATGCTACCGATGTCAGGGTAAGTATGTCTTCTCACATGACATCTTTAAATAGTTATGTTTCAATACCATATAACTCCCAGCCCCCAAAAGTAAAAGACAAGATAATTTTTATTTAATGACTTATTTAACATCACGTGTTGCAGAGATGTTGACCTTTTCTTTCTGATATACACTCAGCTGGCTAGGGATTGAAGTGGTCAGTGTTAGAGCATTTGCGTAATAGTGTGAGCCTTCAGGTTTGATTCCCAGCACTTGGCAAGGAGGACCTTGTAATATGTAAGTATTGTTTTCCTAGGAAAATAATAACTAAGTCACATTTTTTTGTTTTTTGGGTTTTTAAGACAGGGTTTCTCTGTATAGCCCTGGCTGTCCTGGATCTCCCTCTGTAGACCAGGCTGGCCTCGAACTCAGAAATCCACCTGCCACTGCCTCCCAAGTGCTGGGATTAAAGGCGTGTGCCACCACTGCCCGGCACTAAATCACATTTTAATCACGTACTCCAATTTTTGTTTTCCCACCTAGTTATTTTAACCCTTGGAAAGGTACAGGGAACCAATGTAATTGAAATAACCTCTAATCTTGTAAAATAAAGTAAGTTTTCTAGGAAGTATAAATTTGGGAGTGTTCCTGTTATCTTCAGATAGAACAAATTCTTTAGAAACCATTGAATATATAATGTGCTTCAAACACTGTTGTAGAGATATTAGTCAGCTTTCTGACACTGTAATACAGTTTCTGATCAGTTAAGGTTGATTTTGGCTCCTAGTTCTGAGGTTCTAGTAAAGAAAACGGTCTTGTCACTTTAAGCCTCTAGCAAGGCCATATAACATAGTAGAGGCACATGGTGCAAACTGCTCCATCTCTGAGCCAGGAAGCAGAGAAAGGAAGAGGAAGAGACTGCTGTGGTCATTAGCTCCTCTCATGGATGCTCTAGCTGTTTACAGATCTTTCATTAGCCCTTCATCCTAGAAGTAACCCTACCTAGGCATTAACCATAGCAAGCCCTTGCTTTTACAGGTTAGAATCTGTAGGTCAGAGACACGGCACAGTGTAGAGTACTTTCTTCTAGGGTGTCCTGTACACAGGCTAATGGGGTGCTGGGAAGTTTGAAGGTAGTCCCAGCACCTAAAGGAGCTACCACTGCAAACGTCCTGGAATTTTAAAGGTATGAGAGCTAGTGATTGAGACTTAGGGAGGAGACTGGCAAGACAAAGGGGAGAGAGTGTTTTAGATGTGAGCAGGTAGCATCAGGATTTAGAAAATGGAGTCAGTGTGGATTTCTAGGAGGCATTTATTTTGGTGAGGTGTTGAAGATTCCTCTTTCCACTCTCCTCTTACCTCTATTTATTCTTAGAGAACAGGAATTTCTAGTGACAAGGTTAGCTTAGACAAATCTTTCTCCTTTTTTCTTTTTAACCACAATTAAATCAGTTTATTTAGATTCCTTTACTGTTTTATTCAGTAAAGAAATTGATAGGTTTAAGGCTAAGTTTTTTCATGAGTTATACTTTTCTCTTACCTCTGTACAACCATTCTATCGATGGACTATGTTGATGGATTATTAAACGGAGTATGATGTGGGGTGAGGTACTCATTTCAGTAATATGGGGGTGTTAGGGTCTTTCCTATCATCTCCAGCTTTGTGCATACGTAGCACCTCGATATGAGGAAGCCTCTTGTCTCCTGGTGGTGTGACCTGTAAGATGGACACATGGGCATTTGTGACATATGTAAGTGCCCAAATGGTAACCACGGTTAGGTGTATGCTGTGTATCCAACTGTGATTAAAAGTAACTCTTGACATGTTATTTTGTTCAACCTTTAAAAATTGAGGCACTCTTGTTGGCAGGTAGCATATACATTGTTCAGAACTTCAGGCAGAAATCCTAAAGATATATGAGTGGTCTCTTCCAAAGAGGAAACATTAACCAAAGCTGTGCAGTATTAGACTTGTTAATCCAAGAACATTGTAGTGATATTTTAGAATAGTGACAAAGAAAACTTTATGTTCTCCAAACCCAAGAAAGAATTCTTATCTAGAAGAAAGAACACCTATTATCCAGTTTCCCCGTGTAACAGCAGACAGAGGAAGATGCCATAAGAGTATCCTCAGAGTGCTTAAGGAAATCACTGGTCGCTCAGAAACAGACACTAGATGAACTGTCCAGTCAGGATTCTGACATATGTTGCCTTAAGAGGAACAATGACATGAAAAGTTAGCGGTACAGGGATTTCCGGGAAGAACTTTTATATGGTATAATGAGCATGGACAAAGTGAGCCCTGAAGAAAGTGAAGCCTCTCTCTCTTTCTTTTCATTTTGCTATTTTATTTGCTATGATGAATTCTGTTGATCATTGATGTTTGTCTAAATGGTTTTGGGGATCCATGAACCACGCCTGTATAAGAAAGCAAACTTAATAGATAAATTATGTGTATGTGCTGTCTCCTTTACATACTACCTCTCTTCTTTGGGTTCCCATTCCCTGAGGTTTTATACTGCTGAAATTGTGCTAGTTAGTCATCCTTCAGTGGTACAAGTGAAGTGAAGACTTGCATTTATAATCCAAAGCTAGAAATGGCTTAAGCCATTTGTGAGGAGGGCATATGGAAAGCCAGGACAGTACAAAAGCTGGACCTATGCCAGACATGCTATGTTGTAAATACAAAGGAAAATTCTAGGAGAGAGAAAGCCTAATTCCAGGCAATGCAAGGGTGGTAAGACAGTGACGCAGCATTATTGCTAATAAGGAGGGAATTCTAGTGTCCTGGATAGGAGGTCAAATCAGCCATAGTAGTCCCTCAAGACAAAGCTTAGTCCAGGTTCTGTGAAGGTGGAGAGAGGAGAAACTGCCACTTTAGATAGAGCAGTTTTCAAGCAGCAGAGGTTGGTTCATAACATTTAAGGAAAGTAGGATTTCCGTTAATGTGAAGGATTGGTGAAGCAGCAACAACTGCCTGGAAGCTGAAGAACACTATCTAGAAGACCTGGCTAGGTTGCTAGGCTAAATAAGACCTTTTAATGTAGATGATACTGCTTTCTAGTAGACGGTGGCATCTATGACTTTCATAGCTAAAGAAGAGCCAGTGTCTGGTTTCAGAATGCAAACAGGGCTAAAGAGGAGCTTCAGTGTTGCAGAGAGCTTGCTGTTCTTCAGAAGCTTCTGAGGTTCCAACACCCTCTTCTGGCTTCATGGGCACTTGAACATATCTGTACATACACACCCACAAACACACACAGTATGCATAAAGAGAATCAAAGAACATAGGGCTAAGCAGAGTATATCTAGCTCTGGCAGAGGACCAGTGGTTTACAACCACATGTAACTCTAGCTAATGGATCCATCGCCCTCCTCTGGCCTCTGCAGGCATCTGCACATCTTTAGAGGACTTTGAGTGGCCAAGGAAGCATCAGCACAGGATGACATTGGCTACTTTGTGCCTATGCACACTGGGCCTCCCTGACTGAGGCTTCCATCCCCTCCTAGTATACGTTTGAAAGAAAGTGAGTAAATTGACCTGTAAATCTCCTCCTGCCTCCTGCTATTTTAGGTGGGTGGGGTTGAAGTATGCTGGATCTCAGTCTTATTTTAATTTCAAAGTGAAACCTGACAAGAAAACACCCAGTTTGTCCTTGAGTTTTGTTCTTGCCACATTCAAAGCATGTTAAACTTTTAACTGATGCTTGAAACTGCATTGATCACATTTGGGGTTCAGCATGCTTCATGAGCCACTTGAGAATATAAGTACGTCAATTCATGTAGTTTGCCAAATGGTGTTTGCAATTAGATGAACACTAATCTAAGATTGTCTTTTTCTTGGTGGAAAGAGTAACATATAGATCATAGCATTTGGTGACTGCATTCTTATTAGAATGGGAAAACTCTTCAGTGGCTAGAGGTGCGTGCACGTGTGTGTGTGTGTGTGTGTGTGTGTGTGTGTGTGTGTGTGTGTAGGTGTGGGGGAGATACAGAGACAGACAGAGAGAGAGGGAGAGAATGAATGATAATATGAGTAATGAGGGGGCTGGAGAGATGGCTCAGTGGTTAAGAACGCCGACTGCTCCTCCAGAGGTCGTGAGTTCAAATCCCAGCAACCACATGGTGGCTTACAACCATCTGTAATGAGATCTGATGCCCTCTTCTGGTGTGTCTGAAGACAGCTACAGTGCACTTACATTAAGTCAATCAATCAATCCTTGAGGGGCTGAGCGAGAAGAAAAAAGTAAAAACAAAAACAAAAAACCAAAGCCAAACCCTTGCAACCAAGTATTGGTCCTGACCAAAATCCATCTCTTGGACAGTATTGAATATCTAATAAGGCTTGTGTCAAACTCAGCCCAAAATGGTGAACTTGCTTTAGTGGGAAAAAAAAAGAAGAAGAAGAAGAAGAATATGAGTAATGAGTTCTGTGAACAGAGTTGTGCTGTGTGAAAAATAATGGAGCCAAAGGGGAAAGGGACTTTGTGTCCGGTCTACTGAATTCCTCCACAGACCTGGAAGATATTCTGCGAGCGGTCCAAGGTTTGCAGTGTTTGCTGGCTTTCATCTCTGATACTTCGCCAGTCAGAACTGCATAACTTTTTTTCTGCTAGAAGAGCAGGTGTGTGTTCAAGATGTGATGGTTCTTGAATGCTGACTAATGTGAGTCCAAATAATTTGGGAATTAGAAAAGATTCCACATGTCCTAGACTTTGGACTTTTTTCTAGAGAAAAAGGTAAAAGGAGAAAAGGTGAGGTAGTGAGAGCTTAAGAACAGTGGCTGTTCTTCCAGAGGTCCTGAGTTCAATTCCCAGCATGGTGAGCTAACATGGTGGCTCACAGCCATCTGTAATGGGTTCTGATGCCCTCTTCTGGCATGTAGGTGTACATGGAGATAGAGCACTCCTATATTTAAAAAAATACATAAATAAAATTAAAAAGAGAGAAAAAGGTGAGAAAGAATTAAGAACAAAGTAGAGGCTGGCTGTTGGTGGCACTCACCTTTAATTCTAGCAGAGACATGTGTATCTCTGAGTTCCAGGCCTGCCTTATCGACAGAGCTGGTTCCAGGATAGCCACACAGAGAAAACCTGTCTCAAAAACAAACCAAAAGAACAAAGTAGAAGAAAAGTTGTGCTAAGGAGAGAGTGAGGTGGCATAGCATTAAGACAGGGAATTCTTTTTCACTGTGGTCTTTGATAAGTTATTTCCCCGCCAGTAAAATGAGCCAGTTCAAGCCAGATTAAAATATATATAAATGCAGGTTTATTGGGAAGCTGATCTTGGGCAGGCAAGTTCAGTGGCCCCAAGGAAGGAGGCCAGGGAAGTCTCCATGGGAAAGGAGAGAGGGGAGGGGGAAGAGAAAGAGAAAAAGTGTGCAAGGATGGGGTGGGTGGAGTGTGGGGGTTGTGGGGCGAGGAGAGAGAGAAAGAGAAACCAAAATGTCTGGGTTATATAGCAAAGAACCTCTGGGGGAAGGGCAGATAAGCCCTGAGCTGGAAAGTTCAGGGTTGGGGGCAGGGTATGGCAGTTAGGGATTGAGGGATGCTTTGAGAATTTAGAGACCAGGTCTGCTTTGGTCTGTAAAATATGCACCTGAAACCAATCCTGGGCAGAGAGATTCTGGCCGACAGCAGGTTAGTTTCTAAAGACCATCCTCATTCTAAGCCCCAGTGTGTTGGGGACTTAAATGCAAATGCCTGAAGTTGGTTCAACAAGACTTTTTCATACTTGTGCTCTCCAAACCCCAAACATAATACACATGTGTCATTTGTGTCTTTACATTTGTGGTGATTTGTTACAGCACCAGCAGGGAACTAATACAGTGGCTGTGGGCCATCCAGAGATAAAGTTCTTTGCTTTAGAGGGAGTTTTAGATGGGGTCTTGGGCCAGGTGTCAAGAATTCTGAAGCTCTGCATCCTTATTGTGGGATAATTAGCAGAGTGAGTGAGATAGGGAAGGGAGGAAGGAGAAACACATTGAGATGAGATCACTGCCCATCCTAGAAATAGAATAAGGTGAGTAGGGTGAGCAGTGGGAACGGGGGCTTTTCTCTGGTAGTTTCTCTAGTAAGGAGCCTAGAGAATAAGCACGAAAAGATGGGGAAACATTTCCCAAACAACAGATGGTGTTTGTTTGAATGTATTATGCCTTTCTCTTGATAAACTCAGACCGTCTGTGGAAAGAATTACTTTTTATTGCTCATCATGTTCCCAATAATATATATAGCGAGTGGGTGCTGTGGATCTTCAGTGAGCTAATATCCAGCACAGAGTGGGTGTGCAGAAAGGGGATGTCATCACATACTATTAACAATCTTACACCTAAAAGATTAGCAAGTACATCAGACCAGGCAAGATCATAAGTTGTCAACCTTGTCACTAATGTATAATTAGGGAGATGCCAGTTATGACAGTATGCACATGGTAGTTCTATGTTTAGCTTGTTCACCACATTAACAATCGTCTTAAGATTCTGTGTTGTTAAGGTAGAATGAAAGGCAGTTGCTAAGATCCTGGGTGAACTGATTGGTTCATTTTGTTGGTGTATAGTTTGTTGTACTTTACAACAAGGTATTTTTTGGTTTTCAGATTTACTCATTGGGTTACTGAGTATGTATGGTCAGCAGCACAGTTAGGAACTTGTGACTTATGTATTCACTGTGTCAGTTGGTACCCAAAGAATTGGTAAGCAATTTGTAGAATAAAGAAAATGATGGGCCATGTATAAAAGTGTGATTAAAAAGCAAATGGGTGGAAAAAAATGTAATCTCTGTATGCCTGCTGTTTTTGACTGATTCTTGGAGAGTGAAAAACTGTATGATTTGTCAAGAGGCAGTAGTGTGGAACACGTTACTGTAACACAGGCTGAGGTCCTTTTGGATTTCTTCAGGCAGCATGACCAATGTGGTCAAACTCATTTTCTGCTCCATAAAACACCAAGACTAGATAGAAGCCTACTTTACCCCATTGCTCACTATAAAGCTGGGCTAAGCTTCTCACTATGTCTGATTTGCTATAGGTGGACTCCTGTAGGTGCCCATGAGTTGCAAGGATATGAAGGTACCTTTAACAGGGTCATCGGGGACAGCACCCATTGGAATGGAATTGCCTATAGCATGTTAGTGGTGATAAATACCAGTGTAAGGAATAATTTGTGCTTTGCAGGGCCTTCCATCTGACAGATGAACCAAGGAAGGATATATACTAGGTGAGCATAAAAGTGTGATTAGAGCTGGGTTGAAACATGGAGTGTGTGTGACTTAAACAAGAAACTGCGTGTGTGTGTGTGTGTGTGTGTGTGTGTGTGTGTGTGATTGAGCTGCAAGGAAGTGATGTGGCACTTGTGATATTCTGGGGTGAGTAATGTTGGTATACATATACTGGTATAGAATTAACAGAGTTAGACATGAGTGCCTTTGGGAGCCTAAGAGCATCAGCTCCTTGTAGTGGAAGGACTCATGGGGTTGGTAAGGAGGAGATATACAAGTGGCCTTTGATTTGAGAGATTCACTAAGGTTAGCCTGTATTCCTTTCCTTTCCTTTCCTTTCCTATTGGAAAACCCCATTCAGTACACAGGATTTAAAAATGTAACTTGGAGCTAAGGTCAGCTGACTCTGTATCAGGATAACCTTGTATGGGATGTAGTTTGTCCTGTGGAATTTTCCAGGTGTTGCACTAGTTCCACAGAGGTCTGCAGACTGAAGACATTCTTTCTGTCTTGATGAGAATCCATCTTCCTTATGAACCTGTCTTAGGTTCTTGCAGTGCAAAACTCTTGATATTTTGTTTGTTTCTTCTGGTATCATGTCTAATCTCTCTTGTCTCTATTTCATACCCCTCTGTCACTCCTTGTATTGATCATGACCTCTATTCAGTGCTGAGAGGTCTAAAAGGAAGCTAGCTGACTGACTGATTCATCCACTTGAGTCTCAGAGCGTGCCTTGCACAGGTGCTGTGGCACAGAACAGCACATACTTCTTCACTGTACCTATAACCATTTTTTAAAAAAGATTTATTTATTTATTTATCTTATGTATGTGAGTAAACTGTTGCTGTCTTCAGACACACAAGAGAGCATCAGAACCCATTACAGATTGCTTTGAGCTACCATGTGGTTGCTGGGAATTGAACTCAGGACCTCTGGAAGAGCAGTTAGTGCTCTTAAAACACTGAGCTATTTCTCCAGCCTGCTTCTAACCATTTTTTTAATGATACCTTTTTTTTTTTTTTTTTTCTTTTCCTTTTTTGTCTTAAGTAGTGAAGGTTAAAGGTCTGGGAGATGGCTCAGAGGATAGCAGTGTACGCATGAGGACCTGGGTTCAAGTTTCTAATATCCATGCCAAAAGATAGGCATTGCTGATGGTGTTTGTAACTAAAGCGCTGGGGGAATAGAGAAGCAGGAGAGAAAGGCAAATCCCAGGAGCTCACTTTGCTAACAAATGTAGTTAAAACAGTGAGCTTGCGGTTTAGTGAGAGACCTGGTCTTAAAGGAATAAGGTGGGGAACAACAGAGAAAGATCTTCAGCATCCTTCTCTGGCCTCTGTATGCAGACATGGGTACACGTACACACCCATGCACATACACACATCAGATATAAAATAGAGAGAAGGTTGATGTGGTAATTTGAATAAGAATGGCTCCCATAGGCTCATATATTTGAATGTTTAGTCACCAAAGAGTGGCACTATTTGAAAGGACTAAGAGGCGTGGCCTTATTAGAAGAAATGAGTCACTGGGGGTGGGCTTTGAGGTTTCAGAAGCCCATTTCAGGCCCAGAGTCTCTCTTCTGCTGAGGAGTAGCACCTGCCTGTGTTCCTCAGTGATGATAATGGACTAAACTAAATTGAAAGGAAGCTCCCAGTTACATGCTTTTCTTATCAGAGTTGCCATAGTCATGGTGCCTCTTCAGAGCAATAATATGGTGACTAAGATAGTTGAGAATATCTTTTATTGTATTATTAATAACACTAGACCATAATAAAAAATTCCTCAGAAAGTATAAAGCTTTAAATTAATTGCTATATTAGAAAAGAAATTTGTAAATGTGTGTGTTTTACCTGCATATATATTAGTGTATCATATACCTATAGTACCTGAGGAGGCATCAGTTCTTGATACTGGACTTATAGACAATTGTAGGGTTTGCTGGGAACCAAACTGAGGCTCTTTGCAAGAGCAGCAAATGTTCTTATTTGCTGAACCATCTTGCTGAATTTTAAAAACTAGTATTTTCTTTTGTTGATATTAATGGTGATGTCAACTTCCCTTAGGAAGCTTTTCTTCCCAGCACTTACGGGGCAAAGCCAGGTGGATCTGTAAGTTTGAGGCTAGCCTGGTTTACAGAGTAAGTTCTAAGACAGCTAGGGCTATACAGAGAACCCCTGTCTTGAAAAATGGAGAGAGAGAGAGAGAGAGACAGACAGACACAGAACATGAACTTTTCTTCATCACTAAAGAGACAGTACAGTGGGCTATGCTTTGTATGTCCTGCACACAAAGTGCAGCATGTGAGTCAATCTGATCTCTACACAGCTTACACATTTGTCATCATTTGGGGTATTTTTTTGCTGGGCTTCCCCATGGAGTCAGGTGAAAAAGAGATGGCCATTCTAAAGCTGGCATTCTCATAGCCCCGGGAGAAACTTGGTATTCCCTGTTGATGTGTTTGAAGACAACTGTCTCTTGAACTCAGAGAGCATACTAAGTGTTAGAGCAGTGGGCTTGCAGGCATTTAAAATTGCCGCATTCCAATCTACAACAGGGCATCCTAGCTCTGACTGATTTATAGACCATCTCATGGTTTTTGTTTTTGTTTTTTAAAGGTATTGATGTTATAGCTTGGTCTTTCAGAAGATACTGTCTCAGAAAGTAGAACCTGACAGGGCTGGTCTGCTCTGACAGAATTGAGATAATATAAAAGTGGAGTTGCTGAAGTATTGCCTTGTTTATCAATAAACAGTTGGATAGAGAACCTTTTTTTGTGTCCTCCCCCTGCACAAAGTTTTTCTTATTCATATAACTATTGTTGCATGCGAAATAATAATTCTTACATGAGGTTAACATTTTGTTTATGTGATGTACTTACTAAGATTTCCCATAACATCTAGAGAGATGGCTCAGCACTTAAGAGTACTGCTCTTTCAGAGGACCTGGATTCTGTTCTTAATACCCATATGGGAGCTTGCAGCTGTCTGTAACTCCAGTTCCAGAATTTATCCAGAGTATGTGACAATCTTACACCGACATATGGGCAGGCAAAACACCAGTGCACATGAAATAAAAGTTAAAAATAAAAAGATTTCTCATGGGGCTGGAGAGATGGCTCAGTGGTTAAGAGCACTGACTGCTCTTCCAGAGGTCCTGAGTTCAATTCCCAGCAACCACATGGTGGCTCACAACCCATCTGCAGTGCGATCTGATGCCCTCTTCTGGTGTGTCTGAAGAGAGTGACAGTGTACCCACATACATAAAATCAGTCAATCAATCAATCAATCAATCTTTAAAAAAAAAAAAAAAAAAGATTTCCCATAACTAGTTTTTGGTAGGTAACCATCATTTCTGTGGGGTGTGTTCTAGGGCATCATTCAGAAGATAGTGGACAGTCACAAAGTAAAGCACGTGGCCTGCTATGGATTTCGCCTCAGTCACCTGCGATCGGAGGAGGTGCACTGGCTACATGTGGACATGGGTGTCTCCAGTGTGAGGGAGAAATACGAACTCGCCCACCCACCAGAAGAGTGGAAGTAAGATTCTAATCCACCACAGCATGACTATGGTGGATTACTTTGTGTGTTAAAAATACGTGCAAGAGGATGAATGTCTATGTCAGTTTGTATACTGCATGTATGTAATTACTACTTCTATGTAGAGGAAATTGGCTAGTTGTTACTAACCAGTGATCCATTTAGAACTCTTAGTTAAATGTGTTTCTCTTTCCATTCCTTGTCTTCTCTCACGGTCTTTGTTGATCTCAGTTGTTCTCAGTGTTGTCTGTTATGCTTGCACTTCTGCTAAGTGATATTGCTGCTTTATGAGCCAGTGTTGATCTTCTGGACTGGTCCAGGAGGAGAGCAAAGCTAATGGCCTTATCAGTGGGCTATCTAATAGCATACTTTTCCAGTAATTTACAATCACCTGAAAAGAATAGTGCATGTTTGTTCATATATAGGATGGCTGTTGGAGTGAGCTCTAGTGATCTCTGCTCAAACAGGGATGTAACTGAAGTCATTTTAAGGGGGTTCAAAAGAATTCTCAGCAGTACAGTAGTGGTGCATGCCTTTAATTCTAGCCCTGGGGAGGCAGGTGGATCTCTGAGTTTGAGGCTATCCAGGTCTTCAAAGTGAGTTCCAGTATAGCCTGGCCTATACTGAGAAACTGTCTCGAAAATACCCAAAATAAATAAATAAATAATAAATTAATAAATAAATTATTCTCAGTCTTTTGTCCTTTCCTGGTTAATACCTGTTAACTTTTATGAGTAAATGAATCCTTTTAGTTGGAAAATCTTAAATCTAAAATAGTAAGTTTTGAGAGAAGTATATTTTAAAAATTGGACTTCTTCCATGTTGTACCCCGAGGCATGCACTCAAGAAGGTCAGTAGCTGAAATGAAGGCCCTGGTCAAAACAGAAAGCTAGCTTGTTTAGATGGAGTATGAGTACACAGTTTTGTGTTAGTGTGTAGTCCACCAGAGAGTGTAGTTGTGTTGTCAAATCTGTCAAAGCACTGGGGTGAACAAACTATTTCTGGAGAGTACAATTAGATTGGTTTATAGCAACTGATAGGGAAGGGAAATTTGACTTCTAAACACTTAATCAGACCATTTAATGTTTAAAATTTAAATATCTAAATGTCAAATAAAAATAACTGCAGGTTTCTGCTTGCTGCAGTTAGGTTACATTTTTCTTTTGTATAGACACCTAAGAGAAAAACTTCATTTTCCTGGTTAATATCTATGAATATTATGCTCAGGTTATTTATGCTCGGGGAATATCATTCTTTTGAACATCACCTTTTCTGTTGTTCTTTTAAGCTAACTTATTTTACCTTAAATAAAATAGAGTAGGGATTATTATTGCTAAAACAGGATTCATGTTAGAAAATTAGTAATCCATAAATGTGGACTTGAATATTGCTGAAGACATTGCAGTGATGACCAGAGGAAGCAGGATCATATGCATGGTGAAGGTAAAGATGTTATAGCCTCTCCCTTTTTCCCTCCCTCTCTAATGTGATGTGTATGTGTGTATGTGTGTGCCTGTGCTCCCTATTACATCTTCACATATCCTTGGATGGGAAACAGAGAAACCAGTAAGCAAACTACTCAGTCATCTGTGCAAAATGCCTAAAGATGTGGGACAGAGAAGAACAGGGATGGTGGGGTGGGAAGTAGTGGGTCAAGAGTCTTTCCAAGGCGGTGCTGGCAGATCCCTGAGTGTCCAGTTGCAATGTTTGAGTCATTTCTGCTCAGAAATGTTCTGTAGCTTCTCTACATGAAGGGCCAGCTCCAGAGGTTTTGCCTTCTTTGTAGTCTGGTTCATACTGCTGCTTTCCTTCTGCTCTGATGACATTCGTTCCTTTCAGGTTTCAGCTTCCACTAAACTCTGAAATGTGTTTTGAAAGTGTTTTTGTCAACCTAAATTGGGATCTGAGTCTTTTCTCATGATGCCTTTGGTAGTTGTTGAGTAAACTAGCCCTCCATTCTTTCCTATGTCCTGTTCCCTCCTCTGCTTTTACCATACCTTCACGACTTTTCACTTGCCCTATTTGAGCCTCCAGCTTTCCAGTGGCTTTCATAACACATCAAGTGTGATGCCTAAGGGTGCGACTCTTCTTCCCTTTTCCAGTACATTTACTGCTTTTGTTTCTTGTGAGTGCTCAGCTGTGTCGCCACCAGTGTCTGTTTGTTCACCTTTCTCGCTCAGGAACTGTCACATTCATCACTCTGTATCTGGCTCTGGTTGTGCATGGGATCACATTGGTCTAGAGTAAAAAGTACTTTAATGAAAGTGGAGTAAGGTGATGTATTGATTATATGATTGTAAAATAAGCAGGAGGGAAAATAATATGATAGTGTTCTGGTAGCAAACTATTACAGTAATGAAAGTGAGCTCACTTGTCTTCATTCTTACGTTCAGATTTTCTAAAGATTGTATTTGATCTAAAAGTTGTCACCATCTAAGTTTTGCTTGGCAGTGTTTTATGATTTTGGTGGTGTTTGTATTGTCAGTTAATATATTTGTTTTGAATCTGAATTTTCCCATCAATCAAGTGTTAGGGTTAAAGCCATGTACTACCACACTGGATGAGAAGGGTAAATATTTTCATGATTTTTTTCCCCCCTCTTTTTAAAATTCTGTTCAGATGAGTCTTTGCCCTTCAGGGATTGGTTGATGTCTTCATTCTTTTTGAAATGAATGTATGTCGTTTTGTGACCAGACATGACAGTACATGCCTTTAATCGCAAAATTTGAGAGGCTAAGGCAAGAGGGAGTTTATGACCAGCCTGGGCTACCATACCAGTAAGTTTTTGGCTAACCAGGATTAAATAGCAAGACCCTGTATCAGGCCAAACAGATAAGAAAAGGCACTGGGAAGTGAATGTGTTGGGAGTCTCTACATAAGCTTCTTTTTATGCTATCCCAATATTGTTTATATTTGTCTGCTTGCAAATAATATGTTAATGTATTCAACTAGTTTTTGTTTTTGTTTTTCTGAAACATCCTTCTTGATTCTGTATTAAGATTGTAATGTCTTCATTGATACTTTATGTTGGGATATGTATCTTTCTTACATTCCTCTTGTCAGTAACATATAATCCAGAAGGAAATACCACAGTGCCAGTTTAGTGTTCTAAGTCTGCCCATACTGTGTCTGACTAATACTTCTGGAGAACACTATCTAGGTTGTTTTGTTTTTGTTTTTCGGGTCAGGGTTTCTCTGTGTAGCCCTGGCTGTCCTGGAACTCACTCTGTAGACCAGGCTGGCCTCGAACTCAGAAATCTATCTGCCTCTGCCTCCCAAGTGCTGGGATTAAAGGCGAGTGCCACCACTCCCCGGCTTTGTTTTTTTTGTTTTTTTTGTTTTTTGGAGTTTGTCTACTGTTTTGTCATGATTATATTAAGGTTATTTGTCTTTTAAAACTTGTACAGTTGGGCTGGAGAGATGGCTCAGTGATTAAGAGCACTGTCTGCTCTTCTAGAGGTCCGGAGTTCAATTCCCAGCAACTACTTGGTGGCTCACAACCATCTGTAATAGGATCTGAAGTCTTCTTCTGGTGTGTCTGAAGACAGCTAAAGTGTACTCAATATAAATCAAATAAATCTTTAAAAAAAAAAAACTTGTACAGTCAAAATTCCTTTTTTGTTTTGTTTGTTTTGGTTATTTGAGACAGGGTCTTTCTGTGTAGCCCTTGCTGACATAGAGCTTGCTATGTCAGACAGGCTAGCTTTGAACTCAGAGAAACCCATCTGCCTCAGCCTGAGTGCTGGGATTAAAGATGTGTGTGTCACTACTCCTAGCCAGTCAAGATGTTCTTTATTGTATTGTATTAGTCAGAGTTCTCTAGAGTCACAGAACATATGTATGTCTCTCTATGTTGAGGGAATTAATTGTGGTGACTTACAGTCTGTAGTCCAACTACCCCAACAATGGTCAGCTGTGGATGGGAAGTCCACGAATCTAGTAGTTGCTCAGTCCCATGAGGCTAGTTGTTTCAGCTGGTCTTCTGTAGAAGTAGGTTCCAACAGATCTGCTGGCAAACAAATGCAAGCAGGTGTAGAAGAGAGTATCTTCTTTCTTCCAATGTCCTTATGTAGGTCTCCAGCAGAAGGTAGTTGTAGACTGTAAATGGAGAAAATGATTTATTTCTAATCATTGTATTTTGTGAATTGTTCTTTAGATATGAATTGAGAATTCGTTACTTGCCAAAAGGATTTCTAAACCAGTTTACTGAAGATAAGCCAACATTGAATTTCTTCTATCAACAGGTATAATCTACTTTCTTTTTTATATGCTGCTTTGTTTCTTTGAATCATTTTTATTTTGTTTTTATTTTAGAGTAATATTAAACCTTGCATTTGAGAGACTATAAATGTAGAGTAGTCTAGTATGTTAACTCATGAGAAGTTTTTTGTTTTGTTTTGTTTTGTTTTGTTTTACACTTCTTGAAATTTTTTATGTTTAGGCAAGGCTTAAATGATACTTGTTCTGGCCAGGCATCCTTTTAGTGTCTGAACTCAGGAAGCAGAGGCAGGCAGATTTCTGTGAGTTTAAGGCCAGCCTGTTTGACATTTGTCCATTTTGCACATATCAACAAGGGCTACATAGAAAGACTCTGTCCTGAAAAATAAACCACCACCACCACAACAAAAGATGCTTCTTCTGTATGTGGACAGTCGGCCATGACCGCTATTTCCTGATTGTGCTTGATCATGACATCAGTAGGCTTGTTATGTAGAAATCCCTGTCAGTGAACTTGGATAATTTTTGGTGTTAAGTTTCATAATAAAACAAAATGAGAGTGTGAGACTTCTCTTGGGGGGAAAAAAAAAGAAGCCAAAGGCAATTACTTGTGGCATGTCTTACTTTTCTTTTGCTGTCGTTAAGACACCATGACCAAGGTATAGAAGAAAGACTTTATTTGGGGTTCACAGTTTCAGAAGATGACTCCATGACCATCATAGTGGGTAGCATGGTAGCAAGCAAGTAACATGACCCTGGAGCAGTAGCTCAGAACTTATGTCTTGGTCACAAGCACAAGTCAGAGAGAGCTAATTGGGAATAGTGTGGGCTTTTGAAACTTTAAAGCTCACTCCTAGTAACACACCTGTTCCAACATGGCCACACTTCCTAATCCTCCCCAAACAGTTCCACAAACTGGGGAGCCAAGAATTCAAACATAATGAGTTAGTGGAGGCCATTCTCATTCAGACTATCAGATTCCACTCCCTGACCCTCAAAGGCCGATAGCCATAGGATAATGCAAAATGTGTTTAACTTCATAAGTTTCCATAGTCATCAATGTCAACACATTTTAAAAGCTCAAAGTCTAAAGTCTCTTCTAAGACTCAGGGTAGCTCCCTGTAAAATCATAAAGCAAATTACATACTTCCAGCATAACAATGGTACAGAATATGCTCTACCATTCTGAAAGGGAGGAAAGGGAGCATAATGATGAAATACTGGATCAAAGCAAGATGGATGCACACCTAGCAGGGCAAACTCCAAAATCTGTAAAGCCATGTCTGATTTCTGAGAGTTTAGATGGCTTTGCCACGTGCCTGCTATCCATTTTGAATGTTGTGACTGGATAGAGTGTCAGGCTACTGAAGACCACGCATTCCTATCTGCTAACCACACAGCAGATGTGAACTGGTGCTCTAAGAAGATACATCATCTCTGTGTTTCTAGGACCTTTCCAGTCTGGTCGTACTTGTCTACAATTCACTTACTCACCCCCCTCGCCCCCCCCTTCATTTAAAACAAATTGTTAATTCATATGACATACCTTTAGAAAGTCCAGGGAACTATCTTGTTCCGTTTTTGCCTGCTTTTTGACAGTGCAACAAGTACATAATATTTAAAAAGGAATAAAGGTGACAAGTGTTGTAGTCACCCCCTTTCCTATGTGGATTGCTAAAGTCAGTGCTCGCTCAGAGTCTCAGGTGCATTGTGCAAATGCACAAGAAAATGAGAGTGCAATCAAAGTCTGAGTTTTGGAGATTTATAGTTCTGGGTTATAAGCCCTGTCTCTTTAAAATTTGTTTTCGAGACCCTTTGTAACTTGTCTTTTGAGCTTTGTATATAAAGTAGGACTATTAAAGCTTGCCCTGAATGATTACATGGATCAGAACTGATTTATATAAAACATTAGCCCTAGGACCTGACTGCTAGTAGATTCTCTTTAAATATTGATTCTTCTATAATCATCTCTAACCTTCAGGCTTTCTCTGAGGCAGTAAGATGGGATTATGAAGATGCTGGTGTCCAGACTGAATGAAACATTTTAACAAATTAGCTCAGTATGAGAATGAATAAGGGTGTGTGTGTGTGTGTATGTTTTTATATATTTGTGTATATATGTATATATTAGAAGTACGGTATAGTCTACCAGTGGGGATGTAGTCTGAGAAATGCATTTTGGGGAAGTTTTGTCATTGTGTAAATATCACAGGGTACTTGCACAAACTAAGATGGCTACATTATCAGGCAGGTTTTAAAGAACAAATATTGGTTTTGTGGTCATTTAATGACTGGAATGTTGTATGATATATGGCTATATAGGTATATATACTGAAATGCGTAATCGATCTAGTTTATTTCATGAATATACACAGTTCTTCTGGAATTAATAGGAGAGTCACAGTTCTAAAATGATTAATAAGGGAAATGGACAATGAAGGTGAGCGCAACCTCAGGATGTGACTGAGCTCAGTGGCTGCAGAGAACGCTGGAGTGAAAGACAAGCATTGCTGTGACACTAATGGGGTAGCAGTAGAAAAATAGTGCACAAAATCCATTCAGCTATCTAAAGAATA
The DNA here is from genome assembly GCA_019843965.1 of Rhynchomys soricoides. Taxonomy (NCBI): domain Eukaryota; kingdom Metazoa; phylum Chordata; class Mammalia; order Rodentia; family Muridae; genus Rhynchomys; species Rhynchomys soricoides. The sequence goes on along the minus strand of JADRCH010000060.1, from coordinate 11,020,556 downwards.
TGGGTGTTTTCAGACCACAAGTTTTAGCCTGGGAACTAACTGTTCCAAAAAAAAACGCCTTATATAATTTTGGAGTAAGACTTTCATATGTGAGAGCGGTTTCCCTGAAGATTGTTATCATTGTCTCTTTTTTACAACTAAATAAACATTTGGCTTTAATGAGTGACTTAGAACACTTGATTGATTTTCCTATCTCTGAAGAGTGTTTAGAAATTGCAATAATTGAGGGGCTAGAGAGATGGCTCAGTGGTTAAGAGCACTGACTGCTCTTCCAGAGATCCTGAGTTCAATTCCCAGCAACCACATGGTGGCTTACAACCATCTGTAATGAGATCCGATGCCCTCTTCTGGTGTGTCTGAAGACAGTGACAGAGTACTCATATAAATAAAATAAGTACATAAATCTTTAAAAAAAAGGAAAAGGAATTGCAGTAATTGACCTTCTGGACAATTGGTTAATGCTCTGTTTATCATTAATATGGTGTTGAAAGTCTGCAGTGGTACCTGCTCTGAAACCTGCCCGGGATGATTGAAAGACACTAAGGCCTTCCTCCCTCTAAGAAAATAGGAAGTCTGTATGGGAGTCGCAAGTTTAAGTGAAACTTACACTGTTTTATACCAGCTGCTCAGCAGTAAATGTAGATAAGGGCATTTATGCTCAATACAGGTTGTTTTCTCCAAGCAGTCAAGTAGATAAGCAGTGTCAGACATGGGTCTTCAGGGCTTTGCAAGGAAAAATATTAATGAAAGCTGTGTGACAAATGGGATCAAAATCTTGAACTAGAAGCAGATGACCTAGGAGATAATAGTTGAAAATTTGAAGTTTTTCTTGGGCAGTAGTCAGCATACTTTTTCTGCAAAGAGCTAGAAAGTGCATATTTTAGGCTTTAAAGACCAAGGAACAAAATTGAAGATAATAAGAAGGAATGTGTATATAGAAAGACAAGAAACCAATTTTGGCAACAATATGATGTTGCTCGTAATGTAACTGCATGTAGATTTTGGTAACAGAGATGTGTTGTTTGGGAGTGCAGACAGTGTTCCACTCTCGGTTTAGAGTGCATGCCCCATCTTCAAAATCAACTGCAGATTTTTGTCTCTTAATTCAATTCTGCAAGAAAATTGTGAATGTTTCAGCTTTTGCAGAAGTGTTCATACTTACAGGTATTTAGACAAACTAGTGTCATTCATTAGTGCTGTGTGTGTGTGTGTGTGTAAGTTTATTATTATTTGCATGTGTGTGGTTTATATGTGTGACTGTGGGCATTATGTGCCACAGTGTGCATGTAGAATCAGAGTACAACTTTCAGGTTCCCCCTTTTCTCTCCATTCTGGGTTCCTGGGATCAAACTTAGGTAATCAACCCTGTGCAGCAGACCCTTTTATTTGCTCAGCCATCTTACTTGCCTGCTTTTTGTGTTTTGAGACAAAGACTCACTGTGGGATGGCAGGTTTGTGCCACTAAATCTGGCCCCATCTGTGTTTAATTGAACATGTTTATTGCCAGAGATGTCACCACTGTTGCTTTATGTTAGATTTCAGGTGTGTTCCTTCACAGATTTATAACAAAGTGGAAAGTTAGGTGAGGACTGTGAGGTTATCCATTAGGTTTTGAAGAACATGAACTTTTGTGGCTCTTGCTCTGAGGGCACCAAATGCTTTGGGAACTGGATTTATTACCTAGCGAAGAATTGTCCTGCAGTTTAGTAGAAATGCAGCTCTTGCTGGTCATTTCTGCTTTGGGCTGAGTGGGGAGACCATGAAGCAGCAGAGTATTGTTGTGGCTTTAAAGCCACACACAGGTTAAGTAAGTAGTCTTAGACTGTACAAGCCTGCATTGCTAAAAGGTGCAGTAATGATGCTTACCACAGAAACCTGGCAACCTGAATTTAATTGCTGGAACCCAGGTAAGGTGGAAGGAGAGAACCAACGTCTCAAAGTTTTCCTCTGATCTGCACATGTCTGTGCTTTTATTTTTATTACTGTGTTATTGTATATTACTTATGTTACTTATTTTATATCCAAAATTCAGTATAATTATTGATACAATGTGAACAAATATGTAAAAAGCATTCAGCAAACATTTAGGGATTTATCACATTACAAACATTCCTGTCTCCTATTCCTTTATTTCAGGTGAAGAGTGACTACATGCTAGAGATAGCTGATCAAGTAGACCAAGAAATAGCTTTGAAGTTGGGTTGTTTGGAAATTAGGTAGGTGGTACTGCTACATAGCTTTTGTGTTTGTTTAATTTGTAGGTATCTTCTTCCTTATAAAATTATCAGTAAAATTGTGATTAAACTGTGAGAGGATCCACATTACTTACTATTATTTAGAACTGTCTTCCCTAGTTGTTTCTCATTTAACAGCCCCAAATTTCCTTTTATACACATGTCAGTGTACGTGTTTCCTGATTTCAGGCGATCCTACTGGGAGATGAGGGGCAATGCCCTAGAGAAGAAGTCCAACTATGAAGTGTTAGAGTAAGTACTGCGCATGTGAACTGTCCGTGCAGACTCTGAGTGTACTTCCTCCTAGCTCATCTCTACTTAGAAATTGCCTGAAGTAATGGTCTTCTCTGTTTTATTTGGAGGAGAAAAAGCCTTTAAGAAAAAAATACTGATGGCCTTAATTTTATTCACAAACATTTAAATGTAATGTTAAATGTCTTACAGATAATAATGTGTGTGGCCTAACAACAAAAATAAATTTGTACATACACAAATGTATTTGGTTTTTAAAAAGTATATATTAAATTTCACTGAGATGATACTTTGCTTCTGTTTACATTGAAATTCAGAGTTGCCCATAAATTGGTTAATTATTCATTTTCTCTACAATAAATTAAATATTCTTTTTTAGCAAATGGAGAAATGAGAGTTATTTGCTACTCATGTATTAGAGGATGTAGAACATAACATAATTTATAGTAATGATACTAATTTGCATATTTATTTGTTGTGTTTCGTTGTTTTAAATGTGTGTAAGGGAAACTGGACCTCGATAAAAGTGTCTTGATAAAAGTTCTGTACTTCATCTTATTGATAATTAATTGAGCCAGATAGTTAATATTTATCGTATCTAAGTGCAGCTCCATTTTACTGTTATTTACCACTATAGTTTCCATCTTTATTGTTATTGAAGTTTTTGTAGTATTTTGAGAGATGTGAGAACATAACATCAAAATTCACTCAGAGCTCATTTGTTGTAGTGAAGACTATAAATGGTTTTAGATTTTATTTAGACTTTCTAGGTCAGTCCAAATACTTTTATAGTATGATAGTTTCACATTCCCCCATGCTGAAAACAGGAGCTTGTACAGCAGATATGCTCACAGAAAAAGTAAAAGTAAAAGTGTTTTGGAAAACAGTCCCTGTTAGTAGTCAATACTTTAGGGTCATTTTGGTTATTGATAAACCTCTGATGGTGCAGTCTGTCCATCGAGTTTAAGACATCTTGCATTTGGTTCATGACAGTATATGCCTAGCAGACAATAAATATGTTTATGAAGGTTTGTCAAATGCATTGTATCCACTGATCAATGAGACGAGTACAAAGGAAGTAATTTTCAGTAGAACTTTTACTGACCCTTCTTAGTTTAGGTCTAGCAGTCATTGTAGTTTTTGTTGTTGTTGTTTGTTTTGTTTTTAATTTAAAATAGATATATTCTTCAGCCTTAAAAAGGCTCCTTACTGCTTAAAATTCAGACTGCTAGAATTAGAGAAATCATTAAAGGTTGCTCAGTAGGTTTTTGTTTCGTTTTGGTTTGGGTGGTGGTGGCTGTATGAGACAGGTTTTCATTTAGCCTGCTGGCTTTGAACTTTAGATCCTCCTGGAGGCAAGGGATCTGCAGTTCAGTGTCATTCTGGGCTATACACCAAGTCCAAAAACATCAGCTTGAGACTCGTTCAAAAAGCCAAAGCTAACAAATAAACAAATTAACATTCTTATAAGCAACTTATTTCATGGAAACAGAATACAGGTGTTGGGGTTACAAGGTCATTATACTCAACTCCAGAAATTATTTTATATGTAGTTTTTGGTGGCAAAATTATTTTTGTCATCTTATAATCTTTTAATTTCCTCATTTCTTGAAAAGTAGGTTTATTCTGTTCATATTTCTAGATTAGTAGTTAATTTTCTTAGTGCTTCACAGATATTTACAGATACCTTGCTTAGTTATTATCTTCCACCATGTATACTGCAGAGACTGGTCTGTGCCCTAGGAACAGTGCTAGCTAAGGAGCTGCTTGTGGCTCCCGTCTGCCATGCCTGGCTTGCACAGTACCCAGTAAGCCTTCCTCCCATTCAAGGACTAGTGGGTAGCTTGGACCCATTTACAATTTGTATACTTTTCAGTACAGAAAAAGTGTTCACATTCAGAATATTACCTGTTTATTAACAGCTTCAAGAGCCTCCCTTTGTTTTTCCTTCCATAAGGAAAAAAAAAAAAATCATTAAACAGTCCATATACTTTTAGCGTTCTGGTAGTCAGATACTACTAGAAGAAAACTTAAGTGTGGTAATTTATAGAATACCCCTCCATTCTACCACATTTCAAAGGAAAGAGTTTGATTATATTAAAAATAATAAAATGAATATCTAACAGTAGGACCACATTACTTGGATACCTTTGGTTTTTTGCTTTTCTTTTTTCTTCCCATAAACAAACTAGATTTTATTTCTTTCCCTTTTGTCTTTCCAAGCATGACAGACCTGGGGTGCCTTTTCTTTTTTTCAGGGGAATGGTTGGTTTTTCTTTTTCTTTTCTTTCTTTCTTTTTTATTTTTTATTTTTTAGATTTATTTATTTTATGCATATGAGCACACTGTCACTCTTTTCAGACACACCAGAAGAGGGCATCAGATCCCATTACAGATGGTTGTGTGCCACCATGTGGTTGCTGGGAATTGAACTCAGGACCTCTGGAAGAACACTACAGTGCTCTTAACCACTGAGCCATCTCTCCAGCCCAATGGTTGGTTTTTCAAAACAAGGTTTCTTTGTGTAACTCTGGCTGTCCCTTAGCTAGCTCTGTAGATTAGACTGGCCTTGAGCTTGGAGATCTGCCTGCCTCTGCCTCTCCAGTGTTGGGATCAAAGGTGTGCACCACCATTGCTTGGCTGTCAGTGAGGGTGCAGCGTCACCTACTTCTTCATATTCCTGATGGACATACTTAATAGAAGTTAGATGAGACTTCCATGTAAATCTGAAAATGAGAGCCAAGAGGCTGCCACAGGAGGCCACATGCTTAGATAAGAGAGTCACACTCCAAGTGGTAATGTACTGTTAAAATTCTGACTTGTGAAGTGGTGTTACTGAGGGTGGAATCCTACCACTTGGTGTTGGGTTAAAGTGGTGTGAGGGTCCCGGGTCCACCCCAGGGCTTGGGCCTCTGGAGGAGATGAGATTCCGGAAGTCTGACCACTCTCACCCCACAGGAGGGCTATGAGAAGCCTCGGGACACAGCCCCGGGGTGGGAGAACGCGCTCTGGGGGTCCCAGGGACTGCAGGGAGCTGGCTGCATCTGATTCTCAGACTCTTGGGCATCCCAGGCGCTGCTAGATGCCTCGGAAGAGCTGAGAATGGAGGGGGTGGTGGTGGTGGGGTTTCGTGGGCTGGAGGTAGCCCAGGGGGAGGGGGAAAGGCAGGGAGGAGCCCAGCTGGGTCCCACCCGGACAGATTCTTTGGCTTGTTGGTGGCTAGCTAGTTTGGTTTGGTAGAGGCCATGGCTGGGAGTGCTGAGAGGCCTTCTGCAGGAGACTAGACACGGCTCTTTCTGAAGAGCAACAGTCCATGGTTCTAGGGAGTTTATTGTCACGGCAGAGATGGTGATGAGTGAAACCGTACCCCCCAGTCTCAAGGTGGGCCTGAGGTTAACATACCTTTTGCAGGGAGGAGTGTCTAGGAAGGGGAGTTTATTGGCTAAGCCTCTAGGTGCCTCATTAAAATGGGAATGTCTTGAGGCTGTGTGACCACACCTCTACCTGTGGAGGGGTTTGGGGCTACATGACTGATGGTCACATACATAATGGAGGGCTGTGGCCTCGTGTCAGGGGCCTGGAGCCCAAGAGTATGGCAGAACGCCTGCCATCCCTTGTACAGTCCCTTGTATGCTTGTCTCCTTCTGGGGACTCCATACTGGGGTTCCTCAGTTTAAAACTTAGCTCAACCAGAAACCAGGCTGCCTTTCACGGTCCCACAACTTGGACCCTTAACTTCTCCTTTGCTGTTTTTGAGGAGAAGGAGAATTGAACCAGTCAGGATAATGACAAACACTTGGGTAAGGAGTTACTTACAGGAGGATCATGGTCAACTTCCCAGGGGCTTTCTCCCTCTGCAGCCTGTTAGTTTACATGGACATAGGATTCTTCACTTACACACTTAGTTCCTCTTCAATCTGTAAGCCGGGCATAGTCTTATCAGAGGTCACAAAGGCCGGTGTGCTGTGGTTTGTGGACATGAACATACACACACAGAATGAGGCCTCAGGCTTCAGATAGTACCACAGATTCTGGAGCACATGTGGCTGGAGAGGAATTCTCCTGCCCATACTGCTGTCTGTCTCTTCAGTTCTGGATGCCCGTGTGGTATCAGTGAGGAAGGCAAGGCATTGAGTTGAGGGTGTAGGGACTACAGCTTTGCAAGCAAGAGCACGCACGCTGAAGGACAGGACAACCAGTGCACAGGTGAAAGGGCTCCAAGATTGACAGAGACAAGGAGAAAATAGAACCATTTTCGTCTATCTGAGTACACAGACATTAGGAGAGTTCTGCAGGAAGTCTAACTGGCTATATATCCCAAGTGCTAAATTGGTTGTTTTGAAGCATTGTTAGGTTTTATAACTTTTCATACTATCACAAGTTAGTTGTTTGAGAATGTTACCTGGGGAAAGAGGAATTATAGGCCAGGCACACAGCTATCTTCCCAGCTTTTGGAAGGCCTAGGAAGAAGGATCATGAATGTGGCACTAGCCTTAGCTACATAATTAGTGTCTTTTCAAACAAACCAAGATGCATTTTAAAAGACCAACAACCAAAATGAAGGCATCTGTCAGGAGAAACCAGATGAGCACAAGCTCCCTGTAGCTTAAGTGAAAATAATCTGAACATAGAATGCATGTCACAGGAAACCTTTTTGCAACTGGGGGTCAAACACTTGGGACTGCTTTCAAGGAAAGGCTCTGAGGTAAAGACAGTTATGTGGGCTCTGTCTTGATGCTGTGTCAGTACTGTGGGCCAGCTCTCCACATCCCTCTATGCCTGTTCTCCTATTTGAGGAGCCATGGAGCTTTTGTGACTGTCTCCATGGTAACTCTCTTCATTTCCCAGTATTATTGTTACTCATCTCCGTCCTTATTGAGGGACCTTCTGATGCACAGGGCAGGAAGGATACTGAATGGTTTATGGTCTCCAACCACTTTGTCACAGCCATGTGCCTTGGCACTCTATGCCAAGGGAGGTGGAAACATTCTGGGTCTGCTCCGCCCTAAACAGTCAGTAGGTATTTTTCACATGTGAGACTCTTGAGCACTGGAGATAGAGCTGCTAGTACCCGGAACAGAACTTTTAATTTAGCTAATTTACATATAACCATTTGCTACAATATGGATCTAACCTGATATTATTGACTTATTATTATCTGTGTATGTCCTCCACTGAAGCTTAGTGCCTGACCTGGGGGATTGCAATTTGTCAGTGTTCTCAAATTGTCATTTGAGGCTTTTGTTTTGTTTTGTTGCTGTGGTTTTGTTTTTAATCAGATGGATTTAAATGCATTCAGGATATACGTTTTGGTTTCTACTAATATAGTAGAGTTACAGTAAAAGCCATGGTTCTGTTTATTTATGTATATTTATTTACATATGGGACAATTATATAGGGTTTGGGCATGAGACATTAAGTGAAGTTGCTGTGGAACAGTTTCCTGGCAGGTAAAACCAGATACAGCGTGCTAGAGCCAAGAAAGTGACTTTTGGATGTGGTAAATTGGTTTACCAAGGAGTCAACTGATTTAGGTGCTGCTGCTCAGGTTGTAGGTTAATGAATTTAATTGGATGGAAGGTCAACCATACAAACTACATGATTTCTGTGGTTTTGACTATAAAGTGATTGTGAAACAACTCCTTTTTATTGATACTTCATATTTAGTTTTCCCCTTGTACCTCTGAAGAAAGATACCTACCTGTACATTACCTGAACTTCACTTTTGTCCTTGGTCCTTTTCTGTCTTTCCATGATTTCCTGATCTCATGTCTTCAAATGTACATTTCTTCTTCCTGGAAAACAATGCCATCTAGTGGACACACTGCTAGTTCAGCACACAAAGTAGGTGGTAAATTTCAAATGCCAGCCCAACCTATTTTTTTCCAATCTGTTTCTTGACTAAGTGTTCTGAGATTTTTAATAATAATAGCGCTAAGGCCTGAGTTTATAGCCCAACTTATCAAAATTGTTGGAATTTCTGACATTTCTACACAGTTAGTTTTTGAGCCAGAACTAATGGCTTGCTTTATTATTCCCTTTTTCATTTTGTGATGTAGAGAAGAGGAAATGTGATTAGTGAATGAGTTAATAAATTTTAAAGTCAAGGAAAGCTGGGCTTTGGTAACATACACCTTTAATCCCAGTACTTGGGAAATAGAGGCAGGTAAATCTCTTGAGTTCCAGGCCAGCCAGGTCTACAGAGTGAGTTCTAGACCAGCCAGGGATACACAAAGAAACCCTCCTGCCCCCAAAAAACATCAAAGAGAAGAAGCAATCATCATTTCAGATAAATTTGAAGGGTTTACTGTTTACTGCTCTAGAGCTGGTGTGAACCAACCTGGCTCTAAACCTGGCAGCCCTAAAAATGAGGAGGATTCAAGTCTGAAGCAACAGCCAACTTTATTTAGAGCATCTAACAATTTATACTGTGAGGGTTAAGAGTCACATGAGTAAAGTGTCCAGTCACAAAGGTAATCTGCATGTGGTAGACAAACCACATATGGAAAAACAGGTTTTTTCATAGAGGCATATAAACAAATAGCAATTGCCAGTTGTAATATATAATCTAAAGTAAACTCACGGCTATCTACTACACCTGGGAATGCACAAAACCATTTTCCAAAAATGTTTTGTGTTTTTGAAGAAATTGAGATTATAAGACTCTTGTCTTATTTTTTTTTTTTATAAGCACTCAGAATCCCCCTCACAGAGCTCCATTCTTGGACTGTGTTCCAGCAGTTTATTTTTTAATTAGGCCAGTTGCTTTCTCTAAAATAGAGTTACCTGGGAGGAACTAATGTGTATAAGATAACCTCTATGCCACACCTGAGAAAAACCACTTTCATCATACACTGCCATTTGCAGTAAGGCAAATGGGAAGGACTTTTTCAAAAAGGACTATAATAGTAGAGGGGAAACAACCAAAGATTTCTATTGAAGTGAATTGTAATCATGTTTCATGTTTTTGTGCATAGCTACAAAATTGTTTATCTTCTTCCATGAATATGCTGATTGGTTGGAACTTGATTATATTTGGTTCTTTCATAAACAAGCAAGAATAAATAAACTATTTTTGCACTCTTTCAAGTGTGTTATTACTGATTGATGCTGTTATTTGTTAATATGCTTCTTTTTGTATTTCAGAAAAGATGTTGGTTTAAAGAGATTTTTTCCTAAGAGTTTACTGGATTCTGTCAAGGTAATTAGAGTCTGCTTTATCATAATCCAGTATGAAACTTTGCATGTATCCCTTTCCTACTGAAAACTCGCCTTTAAGAAAGTGAAATGGTGCATTTCTCCCTTACATGGTGAAGCTACAATGGCAAAAGTTGACTGTAAGAGTCTGTTATCTTCAGGCAAGTACATTTTTGCAGGTTTAGTCTTTCTCCATAGAACCATGGCTTTACTTGATGACTGTAATAAGCACCTAAGTGCAAAATTAGAAATAGTTCATGGTGCAGCCTTGTAGCCAAGGTTTGTAAAGTTTTGAATATTTTGATACACAAAAAGAAAAGGAATATTGCTTTAAAGAATCATAGTGAATCATGAGCACTGTGTGTACACACCTGTGTGTGTGCATTGCTGCATCCCTGTATGCATGTATGTCTCTGTTCTGTGAGCGTGTTTACCATTACTGGGTCCCCTGTGTATCACTGTGTTCCATATCTGTCTGTGCATGCATACACTGGTGGGTCCTCTGTGTGTCTGTGTGTACACCACTAGGTCTGATGTGCGTGTGTTTGTGTGTGTGTGTGTGTGTGTGTGTGTGTATGTGTTTACATCATTTGGTCTGGGGTGTGTGTGTGTGTGTAAGTGCTGTATTCTTTGTGTGTCACTATTTCCTTTGTGCATATTTATATTGTTGTACTCTATATGCTCACAGTCTAATTGTCAGTCTCTATTGACTGTGTGGTTTCCTGGTGGCAACTTTGGAAGTAGCTTCCATGTAATCCTACTCTAGCAGGGCTATCATTGGAGACAGGAGCTCTGAGTGCTGTTTCCTATCTAATCCAGAGCACACTTTCAAACACCAAGTTATAGAGGGAGAACATAAGATTTGGTTCAAGAAGGGTTCCATTTGCCAGCCTCACAGTGTGGGACATGACCTCTTATTTCTGCAACAAAGAGTCTTCTGTAGGGATAGTGTTCAATGTAACAGATAGATATATATATTTCAATACAATACCTGTCAGGTAGCAGTTCATAAACAACAGCTATTATTGCTTTTATTTTTTATTATTACAAAGATTTTTTTCCCTTTTATCTGAGGCCCATACAGGCTAAAGCATGCATGCTAAATAACGTTGTATTCTGGTTCAGAAAACTGGTTCCATAGCCATATTGTCTTGTAAGAGTCCTGGTTTCAGTGTAAATCAACCATGACTTTGGACAGGTAACTGAATCTTTCTCAGTTTTCACATCTGTAACATAGACAAACCAGCTTCTGACAGATAAAGTCTGTGAGAAACCAGTGAGTCAGTGTTTGTAGTCTTAGAAGAAGAGCTCTGTAGATGTGTCTAGTATGAGAAGATGTCTAATGTGATACCAAGCATGGTAAAAGACTAAGAACTACATCTCTTAGCCCATGATTGGGATTCACTGCCACAGGATTTTTTTCTTGCCAGTAAAGCAGACTATGTTCTCTGAATGTGGTCGGTGCTGTCTAGTGGGCTGGCAGGTCACTGTGTTGGTGCCGTTTCTTACATGCAATCTGTGACAAAACCCTATGTTTACACCTGGATGCTGCCCACTTTCTGGACCATTACTGTGGTACCTTGGGGTCTGTCTTCCTCCCCTCCTTTGGGGTTGATAGCATGGTTCCTTTTATACACAGTTCTGAATGATATCACAGGGAAAATAAATGCAGAGAGTTGTGCAAATGCAGCAGGTCTCACAGCGAGCAATAGGAAAGTGTGCCCTTTTTAGTATTTGGGGCTCTGTTTGAGCTGCTGCTGTACTTTGAAAATTTTCATTGTTTCTGTTGTATTAGTAAAGCAGTAGAAACAAGTTGTTAGGAAGCTAACTCTTTCCAGTGCCTGTCTGTTACAGAGCCCACTCCTGTAAGTATGGCAGAGGCTGGGAGTACAAATGTACAAGATGCCGTCCTCTACAAGTTGACATAGATTTGGAAGATAGAGGACAAAGCTTTTAATCAAGGTTTGCAACTTTATGTGAGGGAGCTGGAAAATGGCAGCTGTTTTCCTTGGGAGTCTTGGCAGTCTTCTGGAGTAGGGAGAGCCTCAATTTATCTGAATTGTTCAGTGTGAAGACTCCAATGGCAAGGAGCAGAGTTCCCCTACCTCAGCCTGAGACAGCTCAGGAATAGGAGGACCATAGAGGCATGGAAACAGGGTAAGCCACAGTGTTTTCAACTTGACATTGCTATTAGTTGGAAGATGCTCTAGCCAGCATTCATTTAATGGTTGTGTTTTATGTAGCAATGATTCTTAAATGATGACACCTTTGGTGACTTTTGAAAACCACTGTCTCCTTGGATTTTCATTTGTAAAAAAAACCATCATGACTATGACTGCTGGTTTTGGGAGTCTAAAACACTGTTTTATGTTTATAAACAGTTATTATACTGAAAACAGGGACTTGAGTACAGGCCATGGATATATGCCTGTGTGAGGCAGATACGGATGCAGGCTCAGTGGAACCTGGTCATGTCCTGGTTCTCCTGCTCTGGCCTCCCTCTTCTCTATGCCCTTGTATGAATGGAAAATATCTCTCCTGGCTAGACCCTACTAAGTATCTAAAGGGCTTATTTTTCTTTCTGAATTGTAATTTTGTAGCTACTGACTTGTTTGGGGTTTTTTGTCTTCATATTTTCACACAATGAGTTTGTCTAGCACCAAGTATATAGTATATTTGATAGATCTTATTTGAATGGAAAATGAATAGCTACCTGAAAAATAAATAGAGCTGGAGAAGAGTCCAGAGAGAGGAACGCCTACTTTGCTGCTGCCACACTGTTGAGGCTTTCCCAGCTCCGTCCAGCTAATTTTTAGCTACCATTATCTGTAGATGCACCAGTCTCAGTTATGAAGGTTTTGAGAACCATTTTCTTAAGTGCTCTCTTCAAATTTAAAAAAATTTTTTTATACTTAGTATGTGTATGTACATACATATGCACAAATGCTTGTGCATACTTGGTCATGCCACAGACTATACACAATACAACTTATGGGATTGGTTTTCACCTTTTACTGTGTGAGACCTGCTTGGACATCAGATTGTTGAGTTGTTAGGCTTATTGATGTCTTAGTTTGGGTTATTGTTGTGATGAAACACTATGGCCAAAGGCAACTTGGGAAGAAATGAGTTTATTTGGCTATTATATCCTGAAACAGTCCATTGAGGGAAACCAAGGCAACAACTCAACCTGTGAAGGAACTTGGATGCGTAGGTCATGCTTACTTGCTTACTTGCTTATTTACTTGCTCCTCATGGTTTGTCCAGCCTGCTTTCTTATAGAATCTTGGACCACCAATCCAGAATGGGACCACCCAAATGGGCTAGATCTTGCTATATCAATCACTGATTTTTAAAAAATGCTTTACAGTCTTGCCTACAGCCTGATCTTATGGAGGCATTTCTCAATTGAGGTTTCCTCCTCTCTTTGCTCATGTCAAGATGGCGTAAACTAGACAGCACAGTAAGTTCCTTCACCAACGGAAACATCTTAGCCCTTTTTATTGATAAGAGAATCACTTTGATTTTTTAATTTAATAAAATTAAATAGCTTTAATCAGGAGAGACAATAGCCTTAGTCCAAAATTTCTCCCCATTCTACATGATTTCCCTTGTTGACAGCTCTAGCAGACTTCTCTGGACTCTGGTACTTCTGTAAAGCTGTTCCCATAGGCTGTAGAGCATCTATTACACACAGTAGGTGTAGACAATCCTTCCTTCAGAAACAACCATAAGAAATACTGCAATAAAAACTATATATATGAGCTCCTGTTTGTTCTAGAGTTAGCCATATTAAGTGGCAAGGTTTATTAATGTTAGTTTTTCTATAAACAGGCTATGTCTGTATTTTTTTATCAAAGTCAAATTGTTTTACTTGTCTTAGATTTAAATTTCTAGAAGATTGTTTATAGTTAACATTCCCATTGAATGGTTGAAAGATTATCATATCCTGGTAGAACTTGCCTGAGCTGTGATGTTTCCAATAACAGAGAAACAGGCTGCATATGCCTTGGATACTTAGAATCACAGGCAAGATCTCTTAACATTTCAGATGCATGATTAAAATCATGACTCCAGTAACACTAGTAAACCGAAGATCAGGGGCACTCTATAGTTCTCATCATTCCTCCTCAAAGATCACGAGTGATAAAGAGGCCAGCAGGCTATCAGTTGAGGAGACTAGCAACATGAATATGTATACATTCTGGATGGGAATTCACTGAATTGTATCATATTCATGTTTGTTTCTTGATTGTACAGGGGGCAGAACTGAAGTTCTGCCTACTATCTTAACAGCTCTATTGTAGATTTAAACCTAGATAGCAAATCAAAACAGTTAAACCTCAATATATTTCTGTATTATTCACAGCAGAAATCCAATTTCAAAACTGCAAATGTTGAACGATCTCAGAGGCTCTATCTAGTTCTCAAGTGAGAATAAGATAGCTTCCTAGAACACCATGAGAAGACTTGAGTTTGTATCAGCCATAGTGGCTTACAACAATGGCTTGGGTGCTTGGGAGGCTAAGGTAGGAGGATCTCAAGTTCAAAGCCAGCCTAGGCACATATTAAGATCTTAAAACCATACAAACAATCAAATAACAAGAACAACCTTAATTATTTTTGTTAAGATAGTCACTGCCCACCTCCACTTTCAGCTCCAGCAACTTGTGTGATGAGTCCACTTGGATTCCTAATATTACCTGATATTCATCCAACCTTTGCCTTCTATGTTGTTCCTCCCAGTTTTTGCCCTATTAGTTTAATACCAGTTCCTGCCTGTAGCATCTTAATTTCCAAAATAAAATAAAAGTGTGACCACCTATGACTCCCTTTCCTCCTCTGTACCTACATACATTGTTGGTTCCTGCATGAGTTAGTGGAAAGCCTCCACCTTTTTTTTTCTCCCTACTGTTGCTATCCCTGACAAAACCTACTTCAGAAGATACTGCTTTTTCACTCATAGTTACACAAGGAAGTACAGTCGGTATTAATTAGCAGTGTAGAAGCTAAGTTTTTACTTGGTCTACATTGGTCCTTTTTACTCAGATTTCATTGTGGGGTTACTGTTTTCTTGCCTTCCTGGTGTCTCACACACTAAAGATCAGGAGCTTGGTCCCTAGGACGCCCTTGCTCCGTTCAAATAATAGGAATAGAAGTCAATGGTTATGCATGCAAGGTAAAACAGTGTAGGTGGTGGGTTTTCTCCCCTCTACACACATGTCTATGAAGCCACAATGAGCGGTCTTCTAAAAGCATCTGTTCTGTGCATACAGATTGTTTATTCTCTTTGTTATATAACAAGGAAAATAAAATACACAATAAGATAGGAGTTCAACCTCCTAAACTAGTCCTGTACAATGGTTTATAGGCTGCATAGAATAGTTGTGAAAGTATACACCACAATTTGTATTATGTTGAATGATTTTGAAGATCCTTCTTGTTGCTGAATGTCTTCAATCTTTCTGAAGAATGATACTCTGAAATTTCACTTCTTAGATCCAATAACAAGGGACTTGTACAGTTAATCATTTGTACACTTTCAGAAATGATATTGGAACATGTGTATGCCTGTGTTTTTCTTCATCTTTTCTGTTTCTGGGCCACATACCCCTGTGGTTCATGGTTTAATGGCAGTGTGCCACATGTTTAATATGCATGTTGTTGCCTTAAGCTTCTGTTGAAGTTGAATAAAGCCCTCTATTGCTAACTATTTCAAACTGGTCACAGGGCAAAGTTTGTTAATGTGTATTTTACAACAGTTAATGCTCTACTAGTTCTTTGACAGAGTTTTTGTAGTAATGTAAATGACAAGAGTATGCAGGGGTTTTTTTTCTCTTGATTGACTTGAAAACATATTTTTCTATAATTTCATCATTCAGGCCAAAACACTCAGGAAGCTGATCCAGCAAACATTCAGGCAGTTTGCCAACCTTAATAGAGAAGAAAGCATCCTGAAATTCTTTGAGATTCTCTCTCCTGTGTACAGATTTGACAAGGAGTGCTTCAAGTGTGCCCTTGGGGTAAGTATGGAACCTTGGAAGAGGGGGAATAGTTTAATTTTTTCTTATCCACATGAATCTACATTTCTAATTGAAAATTCGTCATAGTTCTTATACTAAAATACTGCCTGACACTGAATTATAGGGGGAAAACAGGAAGAAAGTGCATTAATTAGATAGTAAAAATCATATTTTTAATAAATTGCCTATGTTCATAAGCAGGTGTTTTTAAATTCTGGTCTACAGTTTGATTAGCTCTTCTCCAAGAGCTAGTTATCCTGTTGAGATAATCTTAGAGAATCAGTGGCTTCCCAGATTCAAGAGTGACTACAACTAGTCTTGTCCAGGCTCAGTAGTTCCTGGGTCATTGAAATTATAAATTTTTTATACTATTTGGTTAGATAGATTAATACAAACCAAGTCTTCTTCCAAACCAAGTCCCTTGACATATTTATGGGCTCATATCTAAAATAATTTTTTTCCTTCTGGTACTTCTGTTTCCACCTGTTTGCTCTTCCAAAGTCAAGTTGGATTATTTCTGTGGAACTGGCGATCGGCCCAGAGGAAGGAATCAGTTACCTGACAGACAAGGGCTGCAATGTAAGTCGGCTCCTGGGAGAGCACGTGGATTTGGTTGTGGGCACAGATGAATAAAGTTGAGGACTGGACAGGGCATTCATGTGAAAGATTTCATTCAGCAAGGAAACTTCTTCATTTATTGTATTGCTCAAGTGTGGTATGGGAGATACTTAAACTTAAGCCTTTGAAATGTCTTAGACTTGAAGGGAAATGAATCAGACAAACTAGGTGGGTGAGCGAAAACTGACCAGGGCTGTTTCAGCTTATGTTGTGAGGCCTTTTTTTTTTTTTTTTTTCATTGCAATTTTGAGGATCAAACCTAGGATCTTACACACTCTAGCCAGGCACTCTCTACTGACCTACACTGTAATTTCTTAGAACTAACTTCTAGATGTGATTTTGGTATATTTGTACTGATATCGCACCTTAATAATCTTTATAAGCTAATTCCAGAAAAATATATCATCATTTTAAATTCTGGATTCACTGTTGCCCTTACTTACCTCATTGAGGAAAACTGCTGGCCAGAGAGAAATCCTCAGGTTGTCTCACCAATATGTGCTCCTGTTATGTGCTACAGCAAATGCTGTTGAGCACATGCTTGTACCAGGGGTTTGCTAGGAAAGCCAAAGAAACTGCAGCTCTTTGATGGAGTTCCTAGTCAGGTATGCATGGAAAGCATGTGTTGAGTCTGTGCACATGATGATGAATACAGGTTGAACTGTAAGGCCTGCTAGGGTTATGGTGTTGAGGATGTGAGCCTGTGGTTAGACAGTTTGCTTCTGATATCTTTCTTGAAAGCTCACACTAACAGGTATGCCTTTTTTTAGTGGTATGGGTTTCTGATCACAGGTTTATATTTGTGCTTGGTATGATTTTCCACACGTACTCCTTGCTGTCTATTCCCACTCTGTTTTGCTTCTGCCCTATAGTTCTTTATTGTTATTAGTTCCTGTCCCCACTATGCCCACGCATAAATGACCAGCAACTCTTCTATGTTATTCTCCTCACTCTTAACTGTTGGATAGAAATGGATCCTATTAAGTACACATTCTACATCTTGTGCATCTCGCCTGTGAGCCTGCCTTCTAGTCCACCTGGCAGTGATAGCCCCCTGGGACTAAATGGGAGTGTCTCAGTCACTGAACTTTCAAATTTCTTCCTCAAGACAGTGTTAAAATAAGTGTTTGCTTGTTCATTCATTCATTTTTAATGTCAGTAGGTAGTTACATGTGCCCGTGTATGTGCACGCAGAGACCAGTGGAGGACATCTTTCACCATCACTTTCCTCCTTAATCCCTTGAAACCTGGTCTTTTACTGAACCTGAAGCTCACTGGCTAGGCAGACAAGCTCTTGCATGTCCAGGGTCATCCTGCCTTGTCCATTCCTCTTCCCCTGCAGCTCTGAGGTTCCAGCTATGCATTGCCATGCCTGTCCTCTTTCCATGGCTGTTGGGATTTTAAGTCAGGTCTTCATGCTTGTACAGCAAACAGTCTTGGCCATCGCACCATCTCTTTAGAGTACAGAAGAAGTGTTCTTTTGTGTGTATTTCTAGAAACTGCTACATTCTCTCTGGTGGAAGAGGTTCCAAATGATAGAACTACTGAATGCATGCAAAGCATTTTAACTTGAAAAGAAGTTACCAGTTTGTTTCTTAGAAAGGCTGGGGAACTTCTGTCATTGACAGTGTGGGCAAGAAATTTTTCTACTCCTAGATTCCACCATTTTTTATAGCTCTTGTCATTTTTCTCTTTCATTTGTTTTATTATGTTTCTGTTTTGGGTCTCACTTTGTATTCCAGTCTGACCTTGATTTACTATGTAACCTAGGCCATCCTCACACTCAGTGGAAATCTTTGGCCTCTGACTACCCAAGTGTGGAAATTACAAGCTTTAACTCCCACACCTGGCTTTATTTTCACATTTGAATAAGCTGAAAGCATGTTTGGTTCTTCTGTCAATCTGATATAAAGCAAACATCCTGAGAATGGAAGCTGTTCAGTCTTGTCCTAACTGATGGCTCTCTGAGATCACTGTTTGTATTATGTCTGTTTTTGTACCTTTGTTACCAGCACAGATGTCTTTTTGTGATTTGTCTCCTCATAGGTCCAGGAATCTGAGATCTTCTCTTTTGTCTTTCCTTTTTCTTTCCCAAATCTCATAATGGCTATTATTTTAAACATACCAATCTTAGAACTCCCACCCCATTCCAGTTACCTCTCCACTCTGTCTTGACCTGGGATCATTGGTTAACTTTTCACAGAAGAAAACAGAATGGTATTTAAACCTGAGACTCACCATGACAAGAACTTGAACCCAAAGAGACTGTAGATTCATACATGAAAACTAAAATATGATAGTTCAGAAGAAAACAAGAGATATTTCATGACTGTGGCAAGGGCATTCTCCCTCTATCCCCCTTTCCCCGAGACAGAGTTTCTATGTATCTGTAGTTGGCCTAGAACTGAATTTGTAGACCAGGCTAGGCTCAAACTCATATTTACCTGCCTCTGCCTCCACGATAGTGCTGGGATTCTAGATGGGCACCACCACACCCATCATGAATGAACTTTTGAAAACATGATGTAAAAATGATAACTCTGTAAAATTTTTGATAAGTTTTGTTAAATAGAAATTAAGAATTTCTTTTCAACAACAGGTAGGATAAAAGCCAGGTGATTTATGATAAATGCTTTTGCTAAAAACTCTTTAGCTTAAAACTAAAAAATCATTACAAAATCAGGTACAAAAACAGGCACAATATAAAGCAGTGATCTCAAAGAGCCACCAGCTAGGATAAGATTGAACAGCTTCCATTCTCAGGATGTTCACTTTATGTCATTAAGAATCATTAAGTCATCTATGACTTAATGAGTTTTAGTCATAACCCTTAGATTCAGTTTGCAGTCATTTTTTCTTGCAAGATTTTTTTGTCTATCATTTTACATTTAAAACCTATTTTCTATCTTCAGTATTGTAACATAGTTCAAGATGGTGAGCCCTCCACCCCAACCTGTCCATTTTGTCTAGAGGCAAAGATGAAAAATGGGCTTTAGAGGGCTCTAAAGGCCCTGTTCTTGGGTGTATTGCAAAGCTACCAGCATCTTGACACTGGCTTTATGACTTTTTGGGGTCATTCATATCCGTGCCTGTGTCTCTTTCTTGGTGAAGCAGTAATGATTACAGCTATAGGAGAAGTAAAGGCATTGAGAAATTAAGGTGCTTATCTTCTGCCCTTTACAGCATAAGCCTATAGAAAATGGTCACCTTTGCCCTTTTACAGCATAAGCCTATAGAAAATGGTCGCCTTTGTTGGTAGGTTTTTTACCACTGTTGTGCATATTGCAGGTGAGCAGCTATGTGTGGCAGCACAGATACTAACCAGTTTACTCCTGAATGAGCCATTACTTTTGTCATCTGCTTCTTGTTCTGCTGCACTGATGCCAGTGTCACTTCCTGGTCTAACATACTGCCAAACTGATTGCTTGGTTTGATGTCTGGCCCATTGGATTTGCTTTTGATGTATTTTGTATGGCATTCTCTGTAGGTCTTCTTCCTTGAATGTTCTGAGTCATTTAGTGTTTCAGAACTAAATTGTAATTCACCAATAGAGAGTACGTCATTAGAACTGGGCTTGTGGATCACTGACACTGCACCTCCAACACTCTATACACACAATGTGACTTTATGTTGTATTGTCCTTGTTAAGCTTTAATAACATGCCTTTAATATTTTACAATTATGCCCTCTAAACTGAGTGCGGTGGCACATACCACACTTCTAATCTCAGCGACACATGAGAAACTTGAAGAAGTAAAATTGGTGCTATGTAGGATTTACTAATAAACTTGCTTAGCAAATATTAGGTTACAACATAGAATTTAGCTAGAGGAGCACTGCCTCTAATTCAATTGGAAGATAAGTAGTACAATTACGAGATTCGTTAGAAACTGTAAGAAAGAAAATTTTGTGCCATTATTGAATGTTAGGCTTGTTGAGAAAGTTTCTGCTAATGTTTATTTGCCAAGATTGACCTCCATTAGGCTCCATTCCCATAACAACAAGAGACAACCCTGGCTTACAACCAGCAATAGGCCATCCCTATATCAAATAATATAACTCAAAGAAATATATAGCACGGGGTCACAGCCACCATTAAATCCTGGTCGCTGTTAAGTCCCCTTAATTCCCCTGTGTCTTACCTTGGTTACAACTATTTGGGGGAGGGGGTACACCAGTGTACTTAGAAAATAATCTGACAGTATCTTTGATGTGTAAATTTCCCATCTTGCAAAACCCAAGTAGCTAGTCTTACAGTCTCCTATCTCTGTTTAAGTTGTTCAGAATGTAGCTTGGGGCTCATGTCCTGAAAAATATTTAAGGATGACAGCATATATAGAATGTATAAGCCTAAGGCCCATATAAGTTGGTAAATTTTTTTGTTTGAGGCCAGTTTTCCTTTGGCATTAGGGTAGAACCATTTGTGTAATATTATTAAAGAGCCTTTCCTTATCTTTCCTAAGTGTGTGGAGTGAATTCCTATTGGGAAGACATTTCTATAATACTCAGCAAATGAAGGCAGATATGAAGACTGTTAGTTCAAGGCCCGCTTGGGCTCTTACAGGGAGTTCAAGCAAGGCCAGCCTTGGCTATGTGATGATATTTTGTCAACAAACAGACTATAAAAGACCTTTGGTCATCTACTTAGATTTTGTTGTGAATAGCTCCTATTATCTTGTCAGGGACCTTATATCCTGTTGTGCCCTCTGCTTACAGCTCCTGTTGTAAGTTATGTGAACATGTGTGCTGGTAATAGGCTGCCAACTCCTATAGTCCTGCACTGTTCTGTAAATGCTTACATACTATATTTTTAACTTGTAACTTCTTTAACTATTTAAATCTCTGCTCTCATTGAGAATTCCATCAGGCTTCTTGAATCAGACGGGTAATTTATGGCAATGGTTCATTTTCCTGTCTTCATTCCTCTCTGTGGAAGCTGACTTTTCTCTTACCCTCTCATCTCTCTGGTTCTCCTAAAGATGTTATCATGTTGGGCATGCCTAAACCTGGAAGGAAGCCCACAGGGCTACTGCATGTTGTTCACCAGAGGAAAATGTTCCTGACTCTTGAGGTTCTTGAGAATAGGCTGGTAGTTGGGGCCAGAAAGAATCACATAAGTGCTAGCAGACCCCAAGCACTGAGAACTTCTCCGTGGCCTAAGAGCTATATCTTTCCTTCCCAAAGCCCACGCACCTAGCAGACTTCAACCAAGTGCAGACCATCCAGTACTCAAACAGTGAAGACAAAGACAGGAAAGGAATGCTACAACTCAAAATCGCTGGCGCTCCTGAGGTAAGGCACTCTTGCTCTTAGGAATTCGATCAAGAAGAAAGGGTTGGGTCAGTAGAAAGGTGGAGAGGATCTGGAAGGAGTTGGAAGAGGGGGAAAAACATGATCGAAATATATTGTCTAAAAATTTTTTAATTTTTTTAAGTTAAAATCTGATCCATGGGATAGTGTAGAAATGACTTCTATGGGATAAGGATGAGTGTTCATGGGTAATTAATCTCACAATTTCCAAATACATAAAAATTAAAAATAGTGGTTAAATTGTCTTCAGAATAGGTGAGAAGTAGATTTTAAAAACAAGACTATTGCTGTAAGTATGATCAGAGACTACTCTGAAGCATCAAGGAAGCTGGTTAGGATTGTGTTGGAAGATTCTCTGGGCAGTCACTATGATAATAGCACCTGCAACAGTGTGATTAAAAATAGACAGGTAGGGCACATTGGCCCACTGCTATAATCATCCCAGTCTTCTGGATTCCAGGCCAGCTGTAAGCATGGACCACAGAGCAAGATTCCATCTCTAAACACCAATAATGAAAACAGAAAGAAAGTAATAAGTGGTAGAAGAAAGAACTGTTGAGCCACACAACAAGACTCTGGGCTCCAGACAGAGCATATTGAAGAGCAGTTGGAGCCATTGTGTAGGCAACTAGCTGTGGCTCAGCTCTCCTCACTATATCACCAGTGTCCTGCCCTGTGATTCCCAGTCACTGACATCTAGAAACTCATTAGCAGATGAGCAAATTCTGACCTGGGTTACAGAAAACTTGTTGCAAATTACAGTTTCCTGCTGAGATCCCAGTGTACTGCTTAAGCTTCTCCTTCCCTTTTCTGTCTCACAAGTAATGATAGGAATTTACAAGTGAGAGAAGCAAACCATTCATTTGGAACAAGTACACCAGGACACAATTAGATGTGAAAATAAACTATAGACACTTAGAAATAGGTCTTTAGGAAGTTTATGAAAAACTTCATAAAGCTTATGTCATATGAGATGTCATGTTAGCGTTTGGGCTAACATGCTATGAATGCAGAAAAGACTGAAATTTTACCAATTCGCTCTAATGATAGAAAATTAATATATGATTAATAAAATTTTATTGTGTATTAGTCTCTGGAATAAGCTGTTACATGAATTCCTAAAGGGTGTCCAACGGTCCAGACATTCTGAGGAATATATTTGTGGACTTCTTTTGTAAAAGTGAGCCTCTTTTTCAGTATTTTTTATCTTATGTTCTAAGTGTGCCTTCTCTCGTACATCTAAGGAATGATGTTCTTAAATACCAAACTTCCGTTTTTCACTTAAATCTGGCAAATGTTTCCTACTCCTCTATATTCAAGTGTATGCAGAGTTGTGATGTCATAGTGCAGCTGTCCCTTTGATTACTGGGAAGAACAATAATGCCTCTTTCTAATGTTCTTTCCCGTTAGCCTCTGACAGTGACGGCACCATCCCTAACCATTGCAGAGAACATGGCTGACCTGATCGATGGATACTGCCGGCTGGTAAATGGAGCCACGCAATCCTTCATCATCAGACCCCAGAAAGGTGAGATTCTGTTTTTATTTCTGCTGTACTGGTAGACAAGCTCACCCCAGCAGCCAGTTCTGACCTTGGTAACACTGTAAATGTGAAGGCCAGATGCCTTGTAACCTGGATGCTTGTTTGTGTAGGGACAGTGGTCCACTTTGCAGCACATGGACTCAAGGCTGGGCTAAAGTGCACTGTGTCAGTACAGGGCTTTGAGTAACCCTTAGAG
This sequence comes from Rhynchomys soricoides, assembly GCA_019843965.1. Classification (NCBI taxonomy): domain Eukaryota; kingdom Metazoa; phylum Chordata; class Mammalia; order Rodentia; family Muridae; genus Rhynchomys; species Rhynchomys soricoides. The sequence continues at coordinate 10,997,183 of JADRCH010000060.1, read as the reverse complement.
TAGCTCCTGAGTAGCTCTGGAGATTATCTTCCCAGTTCTTTTTCAAGTGTCCTTTGTAGTTCAGGTTGAAGTTTCTATCCTGTTGTATTTTTCCCCCTTTACATTTGAAAAGCTTAGAGTAGGTGAAGAACAAAGTAAATTCTATGTCAAGATATGAAATTAAAGATTTGAGTGACTAAACATAGCCTAGAAATGAGGCTCATGTCTCCTCAAGAAGAGCTTTGTAAGTATAGTGCAAAGGACAAGGGTGTACAGAGGATATGGATTTCTGAAGCATCTTTGGAAACATTCCAGGTGGATCCGTGGAATGCAGGGAAAGCCTGGGCTTTGGCAGGATACTAGTTCCTCCAGTATTCTGTGTGTCCTGCCATGACCTGTGTTTATTCTGCAGACCCCAGGCGGATTAGTCTTTCTTCCTTTACCATAAAGCACTCTGAGAGCTAGCTAAGGGCCAGGTGAGGGTGTGATGTGATAAGGGAAGGCTGAATGGTCTATGACAGTGTGCTCTGAGGGGCTCAGAAACTTAAAAGGGTCAAGCAGAGTACAGGGTTCCAGAAAGATCCCTGTAAGGGATGAGGATGGACCTGGATTGTAAGGAAGCAAGGTTTCTGCTGAATTCCTTTGCAGCTACATTCATTTGCATTGTACTTCCTGCATAGATTCTGGGTGTTACTAGTAAACCATTTTATCAAAGGCCTTTGGCAAGGCTCCTAGACTTTGATTTTAAGAGCTCTTTGATCTTTAAGTCATTTGGGAAGACTATGCTTTATCGCCTTGCATTATCGCTTTATTAGGACTTGGCATATCTGTCCATGTGAATCCAATACCCAGTTATGTTTTTGTAAGTTTTGTATGGAAAGCCATAATAGCCTAAAGTAGAGTCAGTGTGGTGGCCTTGACTATAAGGGACTGTCACTAAACACCAGAGTGAGGCTTTCCCTCCCTCCTGGACTTACTTTCATACTATTCTTTAAAGGAATCCAAGGAGTTGCTCATATCTCTTTCCATTTTCTTCCCAGAAGGTGAACGGGCATTGCCATCAATACCAAAGTAAGTGCTCCATTTGTGCGTTTCCTTACTTTGTTTTGGTATCTTAATACTTTAAGATAAGCATTGGGCTTTATTATCTCTTTTCCTGAAAAATTAAATCTCTATATATTCAAGGACTGTGAAAACATGTTTCCAAATATAAATCAAATAAGCTCTAAGTTATATATGAAATGTATATTTAATCAAGAAATTTCAAAATTAGTATTTCCCTTATTTTAAGGGATCTATTAAGGGATCTAGAGATGGTTATGGTAATAATAGGCTTAGACATTACTTCATTGCTTGTTTAGAAATGTGAAAATAGGTATTCTCTTTTATAGTCAAGAAAATGAAAGAGACATAATTGGTGGTTTACTGTCCGTTCATGTTACAAATTCCATAAGAGATATGTTGATCTTTAATGTAATTAAAGAAATGAAAAAGCAATGCAAAAAATTACATTATTACTTCTGTATTCCTAGTCAGCATGCTAAGAACTGGAGGTCAAGCTATAAAAGTAAAAATCTAGCTGTTCAGATAAACAGGTAATTGAACACTAGAAACTGTTAATTCTCAGATACTTAAGAAGCAGTGGAGATGTGGAAGCCTGGGACAAGGAGTGCTAAGCCTGGGTTGGTCTTCATTCTGTCTGTGCCCTCTTCTCTGTTAGCCACATCAGTGGGTAAATGTATCTGATAATCTGCTTTAGCAGCCTCCTGCCATTCCTCACAATTAGTATCACCTGTCAGGGCTATACTAGTAGGTGCTTTATTGAGGACCTCAGGCCTAGAGTTGTATCAGAGTCAGAAAAGTATGACTTGCTACAGAACATGGAAGGATCTAGACAGTGTCCAAGGAAGCCAAGAAAAAATTTCCAAGAGTCCCATAGGACACACTGAGATCTTAAGCACTACGTAGTGGCAGGGTGTGTAAAGGCTTGTCCATGAGGACATGGTACTAAGCTGTTTGGGGAGCTGGTTAGGTATGTTCTTTCTACCAACTCTGGCCTGCACACCTACTGCGTCTGTGTGTCTATCTCAGCTCTTCATCAGACTGTCCTAAATAAAACTCTTTTCTGGCACGTGGCCTTGCTGACACTTCTAGCCTCAGTTTTGATGTTCCTCTCATTCTCTTCTGATAAATTATACTTGTTCAATTTCTCTATCAACTGTCCCCAACTCTCCTTTAGGCCTTTCTCTTCTACATCACTTTTGGAAATACAGGCCTCTGAGCCAGGAGGGCACGCCATTGCATTTGCCTATAACATCTGGTCAGTATGTAATCACATTTTGGAAAATAGCCGCTTGTCTTATCTTCATGCCCCTGACAGTCACTACCTCTCATAGCCACATTCTGTGGAGTCATGAATATGAGGGTGAGCAGGAACTGGAGAAGTAGTTTTCTCTTATGGTCTGCTCTGTGCTCCTCTTGGGAGCAACAACCTATGCTTTCTTAGAGTGTCTGCAGCTAGAAAAACATAAGGAATTGTTTTTTATCTGGCTGTATAGTAATTATGAACATGAGTGTAAAACATGAGCAAAGGAGTTACAGACCTTACAGCAACCAGACTCTCATACTGCATTTTTCACAGTAGTGACAGAAGGCAAGCATGTGAGAAAGCTGATGGTGAGGGACCTGGTGTTCTGGCTATAGAATAAGGAACAAGCAGTGTAGTTTACTCAGTAACACTATGTCCTGCCTGCTAGTGAATGGAGCTGATATACAATGTGGTAGCCCATGTTGCTTCAGTGGAAGAGAAACCTCTGATTTGGTAGACAGTAACTTCAGTTTTTATAATAAATATAGATTTCAAGTATTTGTTGAGTTTAGTAAAAGATATAAATTATATGACCCCGTACTGTGGTTTATTATTATTATTTTATTTTATATTTATGAGTACACTGTATCTGTCTTCAGACACACCAGAATAGGGCATCAAATTCCATTACAGATAGTTGTGAGCCACCATGTGGTTACTGGGAATTAAATTCAGTACCTCTGAAAGAGCAGACAGTACTCTTAACCACGGAGCCATCTCTCCAGACCTGTACTGTGGTTTTTGATTGTAGAAGTTATGCAGTTTTATATAGAATATTTCTGGCTGAAAAAAAAAAAGGCCTTGTGTTAAGTTCTGATATTTGTTTTGGTATAAACCCTGTATTCTAGGAAGTTTTTCCATTTGGTACTTGTATAGTAAATGCTTATGGAATAGGAAGAAGTTTTCCTTATGAATAAAAACCAAGAAAATAGCTGAAAAATGTAGAACTCCTATCTTTAAAAGATGTATTATTATCTGTATTGTATGATTGCATGTACATATGATTGGAAAGCCACATGTTACACATTGCCAACATGGAAATCAAAGGAGAACTTTGTGAAGTCAGTCCTCTGTCTCCTTTCACTTTACATAGATTCCAGGGACCAAATTCAGGCTGCCAGGCTTGCAATGCAAGCTCCCTTACTTGCTGAACCATTTTCTCAGCTAGTGGGAAACATTTTTTTCCTGTGTTTGGTGCTTTCCAAAAATTTTAAACTAAGCTTGTATGTTTTTAAGTGTCACTAAATTTTTTTTCAATCTATTGAATAGCAGATACTATATACAATAGCAATATATACACATACTTCTTAACTTTTTTACTTGCTATAATATTTAGAAGGTTAAAGTGCTACTATACATTTTAAATTAGTTTTTATTTTGTACATTCATTAGTGTGTGTATGTATGTATATATGTATGTATGTATGTATGTATATGCATACACACGTATATATACATATATGTAAGCACACACATGCCCCAGTGCTGCACTTGTGTCCAACAGAGGACAGTCTTGTCAGAATCCATTCTGTCCTTTTACCATGTGGATTCAGGGAGCAGACTCAGATCGTCAGGCTTGGTGGTGGTGAGCACCTTTACCTGTTGAAGTATCTTGCTAACCCTTAATTTATATTTTAAACAGAAAGATTTAGTCTTTGTTGCATGGTACTTTATAACTTTTGGATAATTCTTTACAGTCTAGTGTTTAAGCCCTTTTATAGCCTTTACATTGCACATTACATAGTATTATATAAATAGCTCTAAGTGACCTTTGTGAGCAGCTTAGTCCAGGCACATGTCGTTCTTCATTTGTCTGTTTTTAAATTGATTAATTAGCTGATTGAATATTTATTTATATATTTGTGGTCCTGGGGATAAATCCCAGAGCCTCAAATGTGCTAAACAATTTCTGGTCTTAAAATCATTAACACAGCCTGTCCATACTCGGTGTCTTTTTTTAAGAGTCCAGTTAAAAAAACAAACCACCTGTCTAGATCATAATCTTTCAGGAATGGTATTAGCCTTCCTAATCTAAGGCAGATGCAGATTTCTGTTTGACAGGGGCAGGTGTTTAGTCCTGGTAAGGACAGTATTTATACTTTATCTGTTCTGTTGTAGGTTGGCCAACAGTGAAAAGCAAGGCATGCGGACACATGCAGTCTCTGTGTCAGGTAAGGATCTTCAGGTAGAGACCTTGAAGAGTAAGCTGTGAGGAGACTGATGCAGATGCCACTCTGTGTTTAGTTCATCTGCTTAGAAAGCACCCGTGTGGTTTTATAATTGTGAAATAGCTATCCATATGGACTTTATTGTAGATGTTGCCTGTGACCCTATGTTACTCACTAGGGTACACAGGGCTCCATACTGCTTCAATGCCATGTCGTGTTTAGAATGAAACCTTAACTTTTGAAGTTGTCATTATAATTTATCTTTATTGAGTTTAGCAGGATTTAACAGAATACACTTTGTATTGTGTGTTTGAAGTTAAAAATATGTGATTTTTTAAAAAATGGTTTTCTTCTTTCACAGTTAACATAATGGTTATTTAATACTGTGAAGGTATTACATAAGCATTATCTTAACTATTTGTTGGTATGGTGACTTTTATGTTATGTTTTCAAAGTGTACGAACCCCTTTTCCTCATCTAAACATGTGGAGAATAAAAGAATTTTAGGGAGGAGCAGAAAAAGGCACCTTCCAAGGGCCCCAGCTGTATACCTTAATATGTGTTATACCCTACTGTCATCCACGCACAGAATTCCACATATGTATATGGTACCACGTACTATCTGTTCTCAGCTATGCCTGTAAACATAAAGGTTATATTTCTAAAATAAAACCTGGTATATTCATTACATGATAGATGAGACTTAATTCCTGTTCATTTGTTTTGAGTCAGTTTTTCTTGAAATTTAATTTGTGTTTTTGCCCAGTTGTTCCTGGATCTTCTTTTGGTACTCAACATAATAATGTATCTCTTCTCTTCCTTGCCCACAAATATCCCACAAACCTTCACTCCACAGGTGTTTGTGATACACACCAGGCAGAGTCACTCTGTTAGTGGGCAACATTGTCAATGCTCTGATGGCCTAGAGCCAACAGCTACTTCTTGGCAGAATACAAAGAAGCTTGTGGTTCTGGATTTGGTCTCACTGGGCAGTTTCAGGGCTACTGCGTGTTCTCTAGGACATGTCAGTTATTTGAGAGCCTAAACCATGACTTGGGAGTAAATCTAGAGTGTTAGGTTTGCTGGGTGTCATCAGCTTTTTGTACAGTTCATATTCGGCTTGTGGTGTGTATATGTATTGACTTTGTGAACTCACGAGGCCCTCATAGTTGTGTGTGTGTGTGTGTGTGTGTGTGTGTGTGTGTGTTGGAAGGAAAAAAGGCTTAAATGCCACAATAGAAGTCCTGAGGGAAGAAGCAGTCTAAGCCTCTGATGGTGATTCTTCAGTGTTGTTTATGAGGTTTGAGCAGCACTTATCATTTAGGCAAAGAAATGTATATGCCCCGTGGAAAGGCAGCTGCAGGTGAAGCCTAGGAACCAATGATTATGTTTGCCACAATCTCCACAGTTGCTCAGATACGGGAGTAGGCTCAGACTTCCCTTGTGCTTGGGAGTTTCATTCTACTACTTACCTTTGGGTGTTAGGTAGGTCCTAGGCCCTTTGGCTCTTCTGTCTTCTTTCTTCATGTTGGTGCCTCAGTTTCCTTCAATAATTGGTCAGCATCAAAGCTCTGCATTTTACTCCCCTGCCAACCCCTCCTATTTGACACCTTCATTCCCAGAAAGAAAAAGTTGGCCATTTGTTGTTGTTTAAAACAAATCTTACTTTGTAGCCCAGGCTGTCCTGAAGTTGTTGATGTTCTTACTGACTCCTAAATGATAAGATTATTGGTATGCACTGCCATGCCTCAGTGGCTGGGGTTTAGTGAGTGCTGTTGTGTTTTAGTTTTTGCTTTATGTTCTGTGTTCTTTTCTATGAATTAATTCATGAAGTCCTTCTAACAGACTGCTGAGATCATCTTTCTTAGTGTACAGATGAGACTAAAGGCCAAGAGGTTCAACAAAATTTGCTGAAGATACACAGTGAGCAAAAAATAGAGTTATTGTGCAAACTTGGATAATAGCCTCAAAGTCTGTTTTAATTTCTTGGGATTCCTGCGGTGTCTAAGGAGGGATTATGTTTCTGTCTCTGATTTACTTCTTTCAGAAAAATTCTTAGTAAAAATCCTGTGCCTACTAGATGACACTAAGATTCAGTCAGACACTGTCACGTCATCCCATGGCCTAGGCCTGCCTTTCCCCTCTCCACCTTTTCCTTGACTGTGTTGTTTCTCATTCACATTATGCTGAGGATTGTGGCCACTCTCTTCTGTCTTGTTCTTTCCTTCCTTACACAAAAACTTTCTATCCTTCAAAGCTGACAGGCAGTATTTTGGTCCTAGACCAGGCAGAAAGGAGTGCTCAGTTTTCCGGGGGTGATCAGCAACAGCTGGTATTTTTAGCCCTGTTGGTCCTGTTCATCAGACCATCTACTACTTGCTCCTAGGCCAAGTCAGGTTTGTAAATCTTGTCTTCACAGACTGTAAAGCAGTGCCCACCTTGCCTGAAGTCTGTGCACAGTGAGTCCAAGTGCTGGTCTAGCATCCCTGGGAATGTTTTTGTTAGTTTGATACTGACAGTGCTGTGCTGTAATCGTATCCCAAGATTATTTCTTGACTTTGCTATGTGTTTCTGATGTGTGTTGAGATGCTGACCCTCTGCAGTAAATTCTATTTTTGTTGGGCCCGTGGTCTTCTATATATACTACCACAATGATCCTGCTTTGTGCAGGTCAGTGGAGTGGGCTATGCTCTGTGTGGTCACTTTCCTGTTACACCCTACCTCACTTACCCATGGCACGTCCTACCAGGTGGACATGAATACATTCAGCAAATGCTTGCTGTGTGGGTGCCTTAGGCTGGTTGTTGAAGGGTTTACCTTTGAAATTTCAACTATTTCACTATAGAAATGATACTGACAGAGTCTCACAAAGATACCTACTAGAGTAATGGTTCTTGAGGCATGTTATTCTTAGAGTTAAGCAGATTTGAAGAAGAAGAAGAAGAAGAAGAAGAAGAAGAAGAAGAAGAAGAAGAAGAAGAAGAAGAAGAAGAA
>JADRCH010000060.1:10952618-10989665 GCA_019843965.1 Rhynchomys soricoides | reverse complement strand
AAGAAGAAGAAGAAGAAGAAGAAGAAGAAGAAGAAGAAGAAGAAGAACAACAACAACAACAACAACAACAACAACAACAACAAGATGTACAAGAAGAAGAAGAAAACCAAAATAATTGTTTTTTTAATGCCTTTTGTGAGTACAGGTAGAACTTGAGCCTAGTTGATAAGACCAGAGCCCTAGGCTGTCTTCAGGGATTTGCAGGTATACCAAAACAGGGTTGGTGTAAGGACATTTCCCAGATCATAGAGTAAAGTTGCTTTCAAGTATTTTGAAGGCTTAACTCTGGAGTTTTTTGTGTTTGACTTTTTCTAAGGATAAGCAGGCCTTTGATTGAGCCCCACCTCAGCTGTGAGTAGGTGTCCATGATGGTTGCCATTATATTGTTTTGTGGCCCTTGTTCGATGTTAGACCATGCAAAACCAGACTGTAGATTAGAAATGGTCTTTTTAATATAGGTCTATGGAAATGACTGCAGTGGTGTTTTTTTAATCTGGCAGAAATTTTTGTTTTGATTTTATTGAACTCTCTGTGTTTAAAGGACAGTTTTAGACAAAGAATACTTTTAGACAACTTATTTGTAGTATCATTGCACACGTAAAATGTTTATAACAGATTGTTTGGGTTATTATTTTACTACACTTCTATTTAGATAAGATTTATTTTAGTTATATTGAGTTAGTGCCTAAAAATTATTCTATCAAGAAAACATTTAGCAAAATAAATGTTATTTGTATCAGTTTGCTTCATTTCAAATCCTAGAACATCTCATATATGGTTGAGTGGTTTGTCTATAGGTCTGAGAAATGTGTACAGGTCTGGAGAAGTTGATAATCATCCCTGCATCTCTCTCTCTGTGGGCTCTTGCATGCTGAGTCTATTGTCCATTGATTGCTTTGCTGCTGCTTAACAAATACATACTTACATGCTTAGGAATTATGCCTGACGTATCCACAGAATTGTCTTGTTTATTAATATCCCTGCTTTGGAGACGAGGAAGCCACTGCTCCCTGCACTTATGTGGCTTGGCCAGGTTCATGTGGTAGTGAATAATAGAAAGCCTACTGTAAGCCTAGACCTTGACCTCCAGGAACTCATTCTCTTTTCATTAGATGCCATTGATCATTGCAGAATTTTGATGTGTGCAGGGAGTAATATTCTAGCATGTGATTTCATCATAGCAATTTTCTCCATTCAGCAGGAATAGTAAAGTACTGACTTTTCTGTTTGAATTCAAATGTCTGCCCTTTGTTCACTTTGAAAGAGCTACTAATGCCTAATTTTAACATCCAGTTTCCACTGTAACAGTGCCATGCCTTCCAAAGTTTTCTATTCTATTGCCAAAATGTCATCCCCCAACTCCCACCCCCCAATCTGAGATGGAGTCTCATCTCAAACTATGCAGCCCAGCCTGGCTTAGAATTTACTGTGATCTACCTTCGTAAGCATTCCTAGTACTAGAATTACAGGCATGTGCCACCATGGCTCTGGATGCTTGATTTAAACACTGTTCGGAATTTAAAGATGTAGGGTGGGCAGCCCCTTTCTTAACTTTAGAATATTGCTAACAAGTACAAAAGAAGTTCATCTGCAGCTAGCAGTAGTGGTGCACTGCTTTATTCCCAGCACTCAGGAGTTAGAAATAGGTGGATTCCTGAGTTCAAGGCAAGCCTGGTCTTATAGAATGAGTTCCAGGACAGCCAGGGATACACAGAGAAACCTTGTCTCAAAAAACAAACAAACAAATAGGAGCAAAACAAAAGAGCCAGATGTTGTGGCACACATCTAAAATCTCAGTTTTTCAGGAAGTTGAAGCAGAAGGCTTACAAGTGTGAAGCCAGCCTCTGCAAGAAGCCTAAGTGAGGTTGTATGAACTTTTTTTTTTTAGGAGATGGAGATGATATAGCTTAGTGGTAGACCACTTACCTGCCATGTGCGGGCCTTATGTTCAATCCCTGATACTGCTTGAGAAAAGTTCATTGTTACAAATTACGTTCTTTATGATACATTACTGGTGATATGTGCAGAGTGATAGGCATTAGCTATTTTAAGCATACTCTGAGAACCTGGAAAACTAGGAATTATTCTAGTCTTGGTAGTCACAATAAACATGTCTGATCTGGCGGTTTATAGTTTAGGAGGAACTCTAAGGCATTAAGAAGCTTCCATGTCTCTGGTATGTAGAGTCACTGTGGCTGGTGATGGTGTACACAGATAAGGACAAGAGTAATAAGAATAGTCCATCAGTGCTGCTTCTTGCCCATGCTCCTATCTTGATGTCATTAGAATTCAGCTTGCAACCAGTAAGATTTGAGGGTGCTGCTTAATCACATTGTTTTCCTCTGTGGTTCCTAAGAGGTCTCAAGAGTTTAGAGGTCACAGAAACAAGGAAATACCAGCATTGTAAGTTGAGAAATAGTGTTCTATGAGAGGGACAGAGATGGAGACTTCTCCTTCCCCTGGCATTGAATTCCCTGTTTTTCCTATGTGGGAGGTATTACCAGACTGGTAGGCCTGCCTAACATTGGATCACCTGAGCCCCTTTCCCATTCAAAAAGGCTAGGCAATGAGGACATCTATCTTTACAAGTGGTGCTTGTGGATCTGCCTCTTCAGCCCTATGGGGTTTATTTCTTGTCTTCCCTAACAGCCTTCATACCAGGAGGGAAATGAAATGCTATACCAGAATATTTTAAGCAAAAATACATTTTTCACTCTACAGAAGTGTGTATTTTAGAATAGGCAGTGCTTGAGTATTCTTGGTTCACAAACCTTAATCTTCTGGCTAAACTGATGAGAGCAATGGTTAAATAAAATTCAATATAGATTACAAGAAACTTATGCACCATCTCACTAATTAATACTAACAAATACTGTTAACATGGGAGAATAGGAAAAATGAATCCAATCTGAGAGCTTCGCAGTTGATAGTAACTGCATAGTAATTATGGGTTAATTTCAGACTTTGTGATGCAAGATAAGCCATAGAGGTTAATAGAAATGTCAAATTCTTGCTGTGTCTTTTGCCTTTGAGGAATTTCTTTAAATATTTTATCATTGAGTGTTTCAAGTATATACAAAAGAGAGGACAGAATTGTGAATTGGTTTCCTACATACTCATCACCCAGAATCAGCAGCCAAAAGCTTACAGCCAGTTTCATGTTAGCTTTGCCTCCAGCTCTTACTTATGCCTATAATCCTGTTGTTATTCCAAAGCAAATGGTTTTCAAGTTCCTTCCCCTTTAAATATAAAAAGGTTACCAGCCATTCAGTGTGTTTAAATCCCATGTCTTCCATCTTTCTGCTCAGTTTTATCCAATAGTGAAACAAGACATCCTTGTTCAGTTTCCTTCCTGCCACTTCTATCTGTCAGCCAGGCTCTCCTGTTTATTTGTAATGTTCTAGTTTTAATTTTGTTTCTCTAATACAACACACGTAACTAAAAGCAGATTAGGCTTTTATTTGTGTATTTGTTTATTTATTTGACTTACACTTCCAAGTTACAGCCATCAAGGCAAGTTAGGCTAGGAAGTTAAGCAGAAACCATGTAGGAATGCTGCCTGCTGGCTTGCTCGTGCTCATTTTCACCTTACTCCATAACACGTTCCAGGCCTGCCAGTGCTCCATAGTGAGACACTGTCATCAAAAATAAGTAAGTGAAAATTGTTCAGTGGGTTGGGGCCCAGCCAGTTTCAAAGCTGTCCTCTGTCATGCTCTCTGTGAGTGGCTCACCTAATGTTGGAAGCTATTGATATGCATATCTTGGCCACATAGTGATAGCATACAAATTTTATTCCTCCTCCTTCCTTTATTTTGTTGGAATACTTTTTTTTTTCCATTCTCCCATGTACTTTTTTATAAATTTGCTTTAACTTTATACATTTTACTTTTTTTTTTTTTGATACTTTCTTTACATTTCAAATGTTTCCCCCTTTCCAGATCTCCCCTTTGGAACCTCCCCATTTCCTCCCCCTCCCCCTGCCGCTATGGGGGTATTCTCCCACCCACCCATCCACCCACTCTCATCTTCCCTCCTTGGCATTCTCCTATACTGGGGGATCTAACACTCTCAGGCCCAAGGGTCTCTCCTTCCCCTGATGGCTAATAAGACCCTCCTCTGCCACATATGTGGCCAGCACCATGGGTCCCTCTATGTTGGTGATCCAGTCTCCGGGAGCACTGGAAGGTCAGGCCAGTGGACACTGTTGCTCCCTCCATGGAGCTGCAAACTCCCTCAGCTCTTTCAGTCCCTTCTCCAACTCCTCCATCTGGGATCTCACACTCAGCCCTACGGTTGCTGTGAAGTTACTCTTGGGTATTCAGAACTTTTGGGCTAATACTTTATGGACACTCCCGTAGGGAGTTTTCCTACTTGAGAGACAGGAAAACAGCTTTTTATACACATGCCAGTTTGATTTGTGTGGTGTTTTTGTTGCTGTTGTTGTTGTTAGAGGCAAGGTCTCACTATGTAATTCTGGCTCTCTTGGAGTTCACTATGTAAACCAGGCTAGCTTTGAATTCACAGATATCTGCCTGCCTCTGTCTTTAGAGTGCTGGGGTTAAAAGCATTCACCACCATACCCTGGTTGTGATGGTTAGTTTAATTGTCAACATAACACAGTGTAGAATCACCTGGAAAGAAAGTCATGAAGAAAGATTATTTATATCAAGTTGGCATTCTTGTGGAAAACTGTCGAAATTATGTTCACTGAAGTGAGAAGTCATGCCTATTGTGGGCAGCAACATTCCCTAGATCTGAGTTTTGAATTGTATAGAAATAGAGAAAGGGGGCTAATCAGTATGAGCATGCAAAATTCATTGCGTCTCTGCTCTTGACTGTATCTGAGTATTGCTTCAAGTAGTTCCGCCTTTACTTCCCACAGGAATGGACTGTAACCTGAAATTCACATAACTCCATAATTAGGAGGTAAAATAAACCTTTTGCCCCCTAAATTGCCTTTTGTCAAGCATAATTTATCACCACAATGATACTAAGACACTATGATGTCCCATCCAAACCCCTTCCTCTCCCCAACCCCAGCAGCATTTCCCTTTTGAGGGCTGAGTGCGTCTTGGCCACTGAATGCCTCACTTGCTGGCCACTCTTCATGTCAAGGACTCAATACTGAGTGTGTGGACCACTGTTGTCAGTCTTTGTATCTCCCTTGTGTGATCTCTTTCCTTTATGGCTTAATTTAGTCTGTGGCCTGTCTGCTTACCACCTGCTCTTAGAAGTTCATTGAGCAATTCATGCCTAGCACATTGGAACTGAATCCTAATACCTTTGCTGAGCCTATGCCTGGGCCTCTGCCATTCCTTGAGTGGCTTCCCTCTCTCTGTTGACCTTCTGCTTTTTCTTCCAGTTCATTACATTGCCGGTCCTGATTGTCTACACCTAAGACCTAACTCCATGGCTTTATTTTGCTTAACACTGTCTCCTATACAGTATGCCTAACTCAGGGTAGATGTTCAAAGCATGCAGCAAAAGTAATTATCTTCTGTAAGTTAAGAAGCCTTACAACCTTTTGTATGAAACATTAAACTCAGTATTACTCAAGAAGCACATTTTAAAAACTGTTTCTTTAAAAAAAAAAAAAAAAAACAACTGCTTTTTCAGTCAAAATAAAGAATATTTACTTGTTTAGAAATAGACTATATAATAAAGAACTAAGAAAAGCTAGACATAGGCAGTGATTCCTCTCCAAGAAGTGGAAACTGTCAGTGTGAGTAGTAGAGCTGCTTTCTGAATTCAGACTGCCAGGCTTCTTGGGTTTTTATATTTTTACCATACATTATTAGAGGATGGTTTTAAGAATCATGAGTTAAAAACTTAGGGTTGTTTTTGTTTGTTTGTTTGTTTTTGTTTTTTCTCAATTTTAGTATATTTCATATTGGCTTAGTTTGTATTTATTTTTTATTTTTTATTTTTCTTTTTATTTTTTGACATGGGGTCCTAGGTAGCCTAGACAGACTTTCAACTCCTGATCCTTATGCCTCCACCTCCAAAGCTGTGAGATTATAAGCATTTACCTCGATATCCAACTTTAGGCATCCTCTTATGGAGTCAGAGCATAATTCTCAATATCAGGAAATTAATACTGACAGATGTTGTGTCATACTATGCAAGATTGTCCCCCATAGGTCTTTGATCCTGATTGTTTCCCTCACACCTTAGTCCATAATCCACCCAGCACCAAACATTTAATTATCTTGCCAGAGCTATTATATAGGAAGTCTAAAAACTTAAGAGTGGTTTCAGACCAAGCACTCAGATGATGTAGTTAGTTACTGTCACTGAACTCAAAACATGCCTCTTGAAAAATACTGCGAGGTACAATTTAGTTCTTCTCGTTTTCCTTCCTAGTGTGTTGATACTGACATTATTGCCTTCTTGATGGCCAAATTATTTCAACCTTCATTTTTCATGGGCCCACATTCTAGTCAGAACTGTTACTGATGGCACCGAATGCCTCTGTGTACTGTCACGCTATGTCTGCTTGATTCTGATGTGTGTGCTCTACTGTCATTGCTGAACTGTAGCTACTCTGCCATCACTGCTTCACATAGAGAGTGGGTCCCTCATAAGTTTAAGCACATGGATGGACAAATGAATGGATAGATAGTGGCAGCTCTGCAGCTTCTGTGGTTGGATATCCTCATCAGTGTATGTTAAGATATTCCGGATCTTAACTGCTCATAAAGCTCTTACAGTCTTCTAAGATTTCTTTCTTTCTGGACAAATATTAAATGTTGACAAATGTATAGACTGTTCTTGATCCTTCAGTTATTCTTATTTATTTATTTATTTTCGTTACTGGTTTCCCCGCTCTCTTTTTTTATTTTTAGTTGTGTTATTTGTTACTTGGCTGGCCTGAAGAACTCATTGCTGTTCATCATTTGTTTTGGTTTGGTTTGGTTTATATCTAGTGTTAATCCTTAGTAAACCAAATAATTCTTTTTAATCTACAAGTCAATGATAGTATAAAAGCATTTCAATTTTGTATTTGTTTTTCTACTTATAGTTTTAAAATTTACTGGTTGTTTTTTTGTATTGAAATAATTTGTTTCTGTTTTTCTCTTTTCTTCTCTTGCCTCTTTGTAAAGGAGTCAATCACTGCCAACATAAAGTTAAGAAAGCTAGGCGCTTTCTCCCTTTGGTCTTCTGTTCTCTTGAACCTCCTTCAACGGGTACTGCACTGCATTGCACTCCCACAGGCTTTTCCTGTCAACCAAGGCACCTCACAAAGCTAACGATAGCTAGATGCTTCTAGATTGTCCCAAGCAGTCAATAGCCATACTGAATATCAATGTATGTGCTGTCCACTGTCCAGATGTGATAACTTAATGGAGCAGGTTTTGTGTCTTGAAACTGACATAATTTATGCCATCGTCTTAACCAGACAATCTTTTGTTGCCCATTTGCTGCTTTTAAATGCATGACAGGGCAAGGAGTAGTTTCCTGGTGTCATTTCTGTTACCTTGTTTTCCAGCAGGGGCTGTCAAGACCTGTTTGATGTTCATGATAAATGAGGCAGCTGTGCCTCATTTATGAGGGTTTTCTAGTAAAACAGTGATTTTTGTTTTAATTATTAAAACTTTTTTTTTTTTCAAAAATGCTTGAAAATTAGTAGTTTTGTATGAATTCAAATGGGAACCTGAATTGTCATTGAAGCCTTGAGAACTACACTTGCCCTTTATGGTAGTGTGGGCCTGGCCTGCATCTATAATGGGGGACTTCAATTCACTGCCTCATTCAATTCACTGCTTATCTTCTGGTGAGCCTTTTGCTTACAAGGTAATGAAGAGTTTCTTGTATCTGAAGTGATACAAATGCTCCTTACGGAAAGTAGAAGTTCCTTTAACATTTAACAATGAAAGACAGTGAAATTACTTTTGCCTACTGTGGTAGAAAGTAATTAAGCTCCACTGTTCTCCTGTGTAACTGTATAATCTGTTGGCAGCTTAAAACTTTGCTTAATGGCTTTCAACTCCAATTAACAGACTAGTAGTACATTTTTTTTTTTATCTTATGAATGAACGTTGGGGTGATTTTGTTATTTTCTGAAGCTTTGATTTACTTGTCATTTTAATAGTGTGTTTCCTTCTTTCTTCTCCTTCCTTCCTGTCCCTCCTACCCTTTGCTCCCTACTTCTTCCTTTGCATGCCACCTGGATCTGCAGATGAAGTTAGTGGGGACGGTAATATTTATTTTCACATTTGTGTTACTGCCGTGAGATAATCATGTGGTGCATGTATAATAACTCTTAACTTATGAATGAGGTACTAAAAAGCAAAGACAGTGATCTTTAACAGTTGTTCAACTTCGATGATCAAGGAAGCACTAGCACTATAATGATTACTTTTTCCTCATTTAATATATTTTAAAATTACTTTTGGCGTTAGGGTTTTTGTCTGTTTTGTGTTATTCCTGAACAAAATTTGGTGTGTTAATTCCAGAAGATTAAGTTTTATAAACTAAAATAGAGGGAAATTAGTATTTTTGTTGTGGTTGAGTGACAGAATACCTTCAGTGGAGGTTTTTACTGCTAGATGCGAACCTGCAGAGTATGAACACACAGGACCACAAAACTCCAGAAGAGAATGTGCTCCCTGTGGAGCTGGAAGCTGGTGTGGAGCTTCACTTCTGGGGTGCTCTGTGAAAGTCAGGTGTTAGTACCTGCTACTCTGGAATGTTTCCTATGCTTCCTGACTACCTGCCATCCCTCCTTCACCTCATCAGGCTGCATAGTTGACAGATGGAGACATAACCATTAGAGACTAGAGGTGGCGCTCCACTCTTACATTCTGTCACCGGCTGACCTGCAAGTAACCTTAGCAGCCTGCCTCCCCATGAGAAAAGACCCCATGGTCATTGTGAGGATGACTGCTAGGCACAGATGCAGACAACTATAGACAATCATTGGTTACCACAGATGGGTGCAGTGCAGACATTCATGTGTACTTTCCTCATACTTAAGTTCCTGGTACTGATTTAGCTAGAGCCAGGCTATGTTCCATCTTACGGGGGTAACAGAGTCATAGCCGGGGTCCATAAAAAGCTAAGGCTCATCTGTTCTAGTGCTGCTTTCCTGAGATAACAATGTTTTTATGCTTTTAATAGTTATGGGGGAAGTTTTAAAAGAAAACTAGTACTTTAGGATGTCAGAATTATGCAAAACTCAAACTAGAGTGTCCATAAGTAAACAATTGGGTTATAACATAGCCTCACATATTTGTCAGCATGGTACCTGTCCACCCAAGGTTGTGGTTTGAACAGCAAAGCCAAGTCCTTGCACAGGAGTACAGTTGTAAAATATTTCTTCTTGCCTGGCCTCTTATAGAAAAAGTATTCTACTTCCTGGTCTAGGTCATACAGTTGGTTAAGATTTTGAGTAAAATGACCTTGTAGCTCCTAGAAAAAGCCCTCTTTGTGATGTTATATATATGATTTCTACAGAGTTTAAAACATGTTAACCCTGGCAGGATAAGACCCTGAGGTTTATCAGTCCTCCTGAATTATCTAAATTCTGAGCTCAGGCTTTTGTGTATTGCTTTTCTCTACAGACCCAAGGACAGTATCCATGCTGCGCCAGGGCATCCCTCACAAACTCCAGGCAAGCCTAGTCATGCATCTTCAGGGACATGTGTGCCAGGGTGTATTGTGACCCTGTGATACCACTGTTTCAGTAGCAGTTTTGTCTCCTTTTACTGTGCTGTAACATGAGAACTTGTCTCTCATTTCTAAGCTATGACCTTCTTCCCTTTTATATTGTGATACTGAAACATAATACATTACAATAATATTGTAATATGCTAGGTATACTAACTGCACTATATTCCCAGCCCCTTATTTTATTTTATTTTATTTTATTTTATTGAGACAAGGTATTGCTTGTGTTGCCCAGGTTGGCCCCAAATGATCCTCCCACCTTACTTAGGCTCAGGCATAGCTGGGATGACAAGCATATATAGCTGACTTTTGAGCCTTGAACTTACGGGCCTATGATCCCAAAATTGTCTGACAAGTTTACAGGTCTAATGAGCTTTTCTGTGAATGTCTCGGGAGCAAAATTGTGCCTCAAAATATATACATTGATAGCTTCAAAGCAGAAGGTTATCTGGTCTCACAAGTATAGTTCCAAACTCGTGTGTGTGTGTGTGTGTGTGTGTGTGTGTGTGTGTGTGTGTGTATTTAATATAGCTATGGCTCTTCTGGAACTCACTATGTAGACCAAGCTGGCCTTGAACTCTTAAGTGCTGGAATCAAAGGCATGGGCCACCATACCTTGAAAAATTCCAAATATCCTTTTTGATGTGATTCCTTTTGAAAGATAATAAAAGCTGATGTACCATATCTTAGAGCTAAGGATTTATGAGCTTTGTTGAGACCCATTAGCTTTCTCAGTTTGTGCGTGTGAACAAGGATCTGCTGAAAGCTTTGTGACTAGTCACAGCACTGTCCAGTCTTTGTCAGTTCAGGGACCTTTTCCCAGTCACATCAAATAGAAAACATGGGCCCAGGTCCTTCCCCCATTTTTTCTTACTTAGGTGCCTTTGCCATTTTTACTTCCTGTATTGCTTCTGTGATGCCAGTATTCAGGGGACATTTTCTGGCTGGCCTCCACACTGTCCTACAATCCCTAAAGATAACAAACTTTCCCTGGTTTCTGCTCCTTCCATAGTGTGCTCTGTGTGTGTCAGTCCATAAAGCACATATACAACTCTCATAAGTCATCAGAGATTTTATGTTGAACTCAATTAACTTTTTAGAAAATATACAAATCCTTTCTGTTTTAGTTTTTGTTTTCGGAGTTTTGTTTTGAGGTGAAGTCTCACTCTATAGCCCAGGCTTGCCTCATATTCATGAATGATCCTACTGCCTTAACCTTCCAAGCGCTGAGAATTCAGGAGTGAGCCACTATGCCTGGCATGTATAGGTCCTTTCTTACGATTTTGTGAACTAACTGAAATGTAGATGATATTATCTTCCAAATCCATATTGATGCTAGTCTGCTGTATAGAAGTCATTTCCATTTTTTGCCTTCTGAACTGATTCAAGATTGTTATGTCCTGGGGCAAGTGGGGAGCATTGTAGGAACTTGTTTTGGAGGTACTTGAGTTAAAGGAGGATTGACTGAAAGGGTCTTCAGACAGAAACTATTTATCTTCAGGTCTTAAGATAGTCCCTGTGAACAGTAGCATTAGGAGTGCTTGCCATTTCTCAGTCCCTGTCAACATCATTTCCTATCATCATAACCCCACAGGTGCATACTGTTCTCTTACACGCACGAAGACATGGCTGTGGCATAGGCAGATAAACAGACAGGTACAGCATGCCCTGTGGTTTGTTGTCTGTGCATAAGTTTTTCAAGTCCTGGGAATACACTGTACTATCTGTGTTACCATGGTGCATTCATCCTCATTGCTTAGCACATGGCTTCCAAGCGTGTATTTTGTGTCAGATATTGTGCTTGATGCCAAGGACACTGAGGAGAAAAAGTACACATGGGGACTCTGCTCCAGTAGACTCTGCTCTGGAGAGGTGGCATATAGATGTCAAAGAAGCAAACTAATAAATGGTACTTAAAGAAGAACAGTAGAGGATTAAGAATAAGGAATAGGGATAGTTTGAGGAAAACTTTGAAGCAAGGTATGGTAGCAGAGACCAAAACTAGCTGGGAGCCCACGTGAGCTTTTTTTTTTTTTTTTTTTTTTAGGACATAGTAAGACTCAGTTGAGGTCACTGCTATTAGTGTCCTCTGTCTCACACCCTTCATTCAGACAGTAGACTCCAGTTACCTGAGAGGATTCACTTTGGTATGAGCTTGCTGTGGTCTTCTGCTACCCAGGATTTTGTGCTGCAGTCGGTTTGGGGCATTCTACTACATTACATAATGAACGGAAAGCAATTGGCTACCAGTCTGGGTAGTAGTATGTTGCTTCCACAACTCTGCTATTGGAAGAGCCTCACCAGGTCATGGTTTTTAGAGAGCAGTTTCCTCCAGCCTCCAGCTTTTTCTTTTATTGGCTGTCAGACACAAAAGCAAAGTGGCAGGCCTACTTAGTGTCAAATATCTGAGAACCCAGTAAGGGAGGCAAGAGGAGAAGGTTGCATTTCAGATTCATTAAAATTTTGCTTTAGGGGCTGGAGAGATGGCTCAGAGGTTAACACTGACTGTTCTTGTAGAGGATAGATTTGATACCCAGCACCTACATGACAGCTCACAACCATTTGTAACTCCAGTTCCAGGGTCTGATGCCTTTTTCTAGCCTCTATGGGCACCAAACATGAAGGCAAAACGTCCATACACATAACCCTTTTAAAAACTAAATTAAGCCCAGCATGATGGCACATTCCTTTAATTCCAGTAGTTGGGAGGCAGAGACACTCTGTGAGTGCAAGGCCAGCCTGGTCTGCAAAGAGAGTCTAGGATAGCCAAGACAGAGAAACCCTGTCTTGGAAAACAAAACAAAACAAAAATACTAAATATAAAAAATGCTTTGCTTTAATTTTATATACACAATGCTTATAAACACGTGAGGATATTATAGAGTATGCACCTATCATCTAGGATTTAGGAGAGTTGATTTGTTGATGGTGTTTTTCCCCAGCCAGCTTTTTTTTTAAAAAAAAAATTCTTAATCCCTTTTAGTGTTGACTACACATTCAGAATTGCATTCTTCCTGGTAGAGCAGTGGTTCTCAACCTTCAAATGGTGCACCCCTTTAATACAGTTTTTCATGTTGTGGTAACCCCCAGCCATAAGATCATTTCATTGCTACTCGGTAACTATAATTTTGCTACTGTTAGGAATATATAATAATGTGAATATCTGATATACAGGGTATCTGATACAATATCTGATATACAGGATGTCTGATACTTGACACCTATGAGTGCTGTGACCAACAGGTTGAGAACCACTGCTTTAGAGGTTTGATGGCAGTGGTTTTCCTGCTGCAGCACATGCAGTGGCAATATCCTCACCACTGGAAAGAGTGCTTTCTGGAGTTTCCTTGACTTGTGTGCTTTTGATCTCAGTGATGGACAGGAGAAAGCATTCACAATATAGATGTCAAGCTAGCTTTCTGAGAGCTTTATCAGCAGCTTGGCAGGTCCTCTCCAGCTTTCAGAGAGGCTTAGCATGTAGAAGTCTTCTCCAGGGGGAATCAACCAGAATCTACCTAACTGCCTTCCCAGCACTGGTATTATTCAGTAGTGACAGTTTTCTCCATGAGTGTTCTTTTAACTTTCCCAGTACTACCATGGGGGTTAAGTTGCTGCATTTACCAAAAGGAATTAGTAAAAGCATGAATATATATCCACCTTATCTCAAAAGTAGCTCAGTTTAATATGTAGTTTGTTCTTATTCTTTTTACTAGATCTTTTGCCTGGGTAAAAGACACCAAAAGATAAATTCTTGGGGGGGGAGGGAGGGAGGGAGGGAAGAAAGATGGGAGGGAGGAAGGGAAGGGGAGGGGAGAGAGAGAGTGAGTGAGTGAGTGTGTGTGTGTGTGTGTTTTAACCCAGAATAAATGCAATAAATCACCCCAATATAGTGCCCTCAGAAACTGGGTCACTATGTGTTCTTGATGAGAAGCTCAGAGTTGTCCTGACAGGATAAATGGAGTGAATTGGACTCTATTTGAAGATATCTGTGTCACTTGGGAACTCCCACAGGCCTCAGTGTGGTTCAGATGTGCATTTGCTGTAGTTGAAGGAGAGCGTTGGACTAAGCAGGCATCTCCTTTGAATTTTTGTAGTGCTTAATTAACTTCCTACTGGTTTCCGTAAGGATTATTAGCCTGTTTGCCTTCTGATAAACAAGTGTGTGTGATGACATGTTGGGCCACAATGTCACTTTTCTTTTTATAATTACATGTGAGCCAGATCTGAATCCTAGTATTCTGAGGAGTCCATTTGCACATTGTGGGTTTGAGGCACAGAATCCTGTTGTTTGAAATTATGTTGAAGGCCAATCGGTCAAGCATTTTAATTCATCCAACCTGTCTTGTTTCCTTCCAATCAGAGACAGATGACTATGCTGAGATCATCGATGAGGAAGACACATACACTATGCCCTCGAGTAAGTAGACCAAGCACATCTGTCACTTGAGCACCTAACAGAAATGTTCTTTCAGCTTTTAGGTAGAAGTCTTTGTGCCTACCCTAAAGTCAGAAGCTTGAAATGCAGATACCAGAAATAAGTTTATTCATCTAATTGTAGAATTTTTGTCATAACATTTTCTGGCTCTATGATAATGTAGTCTTCATTGATTATTTTACCTTGATAGAAAATGAGTATTATTTCAAGTTTAAATGTATATGCACTCATATTGAGTGGAATATTATTTCAAGTTTAAATGTATATATACACTCATTGAATGGCTTGCTTTTCTCTGTAAAATTATCCTCATTGCTGTTCACTAGCAGAAGCTAGCCCACTATCCAAGCAGTCCAATGGGAGGTCCTTTGATTGTCTATTCCAGCTTGGAAATGTCAACATACCCTTTTTCCACATGGGTGGAGGAAAATCTGCATGCCCCAGACATGCCTGGGAGTATATTGTCCCTATATATTTAATTGGATAAGTCCTTGAATTTTCACCTTGGTGTATAAATCAATCAATTAATTAAGCCCCACATCTAGACCTTAAAAATTAACTTGAAGTCCAAATAACCTGATTTCATGTATTTCAAAAGAACTAGGTTCTGTAATCTTGTGGAATATTTTTAAAGTGTCCTTATTTGGATTTTCTGTATGCATTAGGGTGA
Organism: Rhynchomys soricoides; assembly: GCA_019843965.1. NCBI lineage: Eukaryota > Metazoa > Chordata > Mammalia > Rodentia > Muridae > Rhynchomys > Rhynchomys soricoides. The sequence continues at coordinate 10,974,891 of JADRCH010000060.1, read as the reverse complement.
TATTACCAAAATAAAGAAAAAACAGGCAGGCCTCTGAGGCCTATATTAAGTTCCATGCTCATGTCCACCTACCTTTCAAGAGTCCCTTTAACATCTGGATGCTGGAACAGAGATGCAGTACATAGGTTTGGGCTGCCAACAGCAACTTAAGACAATGAGTTCAACTTGAATTTACCATTTTGACTAGCCTTTAGTCATTTCTCCATTTCTTCAGAGAGCCCACATTTGTGTCTTTGTTACTTATAATTGACTAGGAAATACAAACATCTTACCTAGAATTTATGGAATACATATTTAAATTAAATGTCTTTGAGTTAACTCAAAGATGGTTGGTTGTTTTATGTGTTTAGTTTCTTTTTTATTCATTTGTACTTAAAGTAATTAAGTAAATATTATTGAAATGTACTCTCCACGTTTGTTGTTGTTAATCTAATTGCTATCAGCAATTTCTAAGCAAGGTCTTCCACTTTTTTCTCTCTCTTAATTGCAATACAGAAAGCTATGGAATAGATGAAGGTAACAGGGTCCTTTGATATAACTGTGTTTGCTTGCACTTGCCGCGGTGGAGTGATGGGGGTGTTTCAGTTTCAGTTAATCTGATTTCAAACTTGTTGTCACTAGTTTACTTATACTGTTAAGTCAGTGGAATTACCGGCTAAATCGATTTTAAAGAGGAAGGAAAACAGCTGGCCTAGGAATCTGTTAACTCTTGCTGTTGTGTTGATGACACCAGAGGTGGAACATATGCAGGATAGGCCTGGGATGATTCTCATGCTTGAAGTAGCCCAAAACTGAATATCCAATCCAGCTAGAGTTTGTTTTTTCTGCATTCCTAGTAGCTACTTTACTTCCGTGTGCCTCAGCAGCCTGCTAAATAACTCGGTGTAACTCAAGATTTGATGTCTTAATTGGAGCAGATACTCTCAGATGCTTGTGCAGATATATTCAATTCAAAGTCATCTAATTTTGAAATTCATTTCTAGAAACTACCTCTTTAAACTCTTTTAGCTCCATAAATAATCTAGAGATAGGATTATAATGAAGTGGAAAACTCTTAAACTTTCAAACTCTAGTTTACACAAAAAGTTTGATGTTGATTCTATATTTAGAAATTGCAGTTATTTAAAAAATAATTGCTTTAAATAATTTTAGAGCCTTTATATATTAATGCCTAAACCAATAGTGATTATTAATTATGCATGTAATGCAGTATTTAGAGTAATTATTTAGAAAATTATCAGATAACCAAATAAATCAGAGATTTCTAAGCACAAAATGGGCTAAAAATAAAATCTGCCATCAGACTCACTGTTCGGTGGTTGTGCCAGAGTACCATACCTGGTTACTAATGGTCTCTAAAATAATGTTTAAGAGGATTCGACTCTGTTCAAACATGTTTTTAATGTTGATATGCTGCAAATGAAAATGTATTCATGAATGATAATTAGATAAATATATCTGTTGTGCTATACCCACATTTGGAATTCTGTGCCAGTTTATTTATGTGTGGGCTGTGTTTTGCAGCCAGAGATTATGAGATTCAGAGAGAAAGAATAGAACTTGGACGCTGTATTGGAGAAGGTCAGTTTGGAGATGTACATCAAGGCGTTTACCTGAGCCCAGTAAGTCCTTACCACTACCAGAAATCAAGACTGATTTTTGACTGTTTATGTATATAAAGCTAGTGTTTACAGAATTTTGCAACAGTTTACCACAGTCAAATTTAGAACTCCTTCTTCACCTAAAAATCTTGATACCCATCAACAGATACAGTTCATGCTACACCTCCTTTCCAAGCTTCCAGGAGCCACTTGTCTCCTTTCTGCCTCTCAGTTTCCCTGCTGAGGATATTCATACAAATGGGATCATATAGTATGCAATTTCCTTCCCATTCATTGCCTTTCAGTATTCATTTACATACATGTACCACCTTTTATGTATCCTTTTTAAAATAATTTATTTTATGTGTTTGAGTGTTTTGCCTGCATGTATATATGTCTACCACATACTTTAACTGATGTCTAAGGAGGTCAGAAGGCGGTGTTGAATCCCCTAGAATTGGAATTACAGACAGTTGTGAACTGACATGTGGATGCTGGGAATCGAAGCTGAGTCCTCTGGAAAAGCAGCAGGTCTTGTTAACCAGTGAGCCATCACTTTAGACCCCATTTGTCTGTTCTCCACTTACTGAATATCTAGGATGTTTCTACTTTTTAGTATTAAGTGCTGCTGTGAACATTGATATGTGGAGCTTCCTCATATAGTAGTTGTACTTAACTTTTTGACTGTCAGTTTTCCAAATCACTCTTCATGTTACATGCCTCCTGGCCAAGACTTCTGCATCTTCACTAGTACCCTTCATTTTGTCTCCTTTTCTTTTTAGATTGATGATATTTAAATTTGTGTTTTAGAATTATAGTATATATTTGTTGAAGAAACTTTTTAAAACAAAATGTTGATAGATGCACAGAGATGGTTGTGACAATATAACAGCACAGAAAAGTGGCTCTTGTGAGGTCCTTGAGACAGTGCTTTTCCACCCGGCTTCTGTGGCTGCCTTCTCGTACACTTTGCTTTACCTAGACGTAAGGAAAAGCTCCCCGCTTGTCCTGTCATGTAGTTGCAAGTGGAAGTTTCGATTCTGGTGCCTTTCCTCTGTTTTTAAATGAAATTACATAATATATCGTTTACCACTCTACTTGGTGGCAGTGGGAGAGCTGGGCCTAAAAATGAGGCAGACTAAAGTCTCATGCAGTAGCCAACTTTATCTAGAGCATTAAACAATATATACTCTTGAGAGTTTCGAATCACATGAGTACGGTGTTCTAAGGACAAGCTGCACATGGCAAAACCACGGTTTTCCATAGGGCATGCAAATAAGAACAGCTGAACTGAATTCACTTCTGCCTGTTATACCTGGGAGAAGCACGAAAACACAAAGAAAAAGTCTGTGTTTTCAAGAAACATAGGTCACAAGACCTCTTTTCTTGTAGTTTTCTCACAGGCAGTCAAAATTCTCACACAACTCTAATTGGTCAATATATTATACATTTTTCCTATTTTCTTTTTTCAACTTCAAGAAAACTATATATTAATTTTCATTGTCTTAACTCTGTCTTTTGAGGCCAAAATACAGCAGAAGGAAACCTGAGTCTTAATTGGTAGAAGATCTAAGCCTAGATATAGCTCTGCCTATGATGACAGGAAATGGGGCTCATGGGTTTCTGTTACTAAATCAGGTGGTCTGACTTTTTTTGGGGGGGGGGGGACAAAAAACCAAAAAACTCCTTATAAGTAAATTCCCAGACTTGTTACTCACCTGGCGCACGCAGCAGCACTGGTAAACTCCTTCCATTTGTTCCACTGTTTTTTTTTTTTTTTTTTTTTAAAAGTGAATCTTAGATATAACAATCCTATATCCTGTCTGGTATTTATTAGAGTTGTGGAATTAATTGCCATCCTTAGAACAATAGCAGGAACCACCTTCTTTGGGATCCCTTTCTGATGTCTGTCGTAGTAGGAAAGAAATTTGAGTGTAGCAGATGGGGCTGGGTACCAGACCCAAGTAGAGGCTGAGTCTAGCCTGAAGGAGGGGTGGTATTGTAAGGAGATTCATTTTGCATTTTAAAAATGTCTTCCTGCTTTGCACAGACTTGTGACAGAGGGTGTTGTAGGAGGGCATCAGTGGCTACCCTACCTGGGGTCCCCTAGAGAACATCTTCAGTGGGGTGTGTGTTGTGTGTAAGAACAGCAGGACCTGCTCCTAGACTGTTGGATATAAGGCTAAGGGAAACAGAAGTTTAAAGCTTCATCAGGATGTCTTCTTTAAACAGCTGTGACTATGGTTTCATTTCAGAGATAGAGAAGTCTATGGAACACACAGCTTTGACAGTCTTCTAGAGGCACAGAATAAAGCCTGTGTAGATACGAGTTAAGGAATTGGCTTCTGTGGTGATGGAAGCCGGCAAGTTCCAAGACCTCAGGTTAGCAAACTCAGAAGAACTGATGATGTTGTCCAAAGTCCAAAAGGAAAGTAAAAAGTCGTCAGTTTAAGGCCAGAAGATAGTATCTCAGTTCCCACCTCTTTGTGAGAGTCTTCTGGGTGAGGCCTACATATTGGAAAGGGCAACTCACAACCTGAATGTTAACTCACTGGTGAGCCAGTTATGGAAGCACACACCTGTCATCCCAGGACTTAGGAAGCTGAGCTGGGGGATTGTAAGATAGGTAGCCTAGTTACATAGCAAAGTGAAACCTTGACTTTCAAAAACATCCAGAAAAATATTGGTTCACATATCTCGTTGCCTCATGAAATTGCACATACAATCACTGTCTAAAATTCCATTTGGATCATGCTACCTTAAAAATAACTGTAGCTGCAAGTGGATTCTGGAAGTGAGTAGCTCCACTCTGTGAGTATGGGCTCACAGGGAAAGTAAGGACAAGAGCATGTCAGTGACATAAAGTCCTAAGGCACATGGTACATTTAATTAGCCAAGTGCTTGAGAGTAATGAGCCTGGGGCCGAATCCTGATGTTTCAACACCTAGAAGGCTTGAAGTGATCTTTTTCCTCAGCTGTCTAGTCCTTGCTGCTGTGCCTGGTGCTTATGGTGACTATGAATTGCCATGATTCAACCTTTTTAAGCAGCTGCTTCTTGACCAGCATGGTGTGGCACTTACTATGCCATCTGACATCTACTGTTCCTTCTTTTGACTCATGCTCAGTATGTAGGACCTAGATCCTAGAAATACATTCTCAAGAGGAAGATAGCATAATCCAATGGGAAACCTACAGAGAACACAGAAATACCCAGAACTGGTGGAGAAAACCAAACACAGATCACACAGCCCCATAGGAAACCAGAGAGCACATTCTTTTCACAACTAGCTGTTTTTAGGAAGAAAGGGATTCCTAGAAGACAAAGAGAGATTCATAACAGCATTATACTGTAGCCTGTCCTTAGGTGTGCCTCTGCCCAGGCTATTAATCAATACTTCATAGGGTAAGGACAGGAGTTAGGCAATAGACACAGTGAGAATGGGGTGACTTGACATTTGCCAAGCCTTTGTAAAGCCCTGACTGCTCCACTTTGCTTTCCTCCTCTTTTCTTCTTTGCTTAGTGACAGAATGTGAGGAATAAGATAAAGTAAGGTGAATAATGTTTTTGACAAATACAATGTCTGCCCGTGTTCATCCATACTGTGCCCTTGATTTACTCAAAGCAACAGACCATTTCTTCTTTTATGTTCCTTTTATCTTTTAAGCTTCATCCTTTGAACTTGTTGAAGACAAACTCCGGCTTTTAGAACTATATATTTTCTTGGGGTTTCTCCTGTTCTGTGGCTCATACCTTCCTAGTCTCCTTCATTTTCCCTTTTTTTTTCTGACTTTTTATTGCTGTGGAGCTGCAAAGCATAAGTCCTAAACCTGCTGTCTCTTCTGGTGATGCACAGTCCCAAGGATCAGACTGTGCTAATGCCTCTAGTGCCCCAGCTGTCTCAACAGTGTCCTTGCTTATCATATTTAGAGACCTTCAGCTTCTCATTTCTCCTTCCACATTATTAGTTCCTCTGGTCAAAACCTGAATTCACTCTCTCCTAACAAACCAAGAGACACCTTTGCCAAACCTTGAGGGGAAAAAATCCCATGTGACCAGCCTTCCTTCCACCTCCACTGGTGCTCACTGCCCAGGCAACCATAGCTTGTTGCCCAGGTTCCAGCAGTAGCCACCTATGCCACTCTCCATGCTTGACTTTATTTTCTACATCATGTCTCAGCAGCAGATGGAGCTAGAGTGCCCCTTCCAAACCCAAATGATCAGAGCTACAGGTTCAGTTAGGCATGGTGACTCATGCTTACAGTCTCAGTATTGGAAAGGCAGCTGCAGGATGATTGCTGCTAATTTGAGACTACCCTTAACAAGGGGTTCAACTGCCCTGACCACACCCAAGCTCTCATCCTCCTGAAATGAAAACCAAGTCTTTATATTAGCCTAGAAATGCACACACACCCCTTTTTCTGGCTCCTAGGTTCCCCTGTCTCAGTATTTATACCCTTATACCCTCTGCTGTTACAGTCTTGCTACATCACCCCTATCCCCAAATCCTTTGAGCTTCCATGTTCACCATTCTTCAATAGCATGTAACTTCCCACTTCACTATGACTGGCTCCCTCTTCTTGGGAGCGTTGTCTTCCTCTCATTTGTTCAGTGAAGTGTTCCTCATGCAACTGACACCCTTTTGTCTCCCATGTCCTGCCTGATCTACTCCTGTCTTCTAAAATGCCGTTCTAATATATTGTGAAATAACTGACTTTATCATTGGTGTTTTGCACTGGAATGCCAGCCAACCTTTAAAAGCAGTTTGTTCACTGGTATGCCCCACGAACCTAGAACAGCACCTACCATATTGTATATAGTCAGCATCTGGTACATGCATAAGTGACTTGCCTGTGGCATTTCACATGTGTGTCCGTCTTACTCTGGGATTTCCTATAGAATATTCTTAACTCTCTGATTTTATAGTTCCAGTTCTGTTTGACCACAAGTCCACAGTTACAAAACTGTGTGTGTGTGTGTGTGTGTTGTCTAATATGGAGAACCTTTTTGCATGTATGAGTGATTCTGTAATTTCCCTAACACAGGAGAATCCAGCTTTGGCTGTTGCAATCAAAACATGTAAAAACTGTACTTCGGACAGCGTGAGAGAGAAGTTCCTTCAAGAAGCCTGTAAGTTTGTTGAAACTTTCAATTCAATTTGACCTTTTACCTAAATCTAGCTGTCTTTGCAGAAAAGATGCCTTTACTTTTATAAGTATTATTCACCTTGCAAACTAATGTCTAAATCTAAAAGATTTTCATAGGCAGACATGTTTATATGTAGAGGAAGATGGCACATTCCTTTTGTTATTTGCTTCCTGTAGCATTTACATCTTTGGCTGGAGTTGGTGCATCCACATAAATAAATGGCTCTTGCCCAGATCCTGCCAGGTCCCATGAGTACAGAGGTAACTATGACAACAGTTATAACCTGATGGAACCCATAAACTACAGATGAGTCAGAATCATCATGACTAGCTTCCTGCCCTATGTAATCAGACAGAAACCCCAGGAGAGGCTTCTTGTAATAGCTTCCTGGGTGACTTTAGCTTGAAGTGATTTCCACCACCCCACTCACAGCCTTCTGGCCTAGGTGTGTACATCCGGTGGTGAGGCTGTCTCAGATGAGCTGTGCATTGTGAGCTTTCTCTCCTCAAAGGTTAGTGGTAAGGAATAGGATCTTGTCTAGCTTGTAGACGTCAGACACCCTGATGTTCCCTCTCCTCTCATAGGATTTCTCTAGTCTTAGCCTTCAAGTCCCTGCCTCCTGCCAGCCACTGTGGTTCTCACAGAGCCACATTCTGCTCCTCTTCAGAGTTTGTGTTTAAATACATAAAATGATCATGTGTGCTTATTATTTGTCTCTCCCTCTAGGCTTTATGTTCTATGGGGACAAGGGCTATGTACTCATCACTCTGCACAGGGACCAGTGTAAGGCTTGGCCTAGGGAAGGCAGTTGGCATAGTACAGAACCCCAGTGATGTTCAGGACACAAACATTGGATGGATCTCTTCCACTTCATATTTCATGCCACCTAGCCATCTAGTCTGTCACCACAGAATAATTCACACTGTAATGTCATATTACCGGCATCTTTAGTCATATTCCTTAATCCTTGATTTGAGAATAAAAAGAGGCCTGGCCGGTGACTTTTATCTAGATAGTTGATTTTCTGAGTACGTAGGCCAAAGAACAACAGACATCTAGTCTTCAGACCTAGCTTCCTGCCTACCTTGAAGAGATTTTTATATATTAACTCTTTTTCACAAGTACATATATCTAAGCAGTTGCTGTGCTGATTTTGTAAAAACATTACTGCAGAACTCAGTTATATATTTCTGTAGAAATAGCCAGGTTAGATTAAGACTGTTTTCTTCTTTGGAAGGTTTGATCACTGCTTCTTCAGGAAATATGACAGACGTAGTATAGCTAACACAAATCCCATCCTCTCCCCCTCCCCCAAGGTACTAACAGGCTATAAGTAAAATAGGGGAGATGGCCTAGGCCAGGAAGTAAGTTGTGTGCCAACTTCCGCTTCGATGGCAATGTGTCTGCCATCCCAGCTCTCCAGCCCCATCACTGTGCTACAGAAACACAGATAGCACATAAAGGAATTCACAGACAGGTAAGGTTGCAGTGAGCAAGTGGCAGTGCTTCATCCACAATCTGGATAGATAAGTGACAGGCTAAACTTTACCTAAGGTTTCTGGTGTAGCATTTCCCAGTGACTGCAAGACCCTCCTGAGCTCCTTATTCTGTGCTCTGTATTATCTACACTAATTATTTCGAAGGAAATAAAAAGTCCTGATAATGATCTGTGGTTGTACTGGCTAGTTTTGTGTGTCAACTTGACACTAGCTGAACTTATCACAGAGAAAGGAGCTTCAGTTGAGAAAATGCCGCCATGAGATCCAGGTGTAAGGCATTTTCTCAATTAGTAATCAAGGGGAAGGGCCCCTTGTGAGTGGTACTATCTGTGGGCTGGTAGTCTTGGGTTCTATAAGAAAGCAGTCTGAGCAAGCCAGGAGAAGCAAGCCAGTAAGCAGCATCCTTCCATGGCCTCTGCATCAGCTCCTGCTTCCTGACCTGTTTGAGTCCCAGTCCTGACTTCCTTTCGTGATGAACAAGCAGCATGGAAGTGTAAGCTCAACTTGCATCTTGGTCATGATGTTTGTGCAGGAATAGAAACCCCGAATAAGACAAATTGATTACCAGCGAAGTGGGGTATTCCTGTGACAACCTGACCATGTTTTGGGGAGGACAGTGGAAGAACTTTGGAACTTTGAGCTAGAAGAGTCGTTGGGATGTTAAGAGCTCTGTGGAATGTTCTATAGGAGCTTGGAAGATAATATTGAGAACAGTGCAGAAGATGGAGGCCTGGCTTGTGAAATTTCAGAGGGAAGATTAAAGACTCTTATCAGGGCCATTGCTAGTTTGATTTAAGATTCTGTGGTTTTGGTTAGCTGGGGCTGAAGAAATCAACTGTGATTAACAAGATACCAGACCTACTAAAGCAAAACCATTGCATTACTGGGACTATTGATGCTGGTTAGCTGGAGCTGGAAAATTGTCAGTGATTGGGAAGAGACCAGCATCATTGAGGTGAAATCTTCTGAGAAGTGTTTTTTGAGAGCACAGAGGCCTGCGTTCCAGAGATAGCCAGGGTTGTACCTTGTGCTGTGGCTGGACTTGGTAATGTGTAAGAGTCACCCAGGTGGTGCTGGTTTTGAAGGCATGAAGGAGTCATGAAGAGCCGCTGAGGCCTGGGCACTGTGAGAGGCCGTGGAAGTTCATTGGTAAAGGTGCAGCCTCAGTTGCAATTGATGGCCCAGGACTGAAGGGGTCAGGCAAAGTAGGTGAGGCTTAGCACTATGAAGAGAGCTTATGAGAGGCTGTTGGTAAAACCTAGTTGTAGCAGAACGCAGCAGTGTTTTGGAGATGCCAGTACCATGAGATGATTACTAAGAACAGCAGCAGCAGTGGAGTACAAGCATCTGGAGCCTAGAAGACAAGGTGTGTGCTACAAAGGGCAGAGCTAGAGAAGTGACTCAAGCCCTTGGAGGAATCCAGAAGATCGTGAGTGGATCCCAGACATTGGATGGTTGGAGTTTGATTTTGCTTTTGATTGTGACTGTGGCCTGATATTTTTCCCTCTTGAAGAAAGAAGGTATTTTAGTGGAGCCCACAGTTAAGAGACTTCTAATTTTTAAAAGACTTTGAATTTTAGGAGATTGGATACTTAAAGGGAACTGAAATGTTAATATGTAAGAATTTGCAACGACTATAGGACTTTTAAAGTTATTTAGATCTTGGGGATGAATAAGAAAGTAAGGGTCGAGGCTTAATGGTGATGGATGTGTTTGTGTGTCAAGTTGACAAGGGGTCAATTGTACTGGCTAGTTTTGTGTGTCAAGTTGACACAAGCTGGAGTTATCACAGAGAAAGGAGCTTCAGCTGAGGAAATGCCTCTATGAGATCCAGGTGTAAGGCATTTTCTCAATTGGTGACCAAGGGTGGAGACTCCGTCCCTTATGGGTGGTGCCATCTGTGGGCTGGTAGTCTTGGGTTCTATAAGAAAGCAGGCTGAGCAAGCCAGGAGAAGCAAGCCAGTAAGCAGCATCCCTCCATGACTTCTGTATCAGCTCCTGCTTCCTGACCTGCTTGAGTCCCAGTCCTGACTTCCTTTTGTGATGAAAAGCAGCATGAAAGTATAAACTCAATAAACCCTTTCTTCTCCAACTTGCATCTTGGTAATGATGTTTGTGCAGGATTAGAAACCCTGACTAAGACAGTGGTGTCATGGAAAACCAGAGGTGATAGCAGATGCCCTGAGTACCTAGAAATTTTTCACAAAATAACAGTGATTAAGCAGTGACCTGAATTTAACAATATAGAATTTGGTGATATACTTTGAGTTTTTATTCTCTATGTATTTTATATGTTAGATACAAATAAGCAAGGGCTGGATAGATGGCTCAGCAGTTAGGCACATGTACTACTGCTTGCAAAGGATCTGGGTTCAGTGTCCTGCACCCACATCAGGTGGTTCACAGCTGCTTGTAAGTCTAGCTCCAAAGAATCTGACTTCCTCTTCTGTCCTTTCTGGACACCTGCACTCATATATGCATGCTCACTCCCAGACAGATAGCTTTGCTGGTATTTCCTTGCTTGACATCCTTTTGTTTTGGGGTGTTTTTGTTTATTTGTTTGTTTGATTTTTTTTTTTTTTTGGTTTTGTTTTGATTTTTGCATTTTAGGAGTCTGAAGTCCTATGCTTCCAAATAGTTGCCTTTAAAACTTGGTGTTTCTTTTGAGGTTCTGTAACTCTCTTAAGGTTAGCTTTTGTTCTGATGCTAGAGAGTTGTAGAAATTATGAATGGTTTTGTGCTATACATGTGTTTACAGTACATTCTGGGTCATCTTGGGTTCACTCCAGTTGTCAATTTCTGTGACTTCTATAAACATCACTTGACATGGGTTCCTTCTGAAAAGTAATGTTTAGTCACAGTACAACATGGCTGCCAGACAGCACCTAGAATTTCTCTTTCATACACTTCCTCAGATCTATGTGAGAACTGGTGTTCATTAGGGGCCTGAGAGCAGCCATTTATACTCAGGAGAACAAAACCACAGTTGTAGGTGTTGGTGCTATTTATCTTCAAGATAGAAGTCCCTGTGATTGCTGGTGGGTATAGCTCTAGGGCTTCCTTTTCCACCTTATTTTCTCTCTAGAATGGGTTTTATCTGGTGTCCTCATGGTGCCACGTAACTTGTTTGTGCCAGCTTTCACCCACACCCAGTCAGGATTGACCTGTGTCGTTGAGCACAAAGTTTTTATGCTTTCAGCATTGTGTGTGAATTGAGATAGTTTAAAGAAACTGAAAAGGCTAAAGGAGATTAACGGGCGACCACTTTTCCCTCAGTAACAATGCGTCAGTTTGACCATCCTCACATCGTGAAGCTGATTGGAGTCATTACAGAGAACCCTGTCTGGATAATCATGGAGTTGTGCACACTTGGAGAGGTAAAAAGTCCCCAGGCTGACCTGCTATTGGTGGCAGCAGCCTCACAACTGCTGTGTGATAACCCTCACAAGTACACTGGTCACATCCCCAAGTATTATGTATGCTTTTCATTCAGAAGCTGTGGCATAAATGTCTTCATCATTTGAGCTGGGCATGATAGAACACAGTTGTAATCCTTACTTTTTGTGAGACTGAAGAGGGTTGATCACTTGACCCCAGGAATTTTAGGCCAGTCTGGACAATACATGATAAGACTCTGATCTTCAGAATAAAATGAAATAAAGTCTTCACCATTACATTCCAAGATAGTCCCCCTCCTCAGCCCTGGCAGCAGTTTCCTGTCCATCTAGATGTATGATTGGAAGAGGTAACAACAGATGCCCAGATAGTTTTCCTCATGTCCCTTTTCCTAAAAAACTAGGCCAATGATCTGAGCATGAAGGAAGCAGTGGTAAATGCAAACAGCTTCTTAATCCTTCTGAGAGTTCACTTGCAGTCTTTCAGACTAACCTGTTACTCAGTTTCTTTGAAAACTATGAGTAACAGTGTCATTGGTCCTGTTTGACATTCTCCAAAACATGGAAACTAATCAGTCATCACCTCTACCTGGAACAAGGTGGGATGGAAGCTTGCTAGAGAAGCAGATCCTGAGATCCACCCAGGCTGTTGAGTCAGACTCTCAGCTGGGCAGGGAGGTGGCCAGCATCCCCTTACACCTTCCCCTTCCCGTCCCTCTATCCTCTGTCCCATGTCAGTTGCAGGGTGACATGTGGTTTGGATTTACAGGTTTGTTTGTTTTATTATGCTTTTGCTTTTGAGGAGTTTACTAAATCCTGTTGCTAAATGCTTCTCTTTTATTTACCTTTTTTATTTTTCTTTTTGGTAGAAATTGGGGTGTTGATGATAAAACCCCATATAAGCATCTAGCTGAATGAATGGTTCAGTAATAAGGCTGGTCAGCTCAGTGGGAGAAACACCCAGTGTGGGACCATTTTAGGTTTCTGCATCCAAACCATAGATGAGGAAAGAAAGCGAACTCCTCCTTCTCCTGTCTTATCCTCAAACACTCCCTGAAGCACAGCAAAGTACAGGAGGGGTAGATGGAATGTGCTTGAAGTAGTGATTGTCCTTTGGTTTTCTGGGTATTACTGTCAGCAGTGATTTACAGCAGCCTTTTTTCCTTTCCTTGGGCCTATTTTTTGCGTGTTTTAGAAATCTGTAGTCATAAAGATTATCGGTTTTTTTTTTTTAAATTTATTTATTTTATGTATATGAGTACATTGTAGCTGTCTTCAGACACACCAGAAGAGGGCATGAGATCCCATTATAGGTGGCTGTGAGCCACCGTGTGGTTGCTGGGAATTGAACTCAGGACCCCTGGAAGAGCAGTTAGTGCTCTAAACCGCTGAGCCATCTCTTCAGCCCAAAGATTCTAATTTTTTAAAAGGATTTTAAATAAATAATAATTGTTTGATCTTTTACACTTATCAAAGAAGAACTAAAGTGTAGTACAATTTAAAATCCTTTTGGAGAACTGTGCATGGTGATACATGCCTTTAATGCTAGTGCTCAGGAGGCAAAGGCAGGCAGATCACTGTGTATTGGAGGCCAGCCAGAGTTACATAGCAAGATTTTGTCTCTATAAAAAAATACATAAAACAAAATAAATGCATAAAATGAATTTGGGAACCTTCACAGTAGTGTTGAGTGTGTCTTTTGTGCTGTAAATATCTATACTCTGTCTCTAATTCTCTTTTTTGTCTTGGCCATTGTTTCAAAAGCTGAGGTCATTTTTGCAAGTAAGGAAATACAGCTTGGATCTGGCATCTTTGATCTTATATGCCTATCAGCTTAGTACAGCACTCGCGTATCTGGAGAGCAAAAGATTTGTTCACAGGTAAGGCACACATGAAGCTGCTTCATTGCCTTCTGAAAGGGCTAAGCAGTATACAAGTATATTAGCTTTTCCTGTCACTAACAGAAATAACTGCAGGAAGAAAGGATTTATTTTGGTTTGTGGTTTCAAGAAGTCTGGCCATGGTTGTAGGAAAGGAATGGTAGTAGAAGTAGCTCTGTCTGTAGCATCAGGAAGTAACCTGGAACCAATCAACCATGACCTGTACTAGTGACCTCCTTTTCCACTTAGGTCCCATCTCCAAAAAGTTCTACAAGCTCCCAAAACAAGCTAGCATTAGCTGGGAACCAGGTGTTCAAACATATCTGCCATTCGGGGGCATTTCAGTACTAAACCCTTAACAGTAAGAAACAAGAAAAGAAGTTACTCTCTGTGTACTGTACACAGATACTTGTGTATCATTTGAGTGTACTGTTAATTCATTAAAAAGTCAGGCATTGAGCCAGTCATAGTCCAGCATGCTGTTAATCCCAGAATTTGAGAGGCAGAAACAGGCAGATCTCTGTGAGTTCCAGGCTAGCTTTATCTACATAGTGAGGCTATATCTCCAGAGGTGGGGCAGGGGTGTCAGATATATTATGTCCTTTGAGAGGGAAGGGTCATAGCATGTTAACAGACAAAAGATTGTTGTCATAAATCAGCCATGGAGGCTTATAGCGTTAATCCCGGTATCTGAGAGGTTGATGCTAGAGGAGTCTCGTGGATTTTAGGCCAGCCTGGGCTGCAGTGAGGCTATCTCAACCTGCCCCTGGAAGTGCTCCCTCTGCCCCTTTTCTTGTATGATGCTTTCAAGATGTATGTTCCTTCCCCAAACATTAATCCAGAGCCTATACTTGTAGAACAGTAAATGCATTGAAATGGCCCCAAAGCAGATAATACCTGGGTCTTTGCAGAATATTTAAAAGTTGTAAAGTTACATAGTTGTCATTCTTCAGAATATCACTTAGGATTTGAAGCTCTGGGTTGGAACACAAGTGTAAGTCCCTAAGTTCTAAGGATCATGACTGAGTTACTGTTTTGATGTCCAGTATTATAGCAGACTGCATCATAAAAGTTACTCTGAACAAGTACTTACAGAGAACTCTGGAGAGTTATACTGACCAAGTATCACTGCGTGTCACTGTGTGAGTTTATTGAGGTGATGAGTATTTTCAGCGTTTGAGAATACATTTCACCATTATTCATAAAGACAAACAACTCATTCTTATAAATATCCTCTAGAAGGAATACATCTGAAGTGAAACAATTTATGAATCTCTATATTGTATATAAACTGTTTCAAAATACCTACCTGTACACTTTTATGTAATAATTATGAGTTGTTGGGACTGTTTTGACTGTGCTTACTGCCAATTTTTCTTTATCAGAGACATTGCTGCTCGGAATGTTCTGGTGTCTTCAAATGATTGTGTAAAATTAGGAGACTTTGGATTATCTCGATATATGGAAGACAGTACTTATTATAAAGGTGAGAAGCCAGGGTCACAACTGGGTTGGGGGAAGAGTTGGTTTTTTGACAGGGTCTCACTATTGTAGCCTGGATTATTCTCAAAACTTGTAACCTTTCTGCTTTAGTCTCCCAAATCCTAGAATTACAAGTATATACCAACACATGAAGATTTTAATGCATTTTTTTTTTTTTTTAAAAAAAAGTGCATCATGATGTGTTTACTGAGATCCAAGACCAGTTTAATAGAGTAAGTATGGCCTAGTGAGCCAAAGGTGTTTGAAACTCTTGGACAATCCAGACCTCACCTCAGAGGAACTCAGAACAGGCTAAGACTTAATTATAAGACATACAGATGTAAAATTTAAAAGAAACAACGTAACTCTTTGAGATCTGAGTTTCACCGGGACCCTTAAACATGCCACCAAAAACAAAGTTTATTAAAATATAAAATTTATAGATCCAATCATGCTGAAATTGTGTTTGTTTTATAAAGGATGAATGACAAGGAGCAGGAGAAAATATCTGATACGAACATAAATGACAAATGGTAGTCTCCAGAATATGCGAAGAACTCTTAAATGTAAACAAAGGACGCATTTAAATCCTGAACAAAAATATGAGTATGCAAAGATTGTTCACGGCATGGTCTTAACCACTAGAAAAATACAAGTTCAAGCCTCTGTAAGATAACACTACACACTCATCAGAATTTCAGAATTGCTAACAGGAAAGTAGTGCCAGTATAATAGAAACACAGCCGCAGAGAAACACATTGCGTGTTGCTTATGAAAGTGAGAAGCTATTAGAAGTGATCACACAGCCCCCGGTATGGCACAGCATTGTTTCATGGGCATTGATTCAAAAGAAGTAAAACCTAGTTTCATACCAGAACTCAAGTGCTAATTCAGCTTAGATGGGCTGCCTGCTTACTATATGGGAGGCCCCATTCTGATGCCCAGCCTTCACTAACCCCAACTCTTTCAGTTCAGATCAGAGACCTTTACCCAGTAGACCTGACGCTTCATGAACTGTTCCTGTCTCAACTGTGATCCCTTAACCTAAGAAATAGTTTGGTGATTTTCATCTACATTTTTCACTATCTTGAAGTAAATTTCATGCTAGTACAAATCTTCACTGGTCCTAAAATTTTACTATAGAGCTAAATTCCAAGTTCCCATGTGTGAAGACCAAGATTTCACATCATTTGAACATTTAAGATAGTCAGCTGACAAATCCGTATAAACACCGTATCAGAATGATCAGAATTGAAGGTCTACAGAGAGGCTTGCTGCTTACAGAGGAAGGCCTTTAGAGCTTGTGCTTATTCCTCCCTGCTCTGTGTACTTCCCTCCCCATGCTTCCTACTGTGTTTCTCCTCTGTGCATTGGACAGTTGGCCTATTCTTTGTTTGTTACTCCTGGTACCACATCTGACTGTGCTTCTTTGCCTGCTTTCAAGAATGAGAGTCCCGTGTGTTCCACTCAGCATCTGGAGCATTGACAAAGTTATGCCTCACCTCTAGTAGGAAGGAGTGTTTTCAGGGTTGCTTTGATATATTTGTTTTTCATTCAGTCGCTTCTTCCTGCTCTGCACATATCAGTGAAAATGTAATCAATCTTGATTCTCCAACAATTCCAACTTCGTTCATTCACATCTTTTCTAAAGTTTATAACTCTACGTTAAATTATCCTTGGGATGATTTTTGTAGTCATTCAGGATATGTGTAGGACAATAAAACCTTTGAGCTTTCCTAGGCTCTACATTTCTATCTGAGGTCAGTATGAGCCAGAGGACTTGGTTGGGAGGCAGAGCATACCTCTGGCTTCTGTTAGCAGAACAACTCCAGGCAAGTGACTTAGTGGGTTTGAGCCTTGTTTATAAAGAATAGAACCCCCAAGCGTGATTCATTTTAAGATTTAAAGTTATAATCTCTACAAAATGTGTTTATATGTATTTCCTGAAGGCACAGCGTTTGTGTCTGGGTCACCTTGGTAGAGTGCAACTGATCTAGCAGGAGTGGAATGTATATTCTTTACATGGGGCATTTGTAGAGCAAGGGTCCCAATTGCAGGTGAATGTGCTCTAGGATACTGTGAAGCCTCATATCATGGCTGTGTGTTTTTCCTGACATGCACAGATTCTGCCTCAAATGAAAAGAGGAGGGCATCCAAGTTTCCTGTCTCTACCCCAAATTAGCCACTTTTCACCCTTCAAAGCACCAAGTAAATGAGTCATTCTTCCAAAGAAATGGATGCCTGTGGGTCAGAGCTGATGCTTTTTATTTTGATGCCGAAAATCTTGATTAGCTTTGTTACTACTCAATTAGCTAACAAAGAAAATTCATTTTCTAAAATTAATCTTCTAGCTTCCAAAGGAAAATTACCTATTAAATGGATGGCTCCAGAGTCAATCAATTTTCGACGTTTTACCTCAGCTAGTGACGTGTGGATGTTTGGTGAGTATTTTTTTTTTTTTTTTTTAAATAAACTTCTCTATATTCTACAAAGTAAAGCTAGCATTACCTAAAAGTTAGCATCTTCAGAATGAGCATCTCTTGTCAGACACTGTGGTCTGACAGTGTCCTCTGTGGTCAGTATGGCCTGTCATCACTGTTCCTGCTCTTTTCTGTCTGACTTCCCCAAAGGAACAGCTGCTTGTTTTCCTCTTTCTGTTCTCTTTCATTCTCTCCCACTGTTGCCAACATGTAGGTACTTCTGGCTCAGTGAGTTGCTGCTAGCGCAAAGCATTTGTATTTGTCCTCTGTCTCTTGTTCTGAAGCTGCCTGTCTCCAGGCTTGGGAGATGGCTCTTCATCTCCTTTGCCTTGGTCTTTACACACATTCTCCCCCTTGCTCTGTTGACTATATTGTATTGAAAGTGTGGCTCTGCTTATACACTTTCTGTGCTTGTAAAGTGACTGATTATTCTTACTGTCTCCAAAACCGTCTTTCCTGATGTTGGTCTTTCTGCCTGGAATGCCTGATTCTTATATCTTCTTCTCCAGCTGAACCCCATCTAACCTAAAATGCCCCCTCTTTTGGGAAGCTTCACATAGCAGGTATCTCTCTACGCTCTGGTTTTCCTTCTGTCACTGATACTCACCTGTGGCTCTTGAGAGTAGTTTTGAGTGAAATCATCTCTGTAAAGTTTGAAACTGCTCCAGAATAGAAATATAATTGTTTATTTAACTTCTATAAGGAAAATTAACCATAGATTACAAATAATCATTCTTTTTCTTCTGTCTGAATTGTTGATTTTAATCCATTCAGTTTTTAGGCAGGGTTAGCAAGGCTCTGGGTTCAGTCAGTACAAGTGTAAGGTGGACTTGGCCATAAACCACAAGGCAAGATACTCACTCATCTTCTCAGGAGACTCTGTGCTCCATAGGCTAAATGCCCATTTCTGCACATTTTAACATTTTTGGAATATCTTAAGATTTTACCATTGGTATTCATCAGGACATCTTTTAATGCAGTTGTACTTGGTGTCTTCATGTGGACTTTGCCAGTTTTAAAGTTGTATTGTTACTTTGATGTATGATTGTTTTAAAAGAATTTTTTTGGTAAGAAAATCTAAATGGTAAGAAAAGATTATCTCATAGCTACACTGGCATTATTTTCCCATCTTGCCATATAAAATAAATGTTTACTATTTATAATCAGTGTCATCATAGATTTGACTTTAAAAATACAGTATTTAAAGAAATGTAAGACCATTTTGGAAATTAAGGATGAGACATGTAAATTTCAAAAAAAGTACTTGGAGATATGATAGAGTAGTACCATGGCTGGTCATACTGTCCTGGTTCCCAGTGACAAGTGGCTCTGTCTTCAGCAGCAGCAAGTTATTTTTGTCAGGGACTCTTTACAAATTTAGATCTGTTAACTAAATTTGGGGCCAATTTGAGAATCTAGTTCCAATGAACACGTAATATGACTTGCTTCCTTAGAGGCCAACATCATTCTGCCTAGTCTGTACCTTCTTCTCAGGATCTTACTTTTAAATGTGTACTTGAGGATAGAAGTAGATATAAAAGAATTATAATTTCCCTGGTAGACACAGGAAAAGCTCCTTAGAACTGGCCTGTCCAGAAGGAGAGGGATGGGATGCTGAGAAAAGACCTGCACTCCATGCCACTATGCTGCTGCTTCCCAATCCTATGCCACCGTTAGTGTCAGTGCTGTTAGATTTGCTCATTTGTTTGAAAGATGAATTCTTTGGTGAATAAGAAGATGGTGGACAGATCCTTGATTCCCAGAGTAAGAGCAGATGACTGAACCTTCTGAGGTTCAGTCATGGTCTTTAGATGAGATGGATGTTGTGTAAAAGAAATGATAATGCCCTTATGTACCTTGGTGGAAAAGGATCCAAGCTTTCTTGAGCTTGAGACTTAAATGATAGGATTTTGTTTTGTTTTGTTAAGCCTTAGTGACTATATTTAAAATCAGTATGACCCTACATTGGTGGGGCAGGTAAAAAAAAAAAAGTCATTGGGGATTTGGGGCTTTGTTTTGTTTTGTTTTGTTTTCAAGACAGGGTTTCTCTGTGTAACCCTGGCTGTCCTGGAACTCACTCTGTAGACCAGGCTGGCCTCGAACTCAGAAACCCACTTGCCTCTGCCTCCCGAGTGCTGGGATTAAAGGCATGTGCCACCACTGCCCAACGGGGATTTGGTTTTTGTTTTCTGTGGTTTGTTTTTGTACTGGTTAAAGCTGGGGACATAATACATTTGCTGGTAGACTACTTGCTAATCCAGAATTTTCAGAAATAAGCTACCGAGGAAGTTCTGACTCCAGTGTTGTTCTTGGTGCCACATGAACTAGCTGTTGCTATTCACCTGTGTTTTGCCACCACATTTTAGGCTAGTTGCCCAGCTCTGCCAGTTGCTTATCTGGTCCCTCAGCCTGAGCCTTTCTCTCTGGGTGCTGAGCTCACTGCACTGTTTTCGTTCCCACTCCGCAGGTGTGTGTATGTGGGAGATACTGATGCATGGCGTGAAGCCTTTTCAAGGAGTGAAGAACAATGATGTGATCGGTCGAATTGAAAATGGGGAAAGATTACCAATGCCTCCAAATTGTCCTCCCACCCTCTACAGCCTTATGACGAAGTGTTGGGCCTATGACCCCAGCAGGCGGCCCAGGTTTACTGAACTAAAAGCTCAGCTCAGGTAGGAGTGGGGCGGCAAGGGCCTGGGGTGGGGGCAGGTTTGCTGCTTCTCCTCCTCTGCAGTCATAGTTCTGAGATGGTTATGTCAGCATTTCTAAGGTGGAACTGCTTCTGTAGGACACAGATACTTTGGAATTTGATTTGTATATTGTGTTACTTTAGAGCTGTCAGTGAACTAGATCTTCAGTTCTTATTGAAGCTCTGATTATGATCTTAATTCATTTAGCTACCTTCTGACTTAGCAGGCTTGATCAGACCTCTCATTATAACGACCCAGCTTACATCTCCAGCTCATAGAACTCCTCCACGGCAGTCTGTGCACCAGCCACACCTGACTGTTTCCTAAGTCTCCTTCCATGGCTCTTGGCCTTTTCACATGCTTTATTCTCAGTCTCTCTTTTCTACTTGATGAACTCCTGTTCAGTCTTCAGAATCCAGCCGAGATGTTCCTCCCCCCATTAACCTCATCTCCCACAGAGAGCTTTACTTTGGTTCCTTTTGCTGTTGTGTTTAAAACATCTGTTGTTTATTCAGAAATTTTGTGCCAGGCACTGGTAGGCACTAGGTCTCAAGGAGTTAGTTACCAGTCCTCCGGAAGCTCACTTGGAAACCAGATTTGTGCTGATTCCCTCTAAGGAGCATCTGCAGACTACCTGTGTCCCTGGCATGACTCAACCTGATAGATGTCACCATGTCCTACTCATTTCTGCAGCTCAGTGCTGGGGTTAGGACTGGGCACCAGGTGACTGAAGAAAAAAAGTTTGTGAGTCACTTTGGACTGAGCTAGCACTTTGATAAGATTGTATTTTAATATAATTTGCAGGATGAAACAGATAGTACTTTGGCTCGGTATATGCTGCCATCTTCTCTCAAAGTTAGGGGACTTGCCTGAACTTGACTTCTTTGTTTACAGGCTGTATTGTTTTCAAAAGCATCTCCAACTGTTGCAGGATAGAATGCTCATCTAACTGCCACTTCTATAGGCCCTCACGAGCTATCTTCGACTGAGGCTTTTTGTGGGAGTGTGTCCAGGAGGTCAGGCCTCATAGGAGAAGTAGGCAGTTTATAAAATGAGCAATGTTTACTAAGTACATTTGTGTTCTCAACCTGGACAGCTCATAGTCCCACTGGACACAGTGGCAGCTGTGGTCATTCCGTGAAACCCACTTCCATAAGACTACTCTACTCTCAGCCCTAGGTATGCTCCTTTCCCTGCTCCAGAGCTCTACCTGCTTTCCTCATGGTGGACTTTTGGGTGCCTGCAGCAGCCACAGTCTTTCCTTCTGCGTTTTCTTCCCTCTGAAATCCTGAGTCTTTAACTGCTTCGTATTCTGTTTTGTAACTCTTACAGTTGCTTGCTCAGTAGATATATTTGTTTTGCTGGTTGCTTTTTGCTCAAGTCTCCTTTGATCTTGACAGAAATCAAGCCTAGCCTTGAAATCTTCCTCACCCTCTCTGTACCCACTTCTTTGCTGACTTTTCCAGCTTAATGTTTCTGACTCCTGACTACCAACTATCTCCTTACAGACATGGTATTCTACCTCCATGGTACTTAGACAGGCCATTTCCCTGCCCTAACTTTTGTGTGCTGTATGTACCCTTCCCTACTGCCTGGCCCACTTGTAAGCACTGCCTCTTCCTCCATCTGTAGCTTTGGGCTTGCTCTGCTCAGAAGCCTCAAACTTTGAGTGTAAATTTCCTGCAGTACATCATACTGTCTAAGAAACAGAGCTGTGCCTTCTCTAAGCCAACTTTTCTAATGCCGTTGGCTTCTCATCTGTCTGGCAGTAGCTGGTTTAGTATGACTTTCTAGGAAGCATTGCTGCTGCTCAGGCACCTTCCACTAGCTTCTTTTGTGTCCAAGCAAAAGCTGAAAGGATACATTAGGGCCTGAGAATATCTTGACCTCTTAAACAAGACCAGACTCTACACACATGAAATGCATCTTCCACTGGCAGGATCCTCCCATTTTATTGGCTTCTGTGTCCTGGCTCTTCTGTGACTTTGCAGCCTGTTCTTCAAGTCCCTGTAGTTCTCTTGGGTTAGCCATGCTCCAGCCAGCTGCACCTGGACTACTCAGGTCCTGGGCACGGAGCACAGATGATGGAGCGCTTTCCTG
>JADRCH010000060.1:10900105-10952608 GCA_019843965.1 Rhynchomys soricoides | reverse complement strand
GTCTAGTATGTCTCCTCCCTACTAGACTGAGGCTCCTTGAGGACAGGGATCGTTATACTCACCTCCTGCCAGGAGCACAGTGCACTTGAGCTTCTACTGTAGCCATGGCTATCATGTTCGCAGTAACTGCAGTGGAGTTGGACTTCACCTTTGGAACATTTGTAGCATGGCCAACATAAGACATTTGTATTGTGTACTTTATAATAACAATTTCTTGTTGGGTTTTCCATGAGCAACATGTCACAATAATTAAATGAGTTCTGTTATTGAGGTTTGCTTCATTTATATTACATCCAGTTCTTTACTAAAGAAGCAGGTAGCCCTTTGCCATACCAAGAAATTAAACATGATTCCCAAATTTAACTGCTTTAAGGAATCCTTTGAGCAGATGCATCTCTACAGCATCCACAACTGAACTGTGAGTTCACTGGGACTGAGAGCTGAGAAAGGACACCTTCAGATGCTTGTTACTTAGCAAAGATTCTTGGCCACACTTTCTTGAATGGGTCCCTGAGGTTCAAGGAAGTTATCTCTATGTGTCCTTCTCTGTGCTCACAAAGGTGAACTTATGCAAATGCAGAATGAGATTAGCTCTTGGAATTTCTGTTAGGGATGAACAGTTCCTAAATGGCAGGATTTTAACATGGTCAGTAAAATATTCTCATATGCCCCCAGCATTTTGTTATTGTTTTGTAACTGGCAGATATACTATGCATTAAACATTTGTATTGGAAAGTCCTTCCTGTGCCAAGGAACCATAATAAAGAGCTTTTGGAGCTTCTGCTCAATATGAACATTTCCTAGCAATGACGTCTTGGAATGAAGTGTCTGTGCACATAATAAAGAGCATCTGTGAGTGTGCTTGGCTCATATTCGGTTCCTCAAGTCCTTTGTAGATAATGAGAGCAATAGACAAGCAGAACTACTGGGCTAGCTTTGCACCATAGCTTCTATGCACCCTTTGATAGAATTAGTTTTATTGATAGAATAAACACACCAATCCTGAGTTGAATGCTGGGTGATCAGTTTGGTGCATTTTCACAAAGTGGACATAACTGGGAACCAGTGTCAACAAGATTTTCAGTCTAGGGCTGTCCCAGAGCTGCTGTTCCATATTGTTCTCCAGGCAGTGGCTCCTTCTGTCTTCTTTGACCTTCATGTTCAGGGTATCATTGGGTGTCGGCCTATTTTGCTTAAAGCTTAGTTATGTGGTATCCTGGTAGTCCTGTCTCCTCCCCCAGGCCAATGCCACTGATGTGTAGAGTCCTGTTTTTGAATGGTGATTGCACCATTGTTAATTTTATAATCTTGTTAGTGGTGGACATTAGGATGCTTTTCAGTTTGGGGTTGGAAAACTAGTCATTCATTAACACAGCAGCATCTCAAGAGGAGGCTTGCTGTCAATTGTGTATGTGCACAAGCTTCGGTGCTCGCTGTATGTGTGGTCCACACAGATTGACATTGACAGTGTTCAAAGTGAGCAGAACTTGAGTTGTAGTACCAGCAGTTTTTTTTCGGGTTTTGTTCTATTTAACCTTTGGATACTGCCATATGTTTCTAAGCAATCCTTGTTCACATAAAGTAAGAGGATGTAAGTGGTAAGTAAAAGCCGTTTCCCAGGATCTATTTTGTCGTAAAGAGCATGTACCCACCGAGTAGTGAAGCATGTGTTTTGAGCTGCTGTCACTGAGCCCTTCAGAAAGAGCATATGTATTGATATCAAGGGTCTGACCTCTGTAGTGAGCTTCACAGTCACAACATCAAAAAGTGACAGTTATTGAGCTCTTTGTGTTACCCTAGCATTGTGCCACAGGCCATCATTGCTGCCCTTGCTGTGGGAGTCAGCATTATCTCAGATGGTTTATAAAACAGAAGATTAAAAGCATAGTGAAGTACTTGACCTGACATACGCTGCAACTCAGGAAGCCATCAGAGGCCATTGATGTAAGTCTTGCTACTACCTTGGTATTGCGTGGCTAGCAGGTACTAAGATGATGTCTTTTTAGATCAGAGAGCACTTGATTGGTGTTCCAGTTAAAGCAGGTGTTTTAGAGCTCCTGCTCTCTTGCACAATGAGTATCAGAAGGTATGACAGCATTGCCTACTTTCAGGGTGTGTGTTGTGAGCTGTTTGTTTTCTTGGCAGTCTTTTCTTCCTTCCTCTCTCTCTCTCTCTCTCTCTCTCTCTCTCTCTCTCTCTGTCTCTCGGTTATTTTATTTACATTTCAAATGTTATCCCCCTTCCCAGTTTTCCCTCCACAAACCCCATCCCCTACCTCTCCCCCTGCCTCTATGAGGGGGCTCCCCCACCTGCCCACCCACTCCTGCCTCAGCATCCTAGCATTCCCTACCCTGGGTCATCGAGCCTCCACAGGACCAAGGGGCTCCCCTCCCAGTGATGCCAGATAAAGCAGTCCTCTGCTACATATTCAGCTGAAGCCATGGGTCCCTCCTACCCCCATGTGTACTCTTTGGTTGGTGGCTTAGTCCCTGGGAGCTTTGGGGGTGGGGGTTTGGTTGGTTGATATTGTTGTTCTTCCTATGGGGTTGCAAACCCCTTCAGCTCTTCAGTCCTTGCCCTAACTTCTCCATTGTGGCATCCCCACGCTCAGTCCGATGTTTGGCTGCGTGCATCCTCATCTGTATTGGTCAGGCTCTGGCATAGTCTCTCAGGGGACCAGGCTCCTGTCAGCAAGTGCTTTTTGGCATCAGCAAATTTGGTATCTGCAGATGGGTTGGATCCCTAGGTGGGGCAGTCTCTGGATGGCCTTTCCTTCAGTCTCTGCTCCACTCTTTGGCCCTGCATTTCCTTTTGACAGGAGGAATTCTGGACTAATATTTTTGAGGTAGATGGGTGGCCCCCTCCCTTAGCTGGGGGCCATGCCTATCCACTAGATATGGTCTCTACATGTTCTATCTCATCTTTGTTGGGTATTTCAACTAATGTTCTACTGTTAGGTCCTAGGAACCTCTTGGGTCCCTGGCATCTGGGACTTTCTAGTGGCTACCTCCAGTTCCCCCTGCTCCACTGCTACACACTTCCTTTCAAGTTCCTGACCCTCTGCATTTCTCCCCCATCTCCTTCTGTATCTAAACATCCCCCCTTTTCCCTCCCCCTCCTCTCTCCCTCCTCTCTCCCTCCCAGATCCCTCTCTTCCTCTACTTCCCAAGATTATTTTCTAGCCCCTTCTGAGTAGGACTGTAGCATCCATACTTCGGTGTGGTCTTTCTTCTTGTGTTTCTTATAGTCTGTGAGTTGTATCATGGGTATTCCGAGCTTCTTTTTGGCTAATATCCACTTATCAGTGAGTGCATACCATGTGTGTTCTTTTGTGACTGAGTTACCTCACTCAGGATGATATTTTCAAGTTTCATCCATTTGCCTGCGAATTTCATGAAGTCATTGTTTTTAATAGTATTCCATTGTGTAAATGTACTACATTTTCTGTATCCATTCCTCTGTTGAAAGACATCAGGGTTGTTTCCAGCTTCTGGCTATTATAAATATGGCTGCTATGAACATAGTGGAGCGTGTGTCCTTGTTATATGTTGGAGCATCTTCTGGGTATATTGGTATAGCTGGGTCCTCAGGTAGAACTATTTCCAGTTTTCTGAGTAACCGCCAGACTGATTTCCAGAGTGGTTGTACCAGCTTGCAATCCCACCAACAGTGGAGGAGTGTCCTTCTTTTTCCACATCCTAGCCAGCATCTGCTGTCACCTGAGTTTTTGATCTTAGCCATTCTGACTGGTGTGAGGTGGAATCTCAAGGCTGTTTTGATTTGCGTTTCCCTGATGACTGAGGATGTTGAACATTTCTTTAGGTGTTTCTCAGCCCCAATTGAGAATTCTCTTTTTAGCTCTGTACCCCATTTTTTAATAGAGTTATTTGGTTCTCTGGAGTCTAACTTCTTGAGTTCTTTGTATATCTTGGCAGTTCTAATTGTGCTACATTTTCTTTCTCCAGCCCCAGAAATCTCACAGACCATGGGGCACAGATGTGGATGTTAATGACAAAGTAGAGTCTATAGAGGTAGCTTTATGCAGGCTGTATCCAGAGCCTTGGTTCCAGCTTGAAGCTGCTAGGAATTTAAGGATGTATGTGTGATGTAGGGTGGGGCTTTGGAGTCTTTGTTTAGCTTTCTGTTTTGAGGTCCTGCTGCTATTCAGCTTTATCAATGCTGGCATTTGGAAGAGTCTATTTCTATTTGGTCTGGACTGCAACTTAGCCTCGTGGCTATAGGCACAAAGTTCTTAAGTTTTTTCATTTTGTGTCTTGATGTCCTACCCTCAAGATACCTCAGGAATTCACTGCAAACTTCAGTTGGCCTGTGAGGCTGCTGGGTGGTTCTGTCTAGTTCATTGGCAGGTAATTGTAGAGTGATGAAGGTGCGAATGTTTCAAGAAATATACGTAAGCGCCCGGCAGTGGGGGCGCACGCCTTTAATCCCAGCACTCGGGAGGCAGAGGCAGGTGGATCTCTTGAGTTTGAGGCCAGCCTGGTCTACAGAGTGAGTTCCAGGATAGCCAGGGCTACACAGAGAAACCCTGTCTCGAAAAACAAAAAAGAAAGAAAGAAAGAACAAAAGAAAGAAAGAAAACAAAAGAAAGACTGACTTAAGCTATGACAAGGTATTTAGCTTTTCTGTAGGATCAGGATCACAGATACTGCCCAATACTGGTTTTTAAGAATGAAATGAGACAGTTCATCGAAACCTTGCATGTGCAAGTGTGGACACATATCCTGTCAGCCTGGAAGGCAGTAGTAACATCAGAGCTTTTTTCAGATCCAAAGTTATGAGGTATGGTGCCCTTAGGACAGTGTGCTGGAATTTAATTTAATTTAATTTAATTTAATTTAAGGCAAGCTTTTCCTGCTGCTGGTACAGGAACATAATTTCTACATAAGCTACATAATTTCTTCAACCAGTCTACTAATAACACTTTGTGGTCCTTCACTTGTCCTACTTGGCAAGTTTTGAATCTAATGCCTGTCACAGAGTTGTCCTTCAGATAAGTTTGGTGACACACATGCACATACATTTACATATGATATTAAAAATCTTCTAAGCATGTTTTTCTGTTTCATTTCTCTTGTTTCCTTTGTAGATTCCAGTTGCAAGTTATTCTGGTTGATTTGATTTGTTTACTCATTGGTGGGTTTTGCTTTTGACTAAACTGTCCTAGAACTCACTGTCAGGCCCTGAACTCAAAGAGGTCCTCCTGCCTGCCTTAGCCTCCCAACTGCTGAGTTATAGGCCCGACTCACCACGGATGGCTAAAACTTTTGACAGCATCCTCAGATCTAGTCCCAGCCACTCTCCTGCTGTGAGTGGTTTCTTCTCCCTTCCTCTCCTCTCTTCCTTGTTCTCTTTCAGTTTGTAATTTCTTCAAGTTCCCTAACTCCTGTCATTTATGTCCTACCAATTATTGAGATTTTTATTTCAGGTATCTTCCAAGGTGGAATTACCACTTGACTCTTTCTATTCATATTTTCTATTGTTTTAAATTCTAAACAATTTTTCTCTTATATCCTTGAGCTTCTTATATCCTTTGAGCTTCTATCTACTAATTTCAACATCTGAGTTCTCATTAGAGTCCTCTTCCTTCAGTTTTTTTGCAGGTTTTTTTTGGGGGGGGGGTGTCTCCTTAAAAGGGGTCATAGGGAGACTCTTTCAGAAGACCCAAGTTCAATTCTCAGCACCCACATGGAGCCATACAACCATCTGTAACTCTAGTTCCAACTAATCTGACATACCCTTCTAGCCTCCACACGCACCAGGCACACACCTGGTAAGCAGACATATGCAGACAAAATACTCATACACATAAAATAATAAAATAATTTTAATTAGAAAACCAATCTTGAGGTGGTTAATACAGCAGTCGAACAGCAGAGCCTGTTTGCCATTGTTTAAGTTACATCATCAGAGAAGAGACAGTTGCCAGGTGCCAGCACCACTGAAGCAGTCTGTCTGTCTGCTCTCACAAGCCCAGCTGAAGCTATAGACATGTTTCCTTTAAGGACACCCCCAGTTTGTGGAAAGGTCAAGTCCATTCCTTTGTGGTGAGGCAGTGTTTAGTAACTGTAAGAGATCATGTTTCAGAACTGGTGTTCCCGTGAACTTGCCAGAGCAAGCCCTTTCTCTAGCCTTTTCCTTTGGATTTACTGCTGCTTTCTCTGGGTATTTTCCAGATCGACTTAAATAACTGCAGACCCAGACTGAGTTTGTATCCAAAGCAAATGTTGTGTTACCAACCCTTTGTTTTGGTGATTAGAGTTTAATCTTTTTTAAAAAGTTTTTCCCCCTATATCAGTTCTTTATCTTTAACAATAAATGTTTATAATTTCAAAGAGAAGAGTTTGTCTCACAGTAACCCATAGAATAGATGCTACAGAGATGAAATGGGGGCAGAGGTGGCACATGTGAGGGCTGGGTTCTAGACCCAGCATCACGACAGAGGAGAAAGGGAAGTATAAAAGAGTTTCTTCTTTTCTGTTGGCTTTAAGGCAGGAGGAGTGTGGAACCAATCTGGATTTACTTGTGTGTTCGTCTTTTTCCAAACTCCTGTTCTCCATCATGGTGCTCTTCTTGGTTGTGAATGATGGAACAGCTTGCTAGGGAGATTAGCTCCCCACTATTGCCTTTTCCTTTGGGGTAGCCAAGGAATTTGAACCCCCAACTCCAAGACTGAGTGGCCTTAAGCATTTATGAAACATCCTTGGCTGGAAACTTGTTTTTTTGTCCTGGAAACAAGGGCCTAGCAGACCACTTCATTGTTGCTCCAGAGGTAAAGTTAGAAGACCCCCGTGCTTGACTACCAGTGTGGTTGTGAGGCCAAAAAAGAAAGTCAGAGCAGTTCTCATAGTCTGGCTTTGACAGTGAGTTCACTGTTTTGGTGACTTTTTTCTTCTCAAGTGAAGGAAACAAGAAATAGATTTAATATTAAATAAAATTCTCCCCCTTCAGAACTCCTTTCCTAGCTGTGGTCCACAAATAAGCAGGCATAAATATTGTATTTTCTAAATGACAATTCTTCTTTTTTTGTTCTGTCCATTTGCAAATTAACAGCATGTAAACCTCCATTTATCATTGCCCATGTATGTTAGGCAGCTAAAAGCTTTTCAGTGGAAAGCATCACTATTAAAAATATTGTGTTTGGGAAAATATGCAGCAGTTTGACCTCCATGACCCTACACGTCCTCCTTTGCTGCTTTGACTCTCAGCAGCTGCAGAGAGTGACTCTGGGGGCCCAATATGTGGGCTAGCCACCCAATGTCAAACAGATCTTTAGGGTTTATTTATATTCCTGGCTTCTCTGAGCAACAAGTTATAGATTCTCAAGAGCATTTGACATTCTATATCTGGTATGAGAGTGAATGTTGAAATGGAAAGAATAGCTTCTCAGTTATCTTTGAACTCTTTGAGAGTCTGGCATGCTTGATTACTCTTTGGAGCCTTACCAGTGTACAGATGCTCTTTTATTGGGCAAAGGGACTTGATCCATTCCAAACAATGCAGGAAGCTTACACTATATGCTTAAGCACTGAAAGGAAGATTCAGGCAGTAAATTCAAGGTAATCAGAGAAAGGGGTCATAACTGTGGACAGAAGAGACTGGCCTGCTGGACCCTGAGAATACCTTATAACAAGGGAACCTTCGAGCACCTGTTTGAGGTCTCAGCAGATGAGTGGACAGTAGTAGATCAGGTAACCCATTTCATAGAGCATGTAAAATAGACCATGGGCGCTTTCCATTGCTTGAAAAAAAGGTTCTACTTAGCCTTCTTGCTGCCTGTCTAAGTTTTAGTTTGGTTTAAGAGATAGAAGAAAGGACTTTAATTTTTTTTTTTTTTTTTAAACCTTGATTTTGTCAGTCATTTCAGGTTTTTGTTTTACTTTTTAAAGTGTCAGGATCTGTTATCTGGTGTTGGTGATAGAGAGCAGAGCTCTGGAGATCTTACCAGAATGTGCTTCTCTCCAGTTTCAAACTGGGCCTCCTCCAAGAAAATGACCTGCCAGCTGTTGGTGTCTAACCAGCTGTGATGCCGGGCTAGTGCCCCTATCGCCCAGAAAATGGGCTTCTCTACACAGGTCCCCACTCATCCCTATGCACACACACACCCTTAGCCTTGGAGCTGCAATATATCTGTGATCTGGGAACCTAAGTTGAACTGCTTATGTTCCCACTGGGGAGCTCATAAAGCCCCATGAAGCTGTGCTAGCTCTTGCTAAGGTCATGCATGTTCTGTATTTGGCAGTTCATTCAAAGGCACATATCAATGGCTATGTAGCAGACCTGTGAAAGTTGATTGCAGACTTAGAGATAGGAGTGTAAGTGAATTTGCCAAGACATGGCTGCCTTTTTATACTTCAAGCTGTAATTTGATTTTGTGTGTAGGTAGCCATTGGCTACTAGAGATATTTCTTGATGAGAAGCTGCCATAGTTTTATCTACTTTTAAAGCTTCTTGGGTTTCAGCGCTCTATGGATAGCCTGTAAAGAGAAGTGGTGCTCAGGACTGAATCAGGACCTTGCCCATTTGACGGCAAGTGCTCTTCCTCCAAACTTCATTCTGTGCTGCTGAGAACATTTTAAATTTTAAGATAATTTGGTGTGTAGGGTTTGTTCTACTGCTCTTCCTAACTGGTGCAAAAGAAAACTAGTCTTCCTTGGAGGAAGGGTGGACCTTATGACTAGAACATTTTTTTTTAAAAGAGACAGTGGGTCTTTTCTTTGAGGAGAACACTCCATTTTCCTTTAAGGAGAAAGCCTTCCTTAATATCTTCAGTGACAGCTTGCTGACTCAAGACCAGCTATGGAATGAATTTTGTCTGTCTGTTCCTGATTCGGGAGGTGACTGAGAAGAGCGGGCTCCAGCCCTTAGCCGGCAGGAATGTCTTTTTAAACAGTCAGGCAGATTCCCAGATTAGAAGGAGTCTGTGCAGCTGATGTCACTGTTTCCTGAGTAATTCTGGGTGATTATTTACTCCATCTGGCTGCCAAGGGCCAGATTCTGTGAATGAGCCTCATTATTAGAACTCCAGGTTGTAGGCATGGAGGCAAGAACCAATTGCTGCCACAGTTAAGACGAAGATTTCAAAGACCTGCTGCTTACCAAGCCCCAAAGAGGCAGTAGGGAATAGGGGGGCTGGCCACGGTCCCCGGGCTGCATTCTGAGGCATTTACAGGATGGCACACAGCCAGGACTGAGACGCCGCCCAAATTGCCTTGGAGGCCACTGTGCAGCCTGGTGGTAAGTGGGGCATTTCCAGTTTAGAGCAGGCAGTGCTTTAGGCACCTGTAAGTACTGCTGCCATTTTTCTTGGGTTGTGGTTTTGGTTTTTTGTTTGTTTGGTTGTTTTTTTGTTTTTTGGGGTTTTTTTTGTTTTTTGTTTTTTTTGATGCAAAAGTTAGTACACTGTTGACTGAGCTAGTGGGGAGATCTTGGCTTCTTGTGAGCTGCTTGCCATGGGCTGGTGAGTTGGAGCTATGTGGGAGTCTGCTTTCATGCAGTCTGCCGGAGACATGTAGCTGCTTGATAGAAAGGTGCTTGGAAATCTCTCAGGGTCCTTCTATTCTGTACGGAGTAAACTCCAGGGTGTATATGGTTCATCTTGCCTGGCCTTCGTTTCACCAGGATCTCTTTCTTACCATCTGTCTTTCTTACCTATGGCTATTATTTCAGTGGACTTACCGGTTGGCACCATGGCCTTTCTAGTTAGAATCCTTTTGAATAAAGCTAGAAACGTGTGTTATATAGGCTCCTTTCTCTGTGTCTGTCTTCTACTGGGAGTAACTGGTGTCCCTTAGCTCAGTGGGGTGGGTGATTGGCTGTCAGCTCCCCTTAACACAGTATGTTGTTTCTCCAGCACAATCCTGGAGGAAGAGAAGGTGCAGCAAGAAGAACGGATGAGGATGGAGTCCAGAAGACAGGCTACCGTGTCCTGGGACTCTGGAGGGTCTGATGAAGCACCACCCAAGGTAGCTGAGGTCCCTGCCCCAGCTTTGAGGGGCCTCTTGAACTAAGTTGTACAGTGTGTGGGTGTAGACACTGTTGTCTGTGTGATGAGCCCCCCAAGTCATTGGAGGAGTAGGAACTGTCATGTAGTCCCTTCCTTTCTGTAGATTGGCCCATGTGCTGCTCACCTTGTAGAAGCTGAGGAAGCCAGCGGCTGTGAGAGACCTGATGTGAAACTGCCCTTTTCTCCTCGTGGTGTTCCCAGGAGGGTTAGGTCGGACTTGTCTTTTTCTCTTGTTGGCAAGAGAATTAGAGATCTCCCAAACGTTCAGGGTTAAAACACCAGACTAGGCCATAAGCACTAAGGGTTTGGTGCATTTCAAATAAGCACACTTCTTCCACTCCACTTATACCCCTTTTGCTTTGGTTTTACTGGAGTTTTGTGTGCTGCTTCTGGGTTTTGGCTGACGGCTAGGTGTTGGAGAGGCCTTCTCTTGTTACTTCCAGGTTTTCTGTCTCCTCTAACCAGGGCAGGAAAGCTGCTCCCTTTTTACAACAGCTGGGCAGTGGTTGTGGATTTGGGACAACAGGTGGCCCTTGTCATTTTGGACACATGAAAAAGTCTTCACATCCTTTTGGTTTTGGATGGGATAGACACTTTATACATCAATTTGAATAAATAATCCAATTCAGACCTTTTCCTGAAAAGTAAAAAGACAACAGGTTTTTTTGTTTGTTTTTGTTTTTTTGGTTTTTTTTTAAAGTTGTTCCCTGCTATATGATATATTTGGTTAGCTAAAAATATAGTTTGACACACTTTGTTTTCTTTTGAAAAGTAGGACTGTGAGTATTATACTGTGTGCTCTGTCATATTGTCTGAGATCACACGGTAGTCCCATGCTGAGCTGTGAAGTAGTGAACCTGGCACTCTGAAAGTGAGCGTGGGTGATGAGTTCAACTCAGTCTACAGACCAGGGAGCCTTGTCCACCCAGCCCTTCCCAGAGCACAGACCCACCAATTAACAACAACAAAATCCTTCCTTAACGACAGAAAAGGCACCAACCCTTCATCCCAGGACATATGGCCCTCTGTGGGTCCTTTTGTCTTGTGAGTTCTTGTTTGGTTTTAGTTTGATCTGGGGCTTTTGTCTTTTACTGCCTGCCTCAGCCTCCCAATTTCCTGTTTTAGTTCTGTGAGGACTACAGAGTAATTCCATATTGGGAGGCAAGAGAAATCTCATCACTGATTTCTCAGGCCTGGAGTCCAGCAAATCATATCATCTAAAGTATAGCTGGTGTCAGTCTAATGACAGGGAACATGTCACCCTTACTCTGAACCTCATATTAAGTACTCCCACCTCTTGGAGACGTTGTTGGAAATGCACTAGATGAAATTTCTCTAAGTTAAGAGTAGCTCTGCCATAGAGCTTACACTGCAAGTGCCTGTGTATCTTTAACTTTTACTAATAATCTGTTTTTTTTAACAATTTCACTTTTGACAGACTTCTCAAATTAAACTCATGGGTTAGAGGTGATCTGGCTTCTTTTGGGTTTTAAGTAGAAAGACTAGCTCATAAATTTTTAACTATCCTTCTCATGCATGCTCAGTTTTTATACTAGTGTTTCCAAACTCACATTCTGGATTCATCTGCGGGTCCACCCCCCATTAATTTGTTAAAGCATAGACCAGCATATGCCACCTGATCCAGTTCATTGCAAATTTTGTTGGGACAGAGCTTCACATACTCATGTGACCATTACATAGGCCTGTGAGACCAAAGCTGGGCTCCTGGTCACACCAAGAATTATTTCTCCTTTTCCTGCTTTGACAGTTGCATGAGTGGACTATTGTCACATTAGCAAAGATCAGTCAGTGTCACCAAACTTCACCAGTGAGCACCATATCTCCACCTCCATGCTCATACACTAAGAAAAACTCACAGTTTATGGAAGAATGGCCCTGATGGAGATGGTGTAGTGTTGCGTGAAGGCCCATCCAGCATGCATGAGAAAAATATGGTATTCAAATTGGTGGATTTGGTGGACATTTTCTCAGAAAGTAAAAGGAAGCCCTCACTTCAGTGAAAAGCATTCCTAAAACTTGAATTTTCAAACAAAAATTCTTGACCATGATAGGTTCTGGGTTGAAGACTGTTTTGGAGGTCTCATGGCAACATTAACACATGATTGTTAGTTGTGGTGTTAATTTCCTGAGACTTGCAAGCAGAGATCTGTTCACTTCAGAGAGGACTGCAGTGACCAAGTCCAGCTTGCTAGACCAGGCAGTATATTAGACTTACCCACAGAATATGAAGAGAGGCTGCTTATAGGAGCATGGATGGCCTCAAAACAGCTGCACCAACTGCCAGGTTCCACATTATTGTGCAAACTTTAGTTAACTTTCCATACTATCTTCTCCAGCACAGCCAAGGTCATGTGCAGCTGGATCTGAATTAGAGATACTTGCCAGGAAGGTACAAAGGATATGAACCCACTGTATGAAGTTACATTAACAAGCAGGACCATGAGGTGCTCTTGCAAGTAGTCACAGCTGCCCTGATAAAGGTGGCTATTTGCTTGGAGGATGGTGTTTCACACAGAGATACATCCTGTCTTCTAGAATGTATCATACTGAGATGGTCTGCATACCTTAGTGAACTAGTGCTCTCCAGATGGATGGTAGGATGTGACAGGATCACACATAGGTAAATAGTCCATCTAAGGTAGAAGATAGAAGCAAGATGTGGCTCTTGTTTACCATCCCACATCCCAGGGCTAATGCAGAAGATACTATGTTTGAGGACATATTGATAGAGCTACATATCAAAACCTTATCTCAAAAAAATTAACAACAAAAGTACAGCCCAGAGTCATGAATTTTAATTTAGCACATTGTTGAGTAGATTAAGATTCCATATTGACCTTTGATTTTAAGAAATATTCATTTAGTGATTGGGGTGTAGCACTAGGAAACAGTATTCATAATTGTGCTGAAAACCTTTCAGGGGCATGGTGCTTTCCTGACTGGGGATCTCTTAGCTCAGTGGTAAGTGGGGCCCAGATTCCATCTCTAGCACACAAAGAACTCGTCTTCCATTTCTAGTCAAATAGCTGTGTGAGGCTCTGTTTGTTTGTTTTGTTTTGTTTTGTTCTGTTGGTTTTTTTAAACAGTCACTATTCCAAAAAGTTAATAAACCATGCAAAGCTGTACTTATGTGTTAATATGCACAGTGGAGTTGGTCCTGTCTCACTTCCTAGAATCACTCCTCAGGCCTCCATTCTGTGACAGTCATTGCGGTCATCAGAAAATTCCACTGGGTCCTGCATACAATTAGAGAAGGCGCACCAGCCAGCTCCACACCTCATCAACTTTTTATCCTTTATCTTCACAAGGGAGAGGCAAATCTCCTTGCCTATGTATTTTGCTGTATGATGACCCAAGTTGGCCTTGAAGAAGGTAGTAAAGAGATCTGCTGATCCACTGTGCAGTCAGAGACACAGCTGGCCTTGTCACTGTCTCCTGGCAGTCAGGAGCACAGGGCATAAGAAGAGCTGGTTTAGGCAGAGTCCAGAAGCAGAGCTGCCCTAGCATCTTCCTCACTTTAAAAATGTGACTTTGTTGGATAGATGGCTCAGAGGTTTAGAGCACTTGTTGATTTTGGAAAGGACCAGGGTTTGACTCTCAGCACCTACATGGCAGCTCACATCCATCAGGAACTACAGTCCCAGGGGATCTGATGCCCCCTTCTTACCCACAAGAACACAAGACAAAACATGGTATACATGCATACATGCAGGCAAAATATCCATATACATAAAATAATCTAAAACTAGTATAAAAGTGTGTGACTCACTGTGTGATGTTTAGTAGAGGTTTTGCCTTGTTCAGGCCAATGTCTTTCATGTTCCTTTATTTGGTGAGGAATAAATGTATTAGCAGAGTAGAATTGTGGCAGAAAGATTTAGGGTTTCTGTCATTGTCAGTTGTGTGAACCTTTTGCAGCACCTGACTTTTCTAAGCCTATTTAAAGTAGAGGGTAAGGGTGGTGATGACTTTAGGGCATTGTTGGCAGAATGATCCATCTAGTGTGTGCAGGATGTACTGCATAAGCTACAAGTGTGTTTTCCCAAGTATGTTACTTGCCACTCTGATTTAAGCCCATGGATGCTACTGTGTGGGTGTTGCCCCTTCTTGACTTTAGAAACCTATCCTACACAAATGATGACTGCATCATCCTTTTAGTTATTGCCTTCCTGGTCTATTCAATTCTGTGAATTTACTCATCAGTTGACAGATATTGCTCACCCTTTCTAGATGTTATGAGCAGTGGGGTTTTTTGATGAGGGTGTTGAGGGGCGAGGTACAAGACAGGGTTTCTCTGTGTAGCCCTGGCTGTCCTGGAACTTGTTCTGCAGACCAGGCTGCCCTTGAACTCAGAGATCCACCTGTCTCTGCCTCCTGAGTGCTGGATTAAAGACATGCACCACCACTGTCCAGCTATGAGCAGTGTTCTTTAGAACATTCATGTGTGTGTTGTGTTTGCTGAATTGTATGGTAATTCTGTTTCATTTTCTCAGGGATCAGCATACAGTTCTGCATAGCAGCTGCTCCGTTTTATATTACCAGCAGCACTACACAAAGCTCATTTCTCCAATGCTGGCCTCACGTTTATTTTTGTCTTTTTAGTTTCTATCCTGGAGGCCATAATATAGTCAGTCATTATGGTCTGGAATTGCCCAAAGGTGCCTAGCACCTTTTTCTGCCCAGATTGTATTCTCTTTGGGTCTACTCATGTCCCTAATCCTTAGATCCTGTCATATAGCCTAGGCCAGCCTGGTCTGTACGGTGTTGCCAACTTTGTCCACTTTTTTGGGGGGAGGGAAGATTCAAGGCAAGGTTTCTTTGTGTAGCTCTTGCTGTCCTGGAACTCAATCTGTAGACCGGGCTGACCTTGAACTTGGTGATGCATGCCTTTAATCCCAGTTCTCAGGAGGCAGTGGCAAGCTTTGTCCACTTCTTAATCAGATGGCTTATTAGTCTAGCACTCACCTGTGGGAACTCTGTTGCGATGAGAGTCTCTCAGCTTGGCCTTCCTCCTGTGGTGTCATCTGTAACACAAAGATTATTTATTTTGATAATATAAATTTTATATTTGAGTTCCCTTTTGTCCTTTAAGGTTTTGGTATCGTAGCTAAGAAGACATTGCCCCACTGCAGGTAATTTAAAAGATTAACCCTGTTCCTTCTAATGTTGTTACAGTTTGAGCTCTTAGGCTTAGGCTGTGAGCCATTTTGAGTTAACTTTCCGGTAAATTGTGGAGAAATGTCAATCGTTGAAGACTCTTTCATTGCTGAAGTATCTCACTTCCTTAGTTCATTCTTTACAACTAAGTTGTATTAGCAATTTCTTTACTGTAAGCCATTTGTTTTTCAGAATCAGAAGACTCATCCTTACAATGTTTTGTTGATTTGTTCACAGCCCAGCAGACCTGGTTATCCTAGCCCAAGGTCCAGTGAAGGATTTTATCCTAGCCCACAGCACATGGTCCAGAGCAATCACTATCAGGTATATGAATTGTCACAGATACACAACATACCAGTTGACTCATCAACACTTGTGTGGTAGAAAGAACCTTGAATTCATTTCTGTTCTCTGGTTTGTCTACTTATTTTGGTGAGTGGAAGCTAAGAAACTAGTCACCTTGGTCTTTGCCTTCCAGATGGTTATCTTGATCTCTGTGCCCTTCCGACCTCCCACGGACTCATAATATTCATCAGTTTTGTCCTAAAGCAGGCAGGCCAGTGCCTGTAGCTATATTTAGATCCATTCTTTCCCACCTACCTCTAAAGGACAAGGTGGAACCACAGACACATCTAGGCAGAGCTAGTACCGAACTCTGCTTCTTCTAGAAGACATAAAAGGTAGAGAGCTAGAGAGATGGCAAATAAATAAATAAATAAATAAAATAAACAAAGCACTGTATCTATAAGTGAAGGCAGATGAGATAGATGCCCTACAGACGAGTGAGGAGGGGTGCTGGGTCTGAAGCAGCTTTCCAGGAGAATATTAGTCAAGGGAAAAACATTGACTAACATTGAACTATAATTCCTGCTAGAAATGCATAGGCCCCATTACTAATGAATGCCAACACCCACACCGTGCCCCATTCTTTAGGAGGCATCTTTGTGTCCTTTCCAGCCAGTCATCCTAGCCATTGAGGCTATCACCCTTCTGATCCCTATAACATGGCCAGCAGAGGTATATTTGTAATTTTGCTTTTATGGAGTTTGATATAACTGAAGTGGGGTGAGTGCTTGAGGAGTCAGTTTTTTCCCCATGACAAGGTTTGCTGAGGACATTCCATAGGGTTACTGAGAGTCTTGGGCCAATAGAAAAATAAAAAGTGCTTAGCTGTTGGTCCTAGGTACCAGGGAAGGAGGTAGACACTAACTAGAAAACAAAAAGCCGTATGTCTGTGGTAGTCCAGGACACTGGGTACTGGGTAAGTTTTGGGCTCTGTATACAGCACATTGTTCCCCACAAACTGATTCTCATGTGGAGCCAAAGAACATTGCCATTACTAGGAACTGGTTTAGGGCTGATGGGTTAGGCCTGTGTTCTGGGAGACACTACTTTACAAGGAGAATAGGTCCCCAAGTTTATTCACCTACTGTCTAAGCACTTAGAACATAAAAGGGAAGTCTTCCACTCCTTCTGGAGGGTGCACAGTTGGGTGTGTTCCAGCTCAGCAAAAGGGCTGGAGCTCTGACCAGAACACCGATCATAGCATCGAGAGGTGTGTGGTTAGGCTAAAATAGACAAACTCACTTCTGACTGATGAGAAACCTAGGTCTAGTATACAGCACAGCCACCCTGAAAAACAGCCACGGCCTACCTACCTGTAGTCAGTGCTCAGCTGACCCTGAGGGAGAATAAGACAGCAGCAGCACCTACTTTCTGAGGTAGCTGTCTGTTCTGCATGTCCTCACAGGCATGCAGGAAACTTAGTCACACTCAAGGACATGTTGTGAAAAAATGTCTGATCCCATTACTTTGGAAGCCCATGAGGGTTGTTTAGAAAACTGCGGTAAGTTACACAGAACTTCGTTGTAAAAAATTTCTGAAAGTTCTGTTAATAATGTATTCCTTTTTATTTAAAAAATAAATAAATAAATTGGTGTAGGGCCTGGAGAAATAGCTCAGCATTTAAGAGCACTTCATTTATTGCAGAGGACCCAGGTTTGGCTTCCATCATCCACATCAGGCAGCTCCCAGCTTCTGGTAACTATAGTTTCAAGGGATCCAAACCCCTCTTCTGGCTTCCTTTAACATCTGCACACAAGTGATGCACATACAGACAAGCAGACAAATACATGCATATAAATAAAAATATATAAAAGTGCTCTTGTGTGTGCAGCACTTGTATCCAGTAGGATTTTTCATTAATTAAATACTAGGGAGGTTAAGTATTTGCCAATGCCCAGAGACCTAAATGTGCACAAGCCTTTAGTGAAAGATGTATTGATAATTTGGGAATGTAGATTTCACTGTGCATTCATCTCCTCACTAAGTAAGTAACTGGCAACTCAGGCCATGTTCCAAGTTTGTTCCCTGTTCTTTCAGTTGAAAAGAACTTATTTCAGGAGACCCTCTGCTTCCTGGGTTTTGTCACCATGTCCTTCTGAACATTCATATTCTCTCTCTCTCTCTCCTCTCTCCTCTCTCCTCTCTCTCTTCCTCTCTCTCTCTCTCTCCCTCCTCTCTCTCTCTCTTCCTCTCTCTCTCTCTCTCTCTCTCTCTCTCTCTCTCTGCTTTAGTCACCACATGTAGAAGACATGGTCTCTCTCACCATTATCATCAGCCTTCTGTTCACTGGAGAAAAACATTTGGAATTTTGTTTCAGTTTTTGTTCTTGTTTGGGAAGGGGTTTGTTTGGAATTTTTTGAAATGGCTGGCCTGGAACTCATAATGTTCACTGTAGAGATTTGCATGCTTCTTCCTCCCAAATGCTTTTAGGATCAAGGGTGTCCATCACCACACATGGCATGTTTGGAACTTTTAGAACAGAATCTCAGTATGTGACCATAATCTAGATGATCACTCACTGCATAAAATCAAGCTAGCCTCAACCTTGTGATCTCCTGCCTCTGCCTCACAAGTCTCAGGCTTACAGGATGTGTCCACCATATGCAACTCTGCTGTTTGGTAGGGTTGTGCTTTGTTTGTTTGTTTGTTTGTTTGTTTTTGAGATGAGCCCTCACTGTAAAAGGCTGGCCTTAGACTCTTGGCCTCTTGCCATAGATTCCAAGTTTTAGAATTACATACTTACATCACCATGCCCTACAGATATTTCATGGTTGCTGTAGTTCTTGCTGCAGGGGATGGATGGTGTTGAATTAGGAAAGGGAAATTCTGGAACTAAACATGAAGCAGCTATTGTTACCTTCATATCCAGCAGTAGTCACGCTGAGTACTTACATGGTGTACAAATTCCAAAGTAAAATAACTGTTTAAGGAGTGTGTGTGTGTTCATGTGCATGCTTGTTTATGTGTATGCAGGTTTGTATGGAGGTGAAAGGGCTACTCTTGAGTGTCACCTTCAGGAATGCCATCTATCTCATCCTTTCATTGGCCTGGAGATCACCAATTTGCATAGATTGGCTAGTAAGCCCCAGGGATTCCCATTACTGGCATTACAAGTGTCTGTCACCATGCCCTGCATTTTTATATGTATTCTGGGAATCAAACTTAGGTCTTCACCAGGCAGTGGTGGCACATGCCTTTAATCTCAGCACTTGGGAGGCAGAAGCAGGTGGATTTCTGAGTTCAAGGCCAGTCTGGTCTACAGAGTGAGTTTCAGGACAGCCAGGGCTACACAGAGAAACCCTGTCTTGAACAACCCCCCACCCCAAAAAAAAACCCTTAGGTCTTCATGCTTGTGAGGCAACCCTTACCAACAACTAGCACCCCAGCCCCAGACGTAACTAACTTCTTATCTCCTGGGATATGCTCAGCTTCATTATCTAATGCAGAAGCAAAGAATTGCCTTTCCTGAAAGTTTCTTTAAGAACTCATTTCTGGACTGGAGAGATTCTTGCAGAAGACTCTAGTTCAGTTCCCAGCATCTATGTCAGGCAGCTCACAACTGCCTGTAGCTCCAACTTCAGGAGGACCTGATGCCTCTGACCTGTGTGGGCATCTGCATTTTTATGTATATACCCAGAGAGAAACACTCACACTCACTTTAAATTAATAAAAGTAATTAATTTTTAATCTTAAAAAACAAAAAACAAACAAAAAAAACCCTGCAATAGTGATGCATGCCTTTAGTCCTAGTACTTGAGAGGCAGAGGCAGGTGGATCTTTGAGTTCTAATTGTAAAGTCTAGATATCCCATTTAGCCAATTATAGCTGTTCATAACAAGAATTCCAGATGAGGCAGGAGGATTGTAACTTCCAGGCCAACCTAGGTTACATAGCCTTGTCTACAGAGTGAGTTCCAGGACAGCCAGGGCTACAAATCCTTGCGGGGTAGGGGGATGGATGACACTCATTTGTGTGCTTTGCCACTACCTGCATTCCTGAGCTCCTGGTTACCTTTCATGTTTTTTCCAAGTTCAAAGTTGGCAGAGTTGGCTCTCTGACCATGTCTCGGTATTCTGCTTCCACCTTGCACTTGAGGACCCTGGTAATTACATTAATTAGACATACTCAAATAATTTTGTCTCCTGTTGGGTCCATGATTAAGTGCACATCTACACAGTCTTTTTTTTTTTTTATCAAGTCAGAGAATTAACATGCTCAGAGAATCAGACTGGGATCTGGGACCCATTCTGCCTACTATGCATGTTTTCCTTAATAGTTCTTTGGTTTTTTGATATAGCAGAAGCTCTGTTATATCAGAAGCTTACATTGCCTCCTGAATCACTTGCAGGTCTCTAACTACCCGGGTTCCCATGGAATCCCAGCCATGGCTGGCAGCATTTACCCAGGTCAGGCATCTTTTCTGGACCAGACAGAATTGTGGAATCACAGACCTCAGGAGATGTCCATGTGGCAGCCCAGTGTGGAGGTAAACAGGATGTTCTTGGCTATAGTCAGTTAAGGGACAAAGTGTGGTTTAAGTCACCTGTTATTTATAATTCTGAGATTGCTTGGTTGTGATTATTTAATTGTAAAATCTAGATATCCCATTTAGCCAATTATAGCAGTTCATACCAAGAATTCCAGATGAGGCAGGAGGATTGTAACTTCCAGGCCAACCTAGGTTACATAGCCAGACCTTATCTTAAAAGCACTTTTATCAGAGCAAGCCTGACAATCTGAGTTGACCCTTTAATACACACCATGGAAGGAGAGGACCATCATCCATATGTATGGCCACACATTTAACTCTGTAGTAGAGAGCTTTCCTAACACGTGAAATCCCTAGCACTGTCCAAATGAAAAAAGGAATTCCTATGGACATTATCATATCAGACATAATCATGTCTCATTCAGTTAGTTTGAAAAGTAGAACTCTCAGATGGATGTAATTTGCATGCACATAGGCTAAGAAAAAAAACATATAGACCCAACTAATGTTCTTTCAACTGTGTGTTATATGCAGATTTCCTGGTCAAACTAAGAAACCCGTTTATAGTACTATACTTCTCTAGGAGCTGGAAAGATGGCTCCTTGGTTAAGAGCGCTGGCTGTTGTCCTAAAGAATCCAGATTTGATTCTCACCACCTACATGGTAGCTAACAGTTGTCTGTAACTTCAGTCCCAGGGGATCTTACTCCCTCTTCTGACTTCCATTGGGCACCACAAACAAATGATACACAGACATGACATATGTACAGGCAAAACACTCATTCATATAAAATAAAATTTAAAAGAATTATTTATAATTGTCTATTTGTATTTTTTCCTTGAAGTAAACATGGGATGATGTTGTTGTTGTTGTTGATTGACTCCTACCTTGAACTCCTTATATAGCCAAGGATGACCTTGTAGTGATCCTCCTGCTTGTACCTCCTGAGTGTTGGATTATACATCTATACTACTATAGCCTTCTAGAGAGGGATTCATGCTGCTAGACTAGTACTTTTAACAATTAAGCTACATCCTCAGTCCTCGTGCTTGTGTGTGTGTGTGCATGCGCGTGCGTGCGTGTTTGTGTGTAAAATTTTATTTATTTGTTATTTTGGGAGATGGAGGAGATGACACCATGAATATGGAGATCAGAGAACCATTTCGTGGAGTTAATTCTCTTCTACTGCCTTTACATAGGTTCTAGATTTTGAACTCTGGTCACTGAGCCATCTCACTGGCCCCTCTTGTGTTTTTTGTGAAACAGTCTGATGTAGTTCAGGCTGACCTTGGTTTGAACTCCTTTTCTTCCTGCCTTAGCCTCCCAAGGGCTTTTGACGTGTGTGTAACCACATATGGCTCTTGTTTAAGTCATAATTCAGCTTGCTCTTCTTCCTAACCAGTTGTTTCTCCATTTTTACTCTAAGTGCTATTGCATTCTTTTGTGTATTGGACTGTTTCTTAGAACATACACATGAATATTAAACACAGTAAATCTTAGCCTTCAGAGAGGTGGCTGGAGTATGAGAAGACCTACAGCACAGAGTAGGAACATGAGAATAGACCCTGGAAACTAAATGTTCTGTTGATAATGTCCCTTCTAGGACTCTGCAGCTTTGGACCTTCGAGGGATGGGACAGGTGCTTCCCCCTCACCTGATGGAAGAGCGGCTAATCCGACAGCAGCA
Source organism: Rhynchomys soricoides (assembly GCA_019843965.1). Classification (NCBI taxonomy): domain Eukaryota; kingdom Metazoa; phylum Chordata; class Mammalia; order Rodentia; family Muridae; genus Rhynchomys; species Rhynchomys soricoides. Next base: position 10,930,886 of record JADRCH010000060.1, on the reverse strand, counting down.
GGAAATGGAAGAAGACCAGCGCTGGCTGGAAAAAGAAGAGCGATTCCTGGTAACCACTCTGCAGAGCACTCAACCCCAGTCAGGTCTACCTCATGCAGTACTGCAGAACTCCGTTCCTAAAGCAAAAGGCTTTCCTTACATCTGGTCCCAAACACTTGCCATAATGGGCTTTTTGGTTTTTGTTTGTTTCATTAACACATTGTTTGCACAGAAAGAACTTCAGTGTTAGTGTAAAGGTAAAACATTACATCTCAGCCTTGTAGCCATGTGGTCACGTGGCTGAGGCCTATTCTACCTCCTGCCCCTGCTTCAGTGTCAGACAGATGCATCTGGACCTTGATAAGAACGGTCTTTCAGGAAACTCTTGCTGACCAGAGAACTCTCTGTCTGATCCTTCTCAAGTGCTGTGTCCTTGTCTCAGTATTGGGGCCTTTGAGACTTTGTCCTCCTGCCCTACAGCACTAGGGAAAAAATGTGGCTAGAAAGAACCAGGGTTCCTGCTGCTTCCATAAATTCTTTCTTCATCATTTTACCTGGAGAATGCAAACCTGACTCCTCATGCTTTGACTGAGTCATTATTCATCAATGTTATCTGTATTGATTGGTTTTATATCAACTTGACACAGGCTAGAGTTACTTGGGAAGAGGGACTCTCAGTTGAGAAAACTTCTCCATAAAATTTTCTTGTAGACAACTGTGTAGTGCATTTTCTTAATAATGGTTGATGTGGGTGGACCCAGCTTAGTTGAAGCAGTGCCATCCCTGAGCAGGTGGTTTTGGATGGTATAAGAAAGCACTCTATGGAGATCAAATAGCACTCCTCCATGGCCTCTGTCTCTGGTCCTGTTTCCACGGTTCTTGTCCTGATTGTCCTGTTCTAGAGCCTGACCCAAGAGTTACAAGCTGAAGTAAACCCTTTCCTCACCAGGTTGCTTTTGGTCATGGTGTGTTATGGTATAAATATAGAAACCTTAAGACACTACCTTAGTGTTGCATTTTGTGCTAAGAGACAAGATACAGAGAAGTCACGATCTAATTCTTGTCCTAAATTCCTTGAATTTTATGCCAAGAAGCATTTCAATAGCTGGGCAGTAGTGGCGCATGGCTTTAATCCCAGCACTTGGGAGGTGGAGACAGGTGGATTTCTGAGTTCGAGGCCAGCCTGTCTACAGAGTGAGTTCCAGGACAGCCAGGGCTACACAGAGAAACCCTGTCTCGAAAAACCAAAAAAAAGAAGCAGCAGCAGCAGCATTTCAATCAACCAGTAATGGTACCGTAAGGCAGTGATTTCAAAGTGTACTCTGTAGATTCATCAGGGTTTGATTCTAACTTTATTCATTATGTATAGTTTTCTCTTTTTTTGAGAAGGGATGTGTCTGCACTGTCTTGACAAATGAACCCAGAGCCTCCTGCATCCTAGCTAATTGCTCTAACGCTGATCTGTACAGGTTAAAGCACACTCCACCAGTTTGAGTGCACAGGCTGCTCTCTTTCAACTGAAGTGAAAACGTTGAAAGTTTTTGCTTTCAGGCTGGTGGAGCATGCTTTAACAGGCAGAGGATTCAGTTGTACCCCTTGGGAAGTTCTAGGGCCAACTCAGACAACAGCCAACAGTGCATACATGGGAGCCAGGAAGTTGATCACATTGGAGAGGCTGTTTTTCAGTGTTTGCTTTTATTTTATTTTTTTTATTACATTTATTTGTGGGAAGGGGAACTCCAGTGTGCCCTGGCATGCATGTGGAGGTCAGAGTAGAATTTGGAGGAATCATACCACCAGGGAATGTCCTCAAGTAATTCGGCTTGGAGGCAAGTACCTTTACCTGCTGAGCCATATTGTCAGCTCTCAGTGTTTTAATCTTATTTCAGCCTCAGATGCACACATGTTCCACATTTGCAGTCTTCCCCTTCAGGACAGTGCATCATCTCTTAACACATGTTCTTATCAAATTAACAGCGAATAACAGGATAGGAAACAATAACAATATTGACATTTTCTATATAATGTTCCTGTATAAAGTCATTCAATTTTCATAGTCAGCCACCCTATATAATTAGGACATGTTCTGAGTCTTTTGTCCAATTCTTTGGGGCCATGTGTGCCTCAATTCATTGTGATTTTTTTTTTTTTTAAATAATTTAGAAAACTAGCGTATGGCACAGTTATTGTTCTATAATTCTCCATTAAAATCCAAGAGTCAACCATTAATTCTTTTTAAGAGGTTTATTTATTTATTTTGTATATGTAAGTACATACATGGTCGCTCTCTTCAAACACACCAAAAGAAGACATCAGATCCCATTACAGATGGTTGTGAGCCACCATGTGGTTGCTGGGAATTGAACTCAGGACCTCTGGAAGAGCAGCCATTGCTCTTAACCACTGAGCCATCTCTCTAGCCCAACCATTAATATTTCTACACAAAATATAAATACATTTACAGAGAAATAAAGATAAAATGTCTTCCACTCAGTCAGATTTTACTACTGTATCACATACATTTAAACTAAAAAAAATACAAGTTTAGATTTTGGGAGTAAGACTTGTGTCTCCTGACAGAGGTGAGGAGATGCAGAACAGTAGGTGTGTCAGCACTGGGGTCCTACTCTAGGCCTTGCTTCATGCTCTTTGTGGAACTGGGGGTGGATTTGCACTTTATATCCCTTTAGAGAAAAAATATCCTGTACTTTCAGGATTCTCAATTAGTTAAGGCAGATCTAGATTTTAAGTGATGCCACAAAATACTAATTTAACAATAGTAGTTGTGCGTTAATTCTTCTAATCCGGGTGCTCAGTTTGGGAATGAATTTAAGAATACACCAATTGTAGCTTGACCTAGACCTTAAACTTTTTTTTTTTATCCAGAAATCCTCCCCACCACACACACATATTTATTTGCATTTTTAAAAATGAAATTTATTGCTGATAGGTTTCAGTGCAGGTGTACTATTATGGCTCCAATAAATAGAGGTTTGCTGCTGACACCAGGTTACTCTGCCAACAAGGTCAAAGAAAACCGCTTCTGTACCCCCTGTGGCACTGGGGAGACATCACAGTCCAGATGATGTGTAAACTAAGTCTTAAAAGAGAAGCTGGAATTTGCAGAGCAAACAGGCACAGGAAATACATTCCAGGCAGTGGGAAGAGCGTGGGTATTGACGTGGGGTCATGGGACTAGTTTAGCCAGATGTGACCCAAGCTAGTCTCTTGAGGGAGTTGGGGAATTCTCATCAGAAGGCTCAGAGGTGCCTGTAATCTATAGGCTTACTTTATCTTTGAGGTTATTTTCATACACTGCACCTCATCTTGAAACACTTAGTAACTTCTGGTAAAGTCTAACTTATGCTCTGTGCAGGATGTCTCCAGCCTCCAGGTAGCTCCAAGTGTATGTGCATTGCCCATCTGCAGAGTTGAGTAACACATGCCCAGACCCCTGACTATAATGTCCACCTATAGCAGCAAGGCCTGCTGGAGTGTTTTTACAATTCAATTCTAATTTATCCTGTATAGTTTTATCTAATCTCTGAGGAGCTACCTGCTTTAACTGCCTGAATAAAGTGCTGTCTGTCACTATAGAGCCTCACCTGTCTTAGTTCCTCCTTGGCACTGAGCTGCTACTGTGCATTTCTGTGTGGTGTACTCTGTTGTTAGTTAGGATTTTAGCTGCTGCTGTTACAAGATCTCACTAAATTGTTCAAGCTAGCCTTCTATTTACTCAGTGTGTAGCTTAGGTGGTCCCAAGGCTGCAACCCTTCTCCCTCAGAGTAACTGAGATCATGGGCCTATGCCAACACACCCAGCTTGTCTTCTTTCTTCTCTAGTCACGCTGTGAACTTTGACCTATCCACTTGGTTTTTCTAGATGCACAACTGAGATTTGTTTGGGTTTTTTTGTTTTTGTTTTTGTTTAATTGGGTTGGGGATGTATCTCAGTGGTAAGATGCTTGACTAGCATGCGTAAAATGCTGGCTTCAGCCCCCAGGATGGGGAAGGGGAAAAAAAATCACACACCTATAATCCTAGTACTTAGCAGGGTGAGGCAATGTTGCCATGAGTTCCTGGCCAACTAGGGCTATAGTGTGAGGGCCAAAACTTGTGTTTTGTCTTGTTTTTCTTTATTAATTTTCAGTTCTTGTTACACTATTTGTTTTTCTCCTGAAGAATTGCCTGCGTGTGCCTTTTGTTCTTTGCCCGCTTTTATTTAAAAATACATTCTTTGTGAATAATGATTGTATGAATTAAACATTCTACTCATATGTAGAAGCTTTGGAAAGACTTACCAAGGCCAGTAGAAGCATCTTACAGGCTTGATTGCCCTCTGCAGACAAATCTCTACATGCTTCCAGCTGCTGGGCTGGGCTTTTGTACTAGATCAGAGTTTTGATTAATGCTCATTAACTGAGTGATGACATCCTTGTGCAGGTGTTTTCAAAGCAGTCTCCTCCCGTCTTCCCTCTCCTCTTGGCTGTTTTCTCAGCACATCAAAAGTTGCTAGATCCTGAACTAACTCTGTTACCTTTCTCTGTGGTTCTCATGCTATTTTCCTTATACACTTAACCTTGAGAAGCTGAGGTGGTCTTTTTTTACTTTGTCCCACATGCACTGAGACCAGATCCTCTTGGTTCTGAGTCCTGCCATCCTCTTACCTTTGCTATCATATCAGGCTCCAGTCTGTACTGGATATACATCAGCATATACTGATGAGTAACTCTGTGCTTAACAGTAAGCCAGATGAAGTGAGGAGAAAGAGACAAACTAATGAAGCAGTGAACAGAGAAGAAGTTAAGTGCTTTGAAAAGAATCTGAACAGGAGATTCAGCCCTAAAGAACAGGTGCAGAGCCCCAGGGTGAACATGTAGAGTGGGGCACAGAGTGGGCACTGTCTCATCCTAATCTGGCTTTTAAAAAAAAAAAATAAAAAAGTTTCTCCTGCCACTTGCTGTCTTCAGAGTGCTGGCTGCAGTTGCATCCATTTCCATGTAGAGCCCTTGAAGGGAGATGGGCAGAGCATACAAGGGTACAAAGAGGAGGCAGACAAGCCTGAGGGCTTCCCTCCTGAGCTCAAAGTGGATGGTTGAGAGAAGCTGTTAGGTGAGTGGCCAGCTCTACTGGCCTAGTTAAATCATAATACAATGTTCTCTGAAATGCTGTCTCTCTTTTATGTGTTTTCCCTGCTAAACTGAGGTTCCTGGGAACAGATTCTATGCCCATTTCATCCCAACCAGGCCCTATGCTTAGCATAGAAAGTGCAGGATACTGGAGTCAGTAAACAGTGCTTCTCTCATGCATTTTCTTGTCAGATTGTTCTTGACAGATTGTCATGTGTCTGGAGGGCCACTGCTGACATTGGGTGTATGCACCTGCCTGTAAGCAGAAGTGCATGTGAGAGTGGAAGAGTGCGGTGGTGTTTGAGTAGAAGAGAACTGTGTCTATAGAGGGCCCCTCCCATCTGCTTTCATCTGCACACGTCTGGGCTACTGCACTAGAGCCATGCACCTTCATGGAACACAGTGCATCTGTGTCCAATCCCTGATTGCCTGTACCTGCTGAACCAGAGGCACTAGTGAGAGTTTGTAGCGACTTTAAAGAGACCATGCTAGAGCTGGAGAGGTGGCTCAGTGGTTAAGAGCACTGACTGTTCTTCCACAGGTCCTGAGTTCAATTCCCAGCAACCACATGGTGGCTCACAACCATCTGTAACGGGATCTGATGCCCTCTTCTGGTGTGTCTGAAGACAGCAATGGTGTACTCCTATACATAAAATAAATAAATATTAAAATGTGTGTATACCCACAAATAGACTATATAATAAAAAGAAAGAGAGAGATCATGCTAAAAGAACTGGAGCTGCCCTCTGTTAGATCATCATGGTTCCACCAGCCTGAGTATAGTAAGTTTCTCTCAGTGTCTGCAGAAAAGGAGGGTCTTATCAAGTGTGAAGACTATTATAGAATAATACTTTTATGAAGTAAAAATCAATAGAAAAATGACATTTCTAACAAAATATTCAAGCCCAATGTCCTTATTTCTTTTAAATGTTTTTATGTGTGCATGAGTATGTGCACTATATATATGTAGATAACTTTGAAAAGTTATCTCCTTCCATAATGGAACTTGGGGGCCCAAACTCAGATTCAGGTTTATCACAGCAAGCCTTTTCACTGTTGAGCTGTCTCACTGACTCAGGCCACCATATAAGCACTGGCATCCTAAAGAAAAATTCCTGTCCCAAGTTTCTGTGGAAGCTTCTGAAGACATCTACCATGTCCTTGTGGTAAACTGGGCAGCACTTCTAGGTTGCACTCTTCCCTACTATGAGCAGATAAACTTTGATACTGAAAGTTGGCCAGTTCTATTCATAGTATATTGCTTGAATTATTTTCCACTAGATCACAGTAACTGTTCTTGGAAGACTTCGGTCTCCAGAACTCATACTAGGTTTTGAAGTAGCTGCTGTTAGCTGCCACTGTCATCCACCGAGTCATTTACCAATTGCTCTGGTGAGTCAGAGGTCTCTTGTCAGATCATGGCCCTGCACAGGATAATTTTGAGGACAACAGCTCCTGCCTGAGGTCACATGGCATCTTGACAGGAAATGCTCCTTGTTCTACTGTATCCCCTCTCTTGTCCCCAGCTCAAGATTGGAGCCTTACTTAGATGGCCTGTACATGTGGATCACTACTGTAATTGCTAATGGACTCCTTTGCCAGCATGCTTGCAGCCAGGGCTGCTAGAGCTGCAGTCTGATAAGAAACCTTGTTTTCCTTCTGAGCACTGCTTAAAAATAGTGACTAGGCTTCTGACTACTGTATGGACAGTATTGTACTAAAAAGGGCACTTTTTTATAGTTTAAAATGTGCAAGCCCTGTCTACATAAAGCCTACTCTGTGAACCTCTCACACAGTGGACCCAGTCAGTCCTGATGAAAGAAAACCAATGAGGGAACCAGGGAACGAGCAAAGGGTTGCCTGCCAGAGAATAGCCTACTGTGACAGCCCTTACCCCTCCCTAACAGGCTTCCAGGGAGAACGGTCTCTGCATTGAAAGCCCTAGGCATTTTCGGGCAACAAGATCCTTGAAGTTGTCTGACTGGCCCAGGCTGCCTTATATATAAACTCTGGCATCCTAAAAAAAAATTCCTGTCCACATTCCTATGAAAGCTTCTGAAGACATCCACGATGTCCCCTTGTGGTGAACTGGGCTGCGTTTGTGGTCTACGCTCTTTCCTACTGTGAGCACATAGACTCTGTTACCTGGAAGTTGACCAGTTCTATTCATAGTGCTGTCCAAAATTTTTTGTTTGGCTAGATTTTAAGCTGTTTGTTGCTGCATCCCTTGATCCTGATTCAGTGCCCCACAGGTAGAAGCAGCAAATGAAAATACTGCAAGACTCCAAACTTTACAGCAGATCCCCTTGCAGCCATGAGAAGCCACTCTGACCAGTCCGTATGATTCCGAACCAAAAAAACAATGTAGGGCCTTGGCCAGAAATTTAAGAAGGGTCACACAAAATGGCTCAGTGGATAAAGGCATTTAATAACAAGCCTGACAACCTGAGCTTGATCCCTGAGACCCCCAAGTGGTTTAAAGAGAATCAGCTCTCTCAGACTGTCCTCTGACCTCCTCTCACACACTATAGTGTGTGCGTGTGCACGTGTACACTCACACATACATGCTAAATACGTGCGTAATTAAAGGTATTAAATGTTTACAAAGTAAAGATAGAAATTACTTAATATCACCTAAAGACTGACACTGTGGGCCAAGCATAAACTCACTGTTAGAGCATATGCCTAACATGTTCCCGAGCCTCAGTTACATTACCAACACCAAAAAGAAACAATGGTAGGCTTATCATCACAGATCCACAGATGCACTTGGGAACACAGACAGCACAATGACACTGAAATGATGCTGGGTATAGGCAAGAAGACCAGCTAGAAGCTGGTACCATAGAGGGGTTGGGGCTGCAATATCTGAGAGTTGGGTATAAAGTGGTGGACTTCGGTACAAAATATGTCAGTAACATACACATATTAATGAAATTATTTTGGCCTTTGTTTTAATCTTCAGAAACCTGATGTGAGGCTCTCAAGAGGCAGCATCGACAGGGAGGACGGGAGTTTTCAGGGTCTGGTAAGCACCTGCCTTCACTGTCCCCAGAGTTGGTCCCAAATTCTGTATTGGAGCCTTCCACATTTTATTGAAAGACATAAAGGCATACTGACATTCATGATATGGGATAGAATGGCCTTTCTGTAACTCACAAGAATGTTATCTAAGACTGTCAAAATACGCCATGTTCCAGATTTTCAGAGATGCAGATCACTGTCCTGTTATTGATACAGATTTTTAGCAGTAAAGCTGCACTCTGTCTACTATAAGGATTAGAGTAACAGCCACACACAGTTGTTAAAGATGGACTTAAACTCTCTCCTGCCTCCAACTCCTGGGATGACACAATGCTGGGCATGATTACAAATTTTCCCATAGTCATTTAAAACTTGTTTAAGCAAGCTGTCTTTCTTCAGGTTTTAGGGCAGAAATACCTAAATTGTCTTTAAGCAGACAATTTAGCCCTAAAACAGAATCCATGCAACTGCCTATATGTTCTATTCTACACATGTGTACTTTGTTAGATGATTCCAGAATGCTCTGAGAATAGATATTTTTATACTGTGTGTGAGTTTTACTGCTGGGCCTATGAGTACAGCACAGCCCACAGACACTGTTGTTAAAGGCCTGTTCACGTTAGCCATGTTTGGGGGCGTCCTCTCATACAGGCTACCTGGATGTTCCCCAGGCAAAGGGTTGGGTTTCCTCCATGTGTGCTCCATGTGTCCACTGTCTCTCTTCACTTTGCTGTCTTGCACCCACAGCAAGAGTAAAACAGGGGCTCGGTAATTACCCTAACATAGTAAGTGGATGGCGTGTGAAATAAAAAGCACCATGCAAAAGCAAGTTCTTGGAGAACATTCTTCACACCTTGTTCCCTGAGGGGTGATAGAGTATGCACTGCTTTACATGCGACCCAGGAGGTCCTGGGTGGGTTTCCCAGAAACACCAAAAAGTAAAGGGTTTTTCTGGGCTGGAAAGATGGCCCAATGGTTAGGAACACTGGCTGCTCTTTCATAGGTCCTGAGTTCAATCCCCAGCAACCACATGGTGGCTCACAACCATCTGTAATGGGATCGCCCTCTTCTGGTGTGTCCAAAGACAGCTACAGTTTACTCATATATATTAAATAAACAAATTATTTTTTCCAGATGTGGTGACACATACCTGTAGTCTCAGATACACTTGGACACACCCACTTTAAAACTTTTTAATCCTTACTTTTAAAAAAAAAAAAAACATGCTGAGGAAGGAGGATCAGTTAAGTTTAGGATTTCTTACCCTGCCTGGGCAACATAGCAGAAACTATCTTAAAAATCACCTGTGTTAGTTACTTTTTTGTTGTGTTAAAACACCATGACCAAGGCAATTTATGGAAGAAAAAGTTTCTTTAAGGCTTATGATTCCAGAGTGTCAGAGTTCATCACAGTAGGGCAGCATGGTGACAGGTAGAGACTGCTCCAGTGACACTCTCTTTCAACAAAGCCCAAGCCTTCCCCAAACAGCGCCACCCACTGGGGCCCAAGCGTTTTAACATCTCTGCCTAGCAGGGGGACGTGCATTCAAACAACTACACTAACAATATAAGTCATTAAATAGTCAATAAATGATTTTTTTAAGAAAATCAAGGTAAGTAGTATGTTTAAAAAACAACTGTGATTCTGAGGCAGGGGTGTGAAACAGTTTTTCGGGCAGGGCAGGGATTAATCTTGAGTAGAAGTAGTTTTGTTTGTTGTTGTTGTTGTTTTTTAAGAGGGCATCTCTCTAAGCTATCCTACACTTGCCTCAAACTAGTTGTGTAGCCAAGAATGACCTTAGATTTCTGATCTTTCTGCCTCTACCTGCCAAGTGCTAGGATTATGAGCATGTGTCACTGTGGTTGATACGGTACTGGGGAATTTATGCTACCAACTGAGCTATGTCTCTAGCCGTGAAATAGTCTTAATTGTGTGTGCTACTCTATGGCTCCAGTATTTTAAAGAAGTACTCATTCTAGTTAAAAATAAGGCAGTATACATGTAAGTGTGGGTGTAATGTACAGGGGTGTGTGTGTGTGTCCTAATAAGAGCTTTGATTTGGGTAGAATTTTGTTGTTCTCCAGTGATGGACATCCAATCCAAACCCTCACACATACTAGCCAGGTATTATCTGGCTATACCCCCAGCAAATATATTAAATTCAGGGGCAGTTTCAAAAGTTGGATGTAGTGACAATTCTGGAATTTTGATTTCTTTTTTAAAAAAGACTATAAGAATATGCATTTGTTTTAATCATAGATATAGGGATTACATAGTCTACAGAAGCTGACTATGATTTGCCTCCTGCTCTAGCAGAGGCATGGTTTTGCCAACTGGAGATAATTATGGGAATTGTTTGACATTTGGAATTCTTGGAACTTTTCAGAGGGCATATAAATACTAAGGCCCCAAGAGGCTAGGTTGGTTGGTGATTATTCAGGGGGGTTGGTTGCACTTTCTTAGCAGTCGTGGTCAAGAAAGAAACAAAAAAAAATAAATTGGATTCAGGGATCTCTCTGTTCCCACTATCCTTCTTTCTCTTCTGTCTAGTGATAGGGGGTGAATCCAGTGACTGAAGGGTAGGAAAAAGAACCCACAGAATAGCAAAGGCCAGCTACAGTGGCATGTACCTATTATCCTAGGTCTTTGGGAGGTAGAAATAGGAGGGTCAAGTTTAAAACAGCCTAGACTACATAGAAAGACCCTGCTATCACAGATAAAAGCATACATTTACCCCGTTTTAGGCAGTACAGCTGAAGAAGGGCTTGTCTTGGGTAGACTGCCTTTTAATCCATCCATTGACTTAGCAAGGTGGTGCTAGCACTTGGCTTAATCCCAGCACTCAGGAGGCAGAGGCAGGTGGATCTCTTGAGTTCAAGGCTAGCCTGGTTTACAGAGCAAGTTTCAGGACAGCCAGTACTATGCAGAGAAACCCTGACTCTATACTGCCAGCAAAAAAAGGTTCAGGACTGTCTGTGAATTGGATTTCCTGACTGGTCTGTGCAGTGGCCTAAATAACTCTGGTTCCTCACAACACAGTGCCTCGGGGCCAATGACTTGGGGTGTCTCTGGGACATATAGCAACCGGTATGACCAGGTACTCTCCTATTACAATTGTTCTGACTGTATCCTCACTGTGATCTAAGTGATAAGCTAGAGGAGAGATGGATCCCGAGCAGCCAGCAGGATGAGCACACTCTATGAAGGCCTGTGAACTTTGAGAACTTGAGACCACTATGTTCAATCCTGGGATATCTTAATGTCTTAGTTAGGGTTTCTATTTGCATCGACAAAATACCATGACCAAAAAGCAATTTGGGAAGTAAAGGGTTCATTTGGTTCCTTCACTTCCATATTGCTATTCATCATCGAAGGAAGTCAGGACAGAAACTCAAGACAGGGCAAGAACCTGGAAACAGGAGTTAATGCAGAGGCCATTGAGGGGTGCTGCTTACAGGCTTGCTTCCTTTGGCTTGTTCAGCCTAGTTTCTTATAGAACTCAGGATCACCAACCCAGGGAATGGACTGGGCCCTTCCCCATCAATCTTTTTTAAATTTGATTTATATGAGTACACTGTAGCTGTCTTCAGACACACCAGAAGAGGGCATCAGATTCCATTACAGATGGTTTGATCCACCATGTAGTTGCTGGGAATTGAACTCAGGACCTCTGGAAAAGCAGTCAGTGCTCTTAACCACTGAGCCATCTCTCCAGCCCCCCATCAATCTAATTAAGAAAATTTTTGCTTACAGTTGGATCTTATGGAGGCATTTCCTCAATTGAGGTTTCTTACTTTCAGATAACTCTAGTTTGTGTGTCAAGTTGACATAGACTAGCAGCACACTCGGATACATTGATTACTTTCCTAATCACTCCCAACTGAGGCTGTTAGGCTTCTGGAGACTCCAGCAGAGAATTCAAGATAAAGAATAGGGAAGGGGCAGGCGGACTGTTACATCTGGCACAAAGTAGTAAACTAAATTTTTCTTCTCCCACAGACTGGAAACCAACACATCTATCAGCCTGTGGGGAAACCAGGTAAGTGAGGAAGTACATTGTGTATGAGGAAGTACCTGTGATTTGGCGGTGGAATGCCCTGTTATGTTCACAGTTTTCCTCTGCACATAAGTGTGGTGTTCACCACATTAGATCTGTACCTAAAGCTGAACGTACAGCTCCTTCTTAGAAGATGAGCCTCCTGTATGCTGAACCAGTGCCAGTAGTGATGGAGCTGGGTGTGCCTAGAAGTCTACTCACTAATGTGTTATGGAACCCTTTTGATTTTCCAGATCCTGCAGCTCCACCAAAGAAACCACCTCGTCCTGGAGCACCTGGCCACCTAAGCAACCTGTCCAGCATCGGCAGCCCTGCGGACAGCTACAATGAGGGTGTCAAGGTGGGTATCTATGCCTGTGCAATATAGTCTGTTCCCAGTTGGTGGAGTCACTGAGTCCTCAGCTCATGTTGTTGTGGATACAGATGTTGACAAGAAGATTGGAGGAAAACCCAGAATTTAGCATCCTGTGTTCTGAACCTCTTAAGATTCAGAAACGTATTGATTATACTTTTTCCTGAATGGACTCTCTAAGCATGCTAGACTTGAGGGACTTTATGCCAACATCCCCTAGCCAGGTAGGAATCAGCGTGATGCTTCTTGTTTTAAACATGAAGCCAGGATGCTGGGGATATGTGGGAGCTCACTGTTATCTATACATAAATATGGCGTGGTAGAAAGTGTATTTTCCTCAGCTCACACTTGTGTTCATAAAAGTTCTTCTGGAGCCTTCCTCAACCTAAGGGTAGCATTTGACTTACACATTCCAACAGCTTCCCCTTGGAGGGTTTCTCAGTATTCCTACCTAGGCTTGAGTCACTGTCTAGCTCTCCTGGATCTCTTTGTCCCAAGGACAGAAAGGAAGTATCTACTTCCCCTGCCATCCCTACCCCTGTCTAGTAGTTAAAGCTGGGACCTCTTTATTTCCCACTCGAGTGACAGGCTACCTCTCCTTGTGTCCTGTTTTTCAATCTGTTACACATTATTTTTCATTTTAATAGCCCTAGGATACAGATGGAATTTGTTTCTTAGTGATTTAAGTTTTTGTCTTGAGGGTTTTTTGCTTTGCTTTTTTTAGTGAGGGGCTGAGGGGTAGGTCATTTAGTAATGTGCTCACCACACAACCATGAGGACCTGAGTTCAGTCTCCACAACCAATGCCCAAAATCTCAGCAGTGGGGAAGCAGAAACAGTCAGATCCTTGGGCCTCACTGGCCATCTACACTAGCACAATCAGTAAACCTTAGGTCCCAATAAAAGACACTTCCTAAAAATAACAAGATAGATAGACGTGGTGGCCTGCTCCTTTAGTTCCAGTACTCTGGAGTCAAAGATCTCTGATTACAGCCTAGTCTACAAAGTGAGTTCCAGGCCAGCTAGAGCTGTAAAGGGATCCAACTGTCTCAAAATAAGATGGGTGGGACCTGAGGAGCCATAGCTAGATTGACCTTTGGCTTCTATGCATGTGAGTGCAGTCATGTAGACATACAAAATGATGCATCATTGATGTAGCATTCAAGAAACAAACAGGAAGATCGAGTTCAAGGCCAGCCTGGGCTCTGTAACATAACTCTGTCTTTAAACAAAAAAAAAAAAATGCAGGGTGTAATGGATGGCGTCTTAAATCTGATACGGGTGGATATTTATTTAATGTTGCCTCTGCTACCTGTAGTGACAGACTTCCGTGGTTTTTATCCTTGCCGTCAGCCTCACAAGGTTGGTAGTGGTCACGTTTTTTATATTAGATAACCATGGTTCATAGAAGTGGAGCAGTTTATTCATGGTCACTTAGAGCCAGTGGTTGAAGCAGCCTGCCATTGTCCAAAGACCCTGGACTGCACACTGAAAGGGGCCTCTTCTAGAGTGATGTGATGTCATCTCATCTCAGAGCACACAGCTTCACCATGCTCAGGGCAGGTTGGTTGTGGCTCTGAGCGCATCATTGCCATGTGCATTCATAAGGTAACAAGAGCAGCAGGGATTCACTGTGGTACAGATTAGCATATAATAAGTTATGTTGAGTAAACTGTTGAACTAGGATACCCTGCCAAGGGGATTGGGCCTAAAACACCTACTAGCTGTTGTCAGCTCCATCAATCCAGGTAGCTTCTCATTAACTCTGTCAGCAACACTGGGTATTGTTGGAGAAGAAACAGGCAAAGATATAGTTCTTTCTAATATTGTGTCTTTAAATTTGAAAAGAGAAAAGTGACCTGTTCTCAAAAGCGGCAAGAGCAGACCTTTGAGCTGTCTTGTGTTATAATGAACAGTTGGTCTGAAATCCTGACTCTGCTGTAGTTCATGATGAGAGTAACATCATGAATATATACCTGAGGATACCCTTAATATATAATACTGCATGAGAAATCTTGTGTGAAATAGTTACTTCTTCTAGGTAAAGTTCATGAATACGGTTTGGTTTGTTGTTGTTGTTGTTGTTGTTGTTGTTGTTGTTTTCATTATTTGGTTAGTTAAACCCATCCTAAAAGAACAAGATTGGAGTTTTTATTTTTTAACAATATTTTTTATGTTAAAATGTTTGCCTTGAGTGTGTGTAACTCGTCATTCACACCCAAATAACATTTAGCCAAGAAATAGTCCCCGGTTTTCTTTGTGGGCTTTACTTTGCACAGTTCTGCTGTTTCCTATTGTTCACACTAGGCAGGCACTGAGCTCACATGTCTTATTTTTCCTTCTCTGGGTTTTAAGTAGAGTAGAAATTGTTTGTCTCTAGGGGGTGGTGGGTTTTAACTGCCAACCCAGGATTTTCTAAGTAATCAAAATTCTGGACAATAAAAAAAAAAATCTATAATAGATATTTCTCCAACCAAGCTCTGACCTATGGTATGCCACTATGAAGGGTCCTAGAGGCATCATGACAGCACTTTCCTATGACTGGTTGGTCAAAGGGTAGCATGCAAAAGAAGAAAAAGCTTTCAGCAGCTTAAGCTAAGTTTCCGTGGACCTACTAGAACTAAACAAAGTTATTTCATATCTTGATGTAATGCTCTTTAGATATCTCCTCCAAAAAGCCCACCCAACTTCCTGTGCTGGTACAGTTTAAATACATGCCTATGAAGAGACAGATTATGACCATCAGTGCCCAGGAAATCTCTGGGTGTTTGTACCTCTAAACTCAAGGCTCTCTGGGTCTTATGGTGGCATGGTGGCTTTTAGACAAGTCTGTAGGTAGCAGGCTGTTGCATTTCCCATGCCAGTCTATTCATAATAAGATAGCTAGGGGCTGAACTGAGGGGATAAAACAACAAAGCCACCCAGACACCAGTGATCCAATCGTTCTGAAATGTTGAGACAGATGGATCAAGAGTTTTGAGACTATCCTAGGCTATATAATGAATCCTGTCTTTAAAAGATTTTAAAGCCGGGCAGTGGTGGCATACGCTTTTGATCCCAGCACTTGGGAGGCAGAGGCAGGCGGATTTCTGAGTTCAAGGCCAGCCTGGTCTACAGAGTGAGTTCCAGGACAGCCAGGGCTACACAGAGAAACCCGGTCTCGAAAAACCAAAAAAAAAAAAACAAAAAAAAACCAAAAGATTTAAAAACATATACATACAAAATAACAACAAGAACGTGAGAAGGAGAGTTAAAAATAAGCTTCTGAGGTCTTTAGATATAGCCCCTAGCCATAAGTCTGTCTTAGATAGTGTGGCTAAATGCTGCCTAGGATTCAAGGACTCAAAGCTGAGAGACCATGTGCAGTAACTGAGGGTAGAGTGGTTTCTCCCTAATCTCCCAGAAGTCAGATGGAAGATTACTGATTACACATGCCCTTCTCCTTGTTCACAAAGAGCCTTGCTCTCTAGACTCTTGCACGACTGCCCATTGCCACTCACAGGCTTTGCATGCTGTCCTCATTTATCTCGTGGGAACGAATGTTGCATGGCAGAGCTCTGGTAATATGCTGTGCAAAGAGCCGATAGCAGACACAGGCACTTCTGACAGCCAGTGAGCAGAGAGCACACAGCAGGCTTTTAGCTAGTGCCCAGATGTTCGGCTCATGTGTTATATGGGAGTTTTCTGCTGCCTTATTAATATTGTTTTTCTTTTTTCCCTTTCTCTGATAAATTCCTTTAACTTTTCCTCACCTTCTGTTCGACAATAGCCGTGGAGGGTAAGCACATCATATCTGTGTGTCTGTCTGGCTCGCTTTATCACATCCAGTTCTCTGCATGTGACTCTGGACTACCATGTGGATAGCCCCGTGGGAGGGCACACTTGCCTTGTTTGTCACCTCTCATGCCTGAGAGATGCCAAAAAGAGTTATTTGTAGATTCCAGAGACTGGCACATAACCAACTTTGCAGTGAAATTAGACATAACTAACTGTTCCAGTGTGCCTGACCAAGGTATCCAGAAAGCTGGTGTCACCTGAGGGCCATAACAGACCTATAATTTGATAGCTATTATACAGTTTATTCTTTGTAAAATACACACACATACAACTTGAATTTTGAAACACTACTCAGCCTTTCCTAGGAGCCATGTGTCATTCTGCCCTCAGCACTCAGGATACAGTAGGTAGTATCTGTGGCATCCTGCGCACAGTTCCTAGAGGTGCATGTTTATATCTGAGACTTCATATGCTCATCCTCATTACTACTTGAGTCAAGCCCTGCCAGCCTTAGTTTACCCAACTGTCAGCATAGAACTGGCAGGAGATCATTTCTCTGCCACTTGAACATGAGTAGCTTTATGCGAGCAAATGGTGTCTGCCTAAAGCAGATGCTTATGAGTCTGCATTTACCATCATGAAAAGAGCACTTTGCTATTGATGTGTGAAGGCAGCAGAGCTGAGCAGAGCTTACAGCCAGCAGTAGTGTTGAGCATTGATGCTAAGTGTTTGATCACTCAGTGGTGCATTGGTAGCTTTCCCTAAAGTTTGATAAATTCTTGGTTATAAATTCTGTGGGTTGTTTCCCTTGTGAATGACTTGGGAGTCTGGGATGCTTAATTGCTTCTTTGAATCTCGAGACTTTAGTGCATATCATTCCTTCTCAATTCCTTTAACTGAGCTCAAAGTTAGAAGACATCACTGCCTCGTATGTTGTCCCTTGGATGACTTGCTTTATTGTCATCCTCAAACTGAACCATGTCCTGAACAAACAAGAAACTCTTATTACCTTCTATATCTGCTTTGATCTCTTTTAAAGACCCTCTAACTTAATTGTGGTGATACTTCACTCTGTCCTGGAGAGCAGGAATTGACCAGCTTCTGTATTATCAGCTTCAGCCCCAGGAAATCAGCCCCCCTCCCACTGCCAACCTTGACCGGTCCAATGACAAGGTATATGAAAATGTGACAGGCCTAGTGAAGGCTGTCATCGAGATGTCCAGCAAAATCCAGCCAGCTCCTCCAGAAGAGTACGTCCCTATGGTGAAGGTAAAATTCGGTCACTCTGTATGGTGGGGATGGCCTCTTTTCCCAGAGAAGCCAGATCTGATGCTTTGGATGTAAAGGCACCCAATGGTGACAGTGTCACCGAGAAGCATCCTAAGGAATTGCCATAGCTCTCACTTGCTTCTATCATCAAGCATTAGGATGGAATACTTTGAAGCAGTAGAATCTTCTAATCACTGTTGCTTTTAAGTTTAGTTGAGTGCACCTTTAATCCCAGCACTTAGGAAGCAGAGGCAGGCAGATCTCTGAGTTTGAGGCCAGCCTGGTCTTCAGAGAAAGCTGCAGGACAGCCAGGGCTACACAGAGAGGGGGGAGGGGTGGTTGGGAATGGAGCTCTGATAGTAGACCTAGCATGGACAAAGTTCTGTGCTTCATCCCTTATGCCCTGTAAATAGCATGATAACACACACCTGCTGCCCTAACATCTGGAAGGAGAGTCAGGAAATGCATTTCTTGGTAGTGTCTCGCTATACAGCTTAGTCTAGCTGGGTATGAACTCAACAAGTCCTTCTTCCTCGGAAGGGCTGGGGTTATGGAAGTATACGTATGAGCCACCACACTTGTGTGCTCATGCCTGGCTTACTGTATGCTGGGGCATACTTCCCCCACTCTCCATCTCTTGCCCTCCCTCCTCCTCTCCTCTCTCTCAAACAGTGTTGCATATAACCCAGGCTAGCCTTAAACTTTGAGCAGTCCTTCCTCATCCTCAGAAGCATTGAGAGTACAGGAGGGTGTCACACCCAGGCCTTTTCTTTACAACTTTTGGATGGTTTTGAATGCAGTAAAACTCAGAACATGCTCCCAAATCAGGCCCACATTGCTTCTAGGCAAGGAGAACCTCTCTTTAGCCAAATTGAATACACAGGGAGAAGGATGTGCTCTTTATCAGCTTATCTGAACTGTGAGGATACCAAAATCTGCCTGGACGCTCAGTGGAACAAAAAAGAAAAGGGTTACTTTTTACATTGCTTATGGGAGCTTCTGATGTCAGCATCTGTCCTTGGGCATGAGAACAAAGGATAGTTAGATCTGAATCTTCAGGGACATGAGCCTAGTAACATGCAACACTGGTCAGTACTCAAGCACAGACGGATATGTGTTCCTTATGGTGGCTCATACTGGTAATCTCAGTATTTGGGAGGCTGAAGCAGGAAAATTATGGCCTTGGCTGCAGAGTCATACCATGTCTAAAAGAAAAAGAAAATTTCCTTAAAACTAGCAGAAAGGAAACAGTATAATACATTCCGGAGAAAAAATATCAGTATTGGCCTGACGTCTTCATGTATTCTAATCCTACTCTTGTTCTGTCCTAGGAAGTTGGCCTGGCCCTGCGGACCTTACTGGCTACTGTGGATGAGACCATTCCTGTCCTTCCAGCCAGTACTCATCGAGAGGTAGGTCATCATGTTGGGGAGGGGGTCATGGTAGAGGACAGCTGCAATGCTGGCCCAGTCAACAAAGTGCCTAACAAAAACAACTTACTTTTCAGAGAGTTCATCCTATGAGCTCTTGGCTCCATTGTTTCAGTATTGTAGAGAGGCAGGATGACATGATGGCACAACATACAGTTGTCTGGAAGGAGAGGGAGAAGGCAAGTTTGGGACAACACACACCCTTGAGAAGGAACTCTGAGTAATCACCTTCCTCCCACCAGGCCCCACTTCTTCTTACCTCCTAAGTTTCAGCATTTCCAGGTGGTGGTAGTAGTCCCTATAAAGGAGATATCAAAGTCCTCTTAAATTAATGTGTCATCCAGTTGCTTTAAGGACCCAACAGTCACCCAAGATACTATCCCCCGGCAACAGTCACATGGAGCCCAGACTGACTACACACTAAACTTATTTCTGATATTCCTGCTCCACTGGCCAGACTGCTGGATTATAGGCAGCTGCAGCTATGCCCTTCATTGGCCACCTTTTAGTGGTTTTGTCTCGTTTGTATGACTTCTAAATAAAAGGAGCCACAACCCTCTTCCACCTGTCCCTTCCCTCTTTCTAAGGTAGCATTCACTGTTCTTCAACCTATTCTGCCTGGAGTTTTCATTTGGTTGGGTTTTTCTTTAATTAAAAAAATTTAGTTTTACATTGTATGGTGTTTTGCCTGCATGTGTGCAGCACCCTTGGAGGCCAGAAGAGAGTGTTGGATCCCTTAGAACAGGAGTTAGAGATGGCTGTGAGCTGCCACGTGGATGCTGGGACTGAGCACCCACATGTGGAAGAGTCTTCAGTGCTGTTAATTGCTGAGCCATCTCCTTGCTCTATACTCTAAAAAGAATTTCAGACTTAGAAAAAATTACAAGATTGATAATGAAAATTTTCTCGAGTGTCCTTTGTTTGAAGTATAAGTGTCACGTGCCAGTCACCACCTCGCCCACATCTGCTGTCCACTCACTTGTGCCCCCTTAACCATGAACACCGTGAGTCTTTCCCGATTACAGAGATGGCCTTCTGTGTACCCACACTGTTATGGTGTGCATATACTTGGCCCAGGGAGTGGCACTATTAGAAAGTGTGGCCCTGTTGGAGTAAGTTTGGCCTTGTCGGAGTAGGTATGTCACTGTGGGTGTGGGCTTTAAGACCCTCATCCTAGCTAGCTGCCTGGAAGCTAGTATTCTGCTTACAGCACTCTGATGAAGATGTAGAACTCTCAGCTTCTCCTGCAGCATGCCTGCCTAGATGCTGTCATGTTCTTACCTTGATGATAATGGACTGAACCTCTGAAGCTGTATGCCAGCCCCAATTAAATGTTGTTCTTATGAGAGTTGCCTTGGTCATGGTGTCTGTTCACAGCAGTAAAACCCTAAGACACCACCTTACAGCAGTAAGCTCTGAGCCTCTGGTTGCTGTAAGCCCCTTCTCTGCTGGATGTGCTCAGGGCTCATTGCCTGTAGTGTAGGGGCAGCTTGGATTATGTGTTTCGAACGGTGCTGCCAACCCATCTCTATGTGACCTCTGCTCATCTGAAAGTTGTTTGGCTGCCTTCCTGTTATATGGCATTGACTTCTGGACTGTGGAAAGCTTTATTCTTTTTCTTTCTTTGCTTCAGTTTTTGTTTTTTTCTTTAATTGATGTTACATACGTGTGTGCATGTGTGTGTGTGTGTATGTATTTGTGTGTGTTTGTGTAGCTAAATACATAAATATAACCTGCTCAGTCTGTATAATGTTACTTATGTGTATGTTTTCAGGGCTAACTAGTTAGTATTAAATAGTCAATCAGTGTGCCCTTCCCTGGGGAAGATGGTTCTCTTACTCTCTGCATTCCTTAGTTGCCTGTAGTTCTTTGTGTAGGGCTGAGGCCTCATGAGCTTTCACCATCCACACTAGCACATCTATTGGTGTTATCCTTGTTCAGCTCATGGTTAGGGAGCACTAAAAGCCAGAAGAACCTGAAATTTGCTGTGAAGCTGTCTCCTAGGAGTGTCCGAAGCTCTATACCCATTGTCTCACTATTATAGAAGATCTTTTTGGGCCTGAACTTGAAATCCTCTTCCCTGGCCTCCCCATGACCAGGATTACAGATATGCACTGCTGCACTCAGCTGCAGTTGGCATTTTTTAGTAGCCCGGCTGAAGGATTCTATAAATGTGCATGTGTGTCCTGATAGGTGCCTCCCGCCCCCAGCTCCAGCCAGCAGTACTACATGTGCAGTGTTGAGTCCTGTTGTAGGAGGAATTCACATTGGAAAAGCAGCTTCCTAAGGTCAGACAGAGCTACAATTGGAAAATGCTGCAGATTCATTTCTACTGTGTGACATTAAAAGAGCCTTTCTTTCATCCTGCTTCCCTTCCCTCCTCCTCCTCTCAGCCCCATTCTCTGCAGTGACTTGCTCTGGAAACATCAGGGGCCAACCAGGTCAGAGTCTTCCTCATTCACTTCTGCCTAGACCCCCTCCTTGACTCTTATTCCTCTGCTGCTCTTGAGCATGGCCAACTCCATGGTGCCATCTTCTGCTTTCTTCAGAACATCTTCCTTGCCAGATGGTAGTATTTCACATCTTTAATTGCAGCATTTGGGAGGCAGAAACCAGCAGATCTCTTGAGTTTGAGGCCAGCCTGGTCTACAGAATTGAGTTCTAGGACAGCCAGGGCTATGGAGGTCTGTCTTTTTTTTTTTTTTTTTTTTTTTTTTTTTCCTCCTTTTTTTTTTAATGTCTTCCTCCCTGGAAGTTATCCCTGCATACATAGCTGAGTATTTTGGTGCTCGCTCCCACAATTGTGCTTCTTGGGAGCACTGCCCGGGTTCTGACTGCCACTACCAAGTGGGTGCTGCAGTAGTAGTAGTGTGCCATCCTCTCTTTTCTTCCCCAGGCAATGACATCACCCGACATACCTAACATTCATGTCCCATCTTGTCATAGAAAACCACTCAGAGCCCAATGAAGAGGGTGGAGTCGTCAGTCCCCTGTTTGGTTTTGAGTTACTTAGCACAGGCATGTACAGACAGTTCTTAAACTCTAGGTTGTCTCATTCTCAGAGCCCCATCACCTCCCCGAATGCCTGCCATGTCCCCATCCTTCCATTCAACCAACACTATTCGATCAGAGCTGTCTCTCTAGAACAGTTGTCTATATTATGTCCTTCTCTGTCCCAATTGTACATATCTTGAGCAAGATGAAGGTCAGCTTGGCATGGCCCTTGTAGGTGAAGCTGATCTGCTTGTACAGTCTAGTCCAAATCCAGCTGTCCTCTGTGAGGTCTTTCTGAGGCAGAGGACTACTTCTTTGTGTGCTACTTATTGTAGTCTTTATATCATTGAGTTACATAATTCCCTCCTGCATCCACAGCACTAAGTGGTTAGTGCCCTGGGATCATTAAAAGAGCAGATAGATGTCTCAGTCCCAGTCACCATTCATTGAATAATAAGCAGGAAGAGCTATATCCAGAGTGGAGCATGGCTTTAATCAAAGTACTCCAGAGGCAGAGGCAGGTGAATCTCTGTGAGTCCAGCCTGGTCTGTGTAGGGAATTTCAGGATTACATAAAGGAATCCTGTCTTCAAAAAAAAATTAGCAGGAAGAGCTGTGAGCCTTGAAAGGTAACATGTACTCCACAGCCCAGCCCACCCCAACAAAGTGGCTGGAGGATGACCCTGATACTGACAATAGAGAGCAATAGCCAATCATTAGAATACTAAGACAAAATACAAAAAGCATAGAAAGAGGGCTGGAGAGATGGCTCAGTGGTTTAGTGCACTGGCTGCTCCTGCAGAGGATCCTCATTTGGTTCCTAGCGCCCACATGCCAAGTCACAACCAAATATAACTAAGCTGTATGAGGTCTGAAGCCCTCTTCTGGCCTCCTTAGTTGCCTGTACACATGTGGCGTGCACACACATACATGCAGAAATTAAAGAAAAAACAAGAAAAGACCTAGAAAGAGTTGGCATGGTAAGACCTTAACCTTAAAGCATAACCTTAGTCCTTATCCTGTGTGGCCCACTTCAGGTCACTTGGCATTACAGTTGTTCATGTTAGAGTGTGCATGCTTGGACTTGATCACCTCTAGTCCTTTCTGTCACATGCTGTGTCTATAAAATGAGGTAAATTGTCAGCCACACACTGAGGTTAGAGTCCACACAGCAAGTATAATGTGCAGAAGAGTCAGTCATGGAGGCATGAGGGCTGGAAATGGAAAGGCTACTAGCCACATGTATGCACACAAGACACAGTTGTTGGATTTCCAAAGTGGACAGACAGATTGCACATCCTATTGAAATCTGCCCTTTTTTTCCCCTCACTGTGTAATTCTGACTGGACTAGAAGTTGTTGTATAGACCAAGCTGACCTGGAACTCAGAGAGATCTGTCTACCTCTGCCTTTGGAGTGCTAGGATTAAAGGCATTGTCCGCCATGCCCAGCTTATCCTGTTACTTCTAAGGAAAGTTTCTTTGAGGGAAATATTTTTTTTTTTTTAAATTTTTATTTTATTTTATTTTATTTTTTTTATCTTGGAGGCCCAAAGACAGACTCAGGACCAGTGCCTGGGAGCCATTCTTCTGACCCTCTCTTGTCTTTCCAGATCGAGATGGCACAGAAGCTGCTGAACTCCGATTTGGGTGAGCTCATCAGCAAGATGAAGCTGGCACAGCAGTATGTCATGACCAGCCTGCAGCAGGAGTACAAGAAGCAGATGCTGACAGCTGCTCATGCCCTGGCCGTGGATGCCAAGAATCTACTTGATGTTATTGATCAAGCAAGACTGAAAATGCTAGGGCAGACCCGGCCACACTGAGCCACTGGCCGTGAACATGGCTTTCTGCCCTTTGGGAGATCTTCTCTAGCATTCCACCAGCAGCGAGGAAGTAACCTTGTCCTCGGTCACCCGCACTCACAGCTCCAACTGATGACAGCTAGCTGAGTCTCTCTTGTATAAGTTTAACCACTTATACATGGTTGTGATTTTGTTATTTTTCTAAATAGTGTTCAGAAAACTCTGGATCCAAAATGTGGCATTTTGCTGAGAATGAAGATTGTACATTAAGAAGCTTTTAAAATATACTTGGTGTTCAAATTGGGATGTGTGCTCCTAGAAGTGGTAATTCATACTGACCATGACTTCGAGTTGGAAGAGAAGTATCTGAGGAGGGAGGGCTCCCTGAGACCTTGGAGACTGGCTATCCTTCCTGCCAGAATTCCTGTCCAGACTGAGTTGCAATATGCTAATCTCGTTTATAGAGAAAGTGCATAAAAGCTATATTTTGAAGAATGAGTGGTTTCAAAAGAAAACTTGTGCCCTCCCTGTCTCCACCTTCTTTCCTGTGGATACTGAAGCATTGGGTTGCGAACTTTCTGTAGAACTGACAAAAACTTGCCTTTCCTCATCAGAATTCTCTGCCAGTTTTGTACCAGAACACTCCCAACTGCATCAAGAAGTTCCAGGACCAGCCCTGTTCTCCATTTTTATATAATTTATAAGAATGATTAAAGCCATGTTGACTCTTACTAGCCACTGGAGCTAACTGATCTTCATTGCGTCTGTCTTCCCAGGGAGGACCCCGCAGGACAAACAGGGATGTGGTTTTCTTTAGATGTCCAGTTGTTATACCATGCGTTCTGTTAGGTGATTTTGAGAGAATACCTTCCCTTTAGTTTGTTGGGGGATATAAATTATTCTCAGGAAGAATATATTAAATTGTACAGTTACTCTGACCTATTAAAAAGGTGGCGCCAGGAAAGGTTGCATTACAGTTGCCTTTTTTATGGGGGAGGAGGATTCTTTAAAATTGTTCAGGGGATCTGTGAGAAATGATCCTTACAGGAGCTTTCATGAATCACTAATCTCTTCCTTTTTCTTGTATACAAGTGAAGGACTCCACCAGAGACAATGTCTTAGATGTTTCTTGTTTGATTTGATTTGATTTTTTTAAGGAGGTTTGTGTTTTGTTTGTTTTTGTTGGGAGAGGGTTTTGTTTTGTTTTGTTTTCCTTTCTGAGATATTGTTTTGTCTCACTATATAGCTCTAGCTGTCCTGGAACTTACCAGGCTGGCCTTAAACTCACAGAGATCCACCTGTCTCTGCCTCCCAATGCTGGTTCAAGATCCACAACACTATGTGGTTTTTAGAACTTTATTACTCTTTGGTTCATGTGTGTGTGTGTGTGTGTGTGTGTGTGTGTGTGTGTGTGTGTGATGCTATTCAGAATCAACTTTTAGGACTCAGTTCTTTCTATCTACCATGGTTTCAAAGGATTAAACTCGGGTCAGGCTGTGTACCAAGTACTTTTACCTGCTGAGCTAACTCACCAGCTCCAGTTTGGTCTTTTGAGAAAAGGTTTCACTTTGTACCCCAGGCTAGCCTGGAACTCATGACAGTCCTCATGCTAGGCCTCTCCAGTGTATAAGAAATAGGCATGAGTCCTATTTCTTGCTTTTATTCTGTCTCGATTAAAAAATACAGACAGAGCTCCTAGCACTCGGAGAAACAGAAGCAGGCAGATCACTGAGTTCAAGATCATCCTAGTCTACATAGTAAGTTCTAGGCCAGCCAACAGTATATAATTGGATCTTGTCTAGAAAAAAAAAGGGGCGGGGGGATCCGACTTGGCTAGTGAAGTCATGGATCTTAGAGAAGATCTTAGAACCTAAAACTACCACTTTATTAAATGAATATAATTCATATATATTAAGCATTTGTCCAGATAGACAGAGACAGACAGACAAACAGATTAGTCCTTACCCTTCATCAAGGAAATTTCTCTATGCAACAGACAGAAACCATCACAGAAATGCACAACTGATCAAAGTGCAGAGTGGTGGGGGGGGGGAGGGTATAAGCCCTGCATGAAAGGCTCAGACTCAGAGATCACTACAGAAGAGGGTGCAGAAAGACTGTGAGCCAGAGCAGGGATTTCTCCTGGGATTGTGTCTCCTAGGAAGGTCAGAGAAGCTACACACATGAAGTAACTAACATGGCTACCTGAACAAGGATGACATCAGTGGACATGCCAACATGGATAGAGGAAAGACCACAAGGTCTCAACTCTACACAAAGAATTACAGGTAGCCAAGGAATGCTGAGAGCAGGAGAAATAGCACACAAATTGGTTATCTAAAAGCAAATGGTCAGCCCTGACAATATTCGTGCAAGTTAACTTAAAAACTAAACAGTTATACTTGTATATTTAGGTATATTCAGACACACACACACACACACACACAAAACCATTAAAGAAAACCATGAATTTGAGGAAAAATTCCCTTTGATGTCTTCAGTATGTGATAATAGTCTCTCCAGACTCTAGGAAGCTGTCTGTACATGGGCCACTTTTTAAGGGAATTGCTGGCTTTTGTCTCTCAGGCTCTTCCTGATTTGAGCCACAAAGCCAGACCAAGCAGAACTGGGACTCTGGGAAAAGAAGGCTAGTGACACAACCCCAGGGAATGTTGAGCAAATGCTCAGGTAAACATGTAGCTCCTGAGAGAAAACTTCGCTTTCTTTTTTGGACATGACCTTTAGGTCATCTGAAAAAAAGGACCAAGTGTTGCCAGTCTTGAGCTGTTACTTCTGCAGTGTCCATTCTTCAACTTAGAGACAGCAATCATGAGCGAGGGGTGAGGCCCCACAGGAATGTTTGTATAGCATAGACAAAAGAGGGTGTCCTTCACTTCATCCCTCAGAGGCTAGACTCTCTGCCATTACCTTCAGTGCTCCAGATCCTGCCAGATGTGCCAAGGAGACAGAGTTGAACTGAGCTCTAGGGCTGCAACAGGGTGAGGGTTCACCACATTTGTCACCTTTGCCTCATTCCAACTTCCAATGCCCACTTGCTTTTCTTCTAAAACAGTCACAGGTGAATCTCAAACCATATACCCTCAATATAAAGACAGCTTGGCTGTGAGAACAGGTGGAGGCAGGTCTGTAACAGTGGACAGATGACAGATGACAGCCAGAGGACAGGTGTGGAACATGGAGCTAGCAGTACCATGCAGAAGCCACTCATAGCCCTCACCAAACGGCTCTGGATTCTGAGCAGGATGGACAAGTCTTCAAATGACTCTGCTTGATCCTGCCTGCCTATCAAGACAACAGCTACCTATGAAGGCAAACCACATGTCTTGTGACCCAATCAAGAGAAATGAAGGCTTACACTGGCAACCTCAGAGCTTTCCGATTTATAATTGTGGACTTCACTGCCTTCCTGAATAGTGGCTGTATTGTTTTTGTTCGCTGACTTGTTCCCTGGGGTTTTTTCCTTCTTAGCCTTCTTCAGTACTTTTTTAGCCTCACAAGTGGTGAAGCTTACAGGTGCGAGCCACCCCACCTGGCTACAGTGCATTCTTCTTCCTCCTCCTCCTCCTCCTCCTCCTCCTCCTCCTCCTCCTCCTCCTCCTCCTCTTCCTTCTCTTCCTCTTCTTCCTCCTCCTCTTCCTTTTCTTCCTGCTCCTCCTTCTCTTCCTCTTACTCCTTTAACATAACAAAATAAAATATAAGAGAAAAAAATCACATCTGAGTTGTATAAGACAAACAGCCTAAGAGAAGGCACAAGAAGCAGAGACCCACTCATTTGCACACTCAGGAATGCCAAAAAAGCCATAATATATACATAGAGGACCTGGTGCAGACACATGCAGGCCCTGTGCATGCTACCTGTCTCTGTGAGTTCATATGAGCTTCACTTGTGTTGATAAGGCCTTGTTTTCATGGTTTTTTTTTTTTTTTAAGATTTATTTATTTATTTTATGTGTGTGAGTACACTGTAGCTGCCTTCAGACACACCAGAAGAAGGCATCGGATCCCGTTACAGATGGTTGTGAACCACCATGTGGTTGCTGGGAATTGAACTCGGGACTTCTAGAAGAACAGTTAGTGCTTTTAACCACTGAGCCATCTCTCCAGCCCCGTTTTCTTGGTATCTTAATTCTCTCTGGTTCTTATACTCTCATCTCCTTTTCATTGGGTTTCCTAAGCCCTGAGGGGATGGATTTGATGGAACACTTGGCTCTAAATGGGATGTTTCTAAGGTCTGTCATTCCACAGTGTCTGCTCGTGGGTCTCCATTTTTGTTCCCATCTGCTGCAGGAGAAAGCTCTAATGATGGCTGAGCAAGAAAGGCACTTGTGTCTGAGTATAGCAGAGTGTCACTATGAGTCATGGTATTGCTTTGTGTTTCAGTTTTTGTTTTAGAGAGTAGTATTTGGTTTTATCCTAGGTCTCTGAGCTAGCTAGCTAGTCACAGATTCTTGGCTACCCAAGCAGTGTCGGGTATGGTTCCATCTTAAGTGAGCCTTAAGTCAAATTAGATATTGGTTGGTAACGCCCACAAGCTTTGTGCCACCATTGCCCTAGCAATTACATCTTTTCTTCTGGTAGTATGCAGAGTACCAGAAACACTAGAACATGGGGTTAAGGCTCTATGTAGGCACCAGCTTGACTTCTCCATGTTCAATGAGGTGTGTAGATGTTGTCATCAACATCTTGCTGTCAGTTTGTGGAAAGCAACTTACAGTCTTAGCAGTAGTCTGAATTGTTTGGGAATTCCAATGGTACCCCTTTGGCCAACAACTCAATTAGATGTAAACCAGTCCTAGTACTGGAAGCTTCATTTGGTGGCCAGTTGGGGCTCTGTCTCCCCCATTATTTGGCAATTTCTCTTAGATCATCTTTGTATATGTATATGTTTTAGGAAGCTTATACTGTACTAGGTTTCTGTACTAACCTCAAATGGTCCTTAATTTATGCATCTTTCTGCCTGTATTCCTCATCTCCATCTCCTCTCCTGCTACCCACTTGATCCTCCCACTCCAGCCCCCCAATCCATCCATCCATCCATAACTATCTATTGTATTTCTCTTTCCTATTTGTCCCCCTAGTTTCTTACTCTAACATCTGTGATTATATGATTGTAGCTTGGTTATTATTGACTTAGCAGTTAATATTCACATATAAGTGAGTATATACCATATTTATTTGGATCCGAGTTATCTCAGGTTTTTTTTCTAGTTCCATCTATTTGCCAGCAAATTTCATGATGTCTTTTTTTTTTTTTTGGTTTGTTTTTGTTTTTTTGGGACAGGGTTTCTCTGTGTAGCCCTGGCTGTCCTGGAACTCACTCTGTAGACCAGATTGGCCTCGAACTCCAGGATGTCATTTTTAATGGCTGAGCAATATTCCATTTTGTAAATGTACCACATTTTTTTAACCATTCTTCTTTTAAGGGATATTTAGGTTGTTTCCAATTTTTTGCTATTATGAATAGAGCAATAATGATGGCTGAGCAAGTGTCTATGTGGTAGGATGAAGCATCTTTTGAGAATATGCCCAAGAGTGGTATAGCTGGATCATGAGCTGGATCAAGTCCCATCTTCTTGAGAAACCACCACACTTATTTTCATAATTGCTGTACAGGTTTGTACTCCCAGCAGCAATGGATAAGTGTTGCCCATATCCCACATCTTTGCCACCATGAGCTGCCTCACTTGTTTGTTTGCCTGCTTGCTTTGGTTTTTGTTTGTTTTGAGACAGGGCTTCTATGTATAGTCCTTGCTGTACTCCACATCTTTGTCAGCATGAGATGTCACTGTCTGTCTGTCTGTCTGTCTGTCTGTCTATCTATCTATCTATCTATCTGGTTGGTTTGGTTGCTCTGAAGACCAAGTTGGCCTGGACTCACAGAGATTTGCCTGCCTCTGCCTCCCGAGTGCTGGGACTAAAGTCATCCACCACCACTGCCCGGCACCACCACAGCCCGGCACCACCACAGCCCGGCACCACCACAGCCCGGCACCACCACTGCCCGGACCACCACAGCCCGGACCACCACAGCCCGGCACCACCACAGCCCGGCAACTTGAGGTTTTCAGTCCTACAGGCCTTTCACTTTCTTGGTTCGAGTTACACCAAGATATTTTATATTTGAGGCTATTGTGAAAGGTGTTTTTTTCCTGATTTTTTTTCTCAGTCTGTTGTCATTTGTATACAGGAAGGCTACTGATGTTTTGTGAGTTAATTTTGTATCAGGTTACTTTGCTGAAAGTTTTTATCAATTAAAGGGGTTTCCCAGTGACATTTTTAGGGTCACTAATGTATAGAATTATATCACTATAAATATACTTTGACTTCTTCCTTTCTAGTTTGTATCCCCTTGATCTCCCTCAGTTGTCTTATTGTTCTATGTAAGACTTCTAGTCCTATCTTGAATAGATATGTCTTGTTCTTTTAGTAATATTACTTTGAGTTTATCTCCACTTGATTTGGCTATGGGCTTGCTGTAAACTGTCTTTACTGTATGGAGATATGACCCTTGTATCCCCAATCTCTCCAGGACTTTTATCATGAAGGCTATTGGGTTTGTCAAAGACCTTTTCTACATCTTATGATATAATCATGTGGTTTTTATCTTTTAGTTTGTTTATATGGTATATTACATTTATCTCTTTACATATGTTGAACAATTCCTGTATATCTCTGGGATGAGGCCTACTTGATCATGGTGAATGATCTTTTTGGTATGTTCTTAGATTTGTTTTGCAAGTATTTTTGCATCTATGTTCATAAGGGAAATTGGTCTGTAATTATCTTTCTTTGTTGGGTCTCATCGTGGTTTGAGTATCAGGATAGTTGTCTGGTAAAATGAACTGTGCAATGTTTATTTCTATTTTGTGGAATAATTTGAGGAATATTGGCATTATCTCTTCTTTGAAAGTCTGGTAAGGTTCAGTGCTCAAACCATCTAGCCCTGGGC
>JADRCH010000060.1:10854459-10900095 GCA_019843965.1 Rhynchomys soricoides | reverse complement strand
TTTGAAAGTCTGGTAAGGTTCAGTGCTCAAACCATCTAGCCCTGGGCTTTTTTTTTGGGGGGGGGAAGGGGAGAGACTTTTAATGACTGCTTCTGTTTCACTAGGGGTTAAAGTTCTGCTTAAATTGCTTATCTGATCTTGATTTAACTTTGGTAAGAGGTATATATATCAAGAAAACTTTTCATTTCTTTTAGAATAGTATTTCCTAAAGAAGTTAACTACACTCATTCTACCATAGAGACACCTGCTCAACCATGATCATTATTGCTCTAAATAGTAAAAAATTGGAAACAACCTAAATATCCCTTAATAGAAGAATGGATTTCAAAATGTGGTGCATTTATAAAATGGAATATTACTCAGCCATTAAAAATGACATTTCTGGTTTGGTAGAGTACAAGTTTTCAGAAGGATGTTCCTATGAGTCTCTGGATTTCCTCAGCATTTGTTGTTATGTCCCATTGCACATTTATAATATTGTTAATTTAAATATTTTCTTTTTGCCGTTTAATTTGGATAAGAGTTTATCACTCTTACTGATTTTCTTCAAGAACCAACTCTTTGTTTCATTGTTTCTTTGTGTTGTTTGTTCTTGTTTTTATTTAATTAATTTCAGCCCTTTGGGTTTTTTTTTCCCTCTGTCTACTCCTTTAGGATGTGATTTTTTTCTTTTTGTTCTAGAGCTTTCACATGTGCTGTTACTAGTATGAAATCTCTTCAATTTTCTTATGTAAGCCCTTATTGTTATGAACTTGCTTCTAGAACTGCCTTCATTGTGTCTCATAAGTTGGGTATATTGTGTATTCATTTTCATTCAGTACTAGAATGTCTTTGATTTCTTTCTTAATTTCTGTCTTGACCTATCTTCCATTCATTGGTGAGTTGTTCAGTTTCTGTTTGTAAGAGCTTATATGCTTTCTATTGTTTCTGCTGTTGATACCCACCTTTAATCCATGGTGGTCAAATAGGATGACGGGGTTTATTTTAATTTTCTTGTATCTGTTGAAACTTGCTTTGTGTCTTGAGTATGTGGTAAATTTTGGAGAAAGTTCCATGAGGTGCAGAGATGGTATATTCTTTTGGGTTTGATGAAATGTTCCATAAATATAAATATCTGTTAGCACCATTTGGTTTATTATGCCATCTGGTTCTAGCATTTTGGTTTAGTTTTTGTCTGGATGACCTGTCTTTTAGTGAGGATGGGGTATTGAAGTCTACCACTGTCGATATGTGAGGGCCAATACTTAATTTAAGCTGTCATAATGTTTCTTTTATGAACTTAAGTGCCCTTGTATTTGGTGCATAGATGTTAAGAATTACAATGTTCTCCTGGTGGATTTTCCTTTGATGAGTATGTAGTGTCCTTCTCAATCTCCTCATATTAGTTTTGGTTTGAAGTCAATTTTTCAGATTTTAAAATGGCTACACCAGCTTGCTTCTTAGGTCTAGTCACCTGGAGTATCTTTTTCCGTCCTTTTACCCTGAGATGATGTCTATTCTTGATGTTAAGATGTTTTTTAGACACATTAGAAAAATGGATCCTGAGCCGGGCAGTGGTGGTGCACGCCTTTAATCCCAGCACTTGGGAGGCAGAGGCAGGAGGATTTCTGAGTTTGAGGCCAGCCTGGTCTACAGAGTGAGTTCCAGGACAGCCAGGGCTACACAGAGAAACTCTGTCTCGAAAAACCAAAAAAAGAAAAAAGAAAGAAAGGAAGGAAGGAAGGGGCTGGAGAGATGGCTCAGCGGTTAAGAGCACTGACTGCTTCCAGCGGTCCTGAGCTCAATTCCCAGCAACCACATGGTGGCTCACAACCATCTGTAATGGGATCTGGTGCCCTCTTCTGGTGTGTCTGAAAAGAGTGACAGTGTACTCATATGCATAAAATAAATAAATCTAAAAAAAAAATAAAGAAAGAGAAAAATGGATCCTGATTTTGCATCCAATCTTTTTTTTTTTGTTTTGTTTTTTTGGTTTTTGTTTTTCGAGACAGGGTTTCTCTGTGTAGCCCTGGTTGTCCTGGAACTCACTCTGTAGACCAGGCTGGCCTCAAACTCAGAAATCTACCTGCCTCTGCCTCCCAAGTGCTGGGATTAAAGGCGTGCACCACCACTGCCCAGCTCTTTTTTATTTTTATATTGGGGAATTGAGACCATTGCTGGTGAGAATTATTAATAAGCAGTGTTTGTTGATTCCTGTTATTTTGGTGGTGGCAGTGGAGAGGGAGGAGGAGGAGGAGGTTTTGTGTGTGTGTGTGTGTGTGTGTGTCCCTCTTTTGATTTGCTGATCTGAATTATTCCCTTTATTTTCTTGAGTATAGTTAACTTAAGTTGGAGTTTTTCTTCTAGCACCTTCTAGAGTTGGATTTGTAGATACATATTGCTTAAATTTGGTTTTGTTATGGATTGTTTTATTTTCTCCATCTGTTGTGATTGAAAGTTTTTCTGGCTATAGTATTCTGGGCTGACATCTGTGATCTCTTATAGTCTGTAGCACATCTGTCTGGGCCCTTTTGGCTTTTAGAATCTCCGTTGGGAAATAAGGTATCATTCTAATAGGTCTGTCTTTACACGTTTCTTGGCCTTGTCCCCTTGCAGCTTTTAATATTTTCCTTGGTGCTATCTTAGTGTTCTATTGCTGTGAAGAGACACCATGACCATGGCAACTTTTAGAAAGCATTTAATTAGGGTTTTAGTCCATTATCATCATGATGAAGAGCATGGTGGCCTGAAGGCAGACATGGTGGCTGAGAGTTCTATGTAAAAATCTAGTTCTTCAGGCAGCAGGAAAAGAGAAACCTCAGGGCCTGGCTTTGGCCCTTGAAACCTCCCAGCCCACCCCAGTCACACTCCCTTCAACAAGGACACATCTCCTAACCCTTTCAGATAATGCCACTCACTGGTGACCAAACATTTATATCTATGAGCCTGGGCAGGGAAAGGGGGAACGTTCTTATTCAACCACCACATGTGCTGAGGAGACTTTTTTTTTCTGATCTAATCTATTGGGTGTTCTGAATGCTGCCTGTACCTTGATAGGCATCTACTTTAGGGAAATGTTGCCTGGTAGGGAATTCTCCTGAGATCCTGACTGTGTAGCACACTGCCTATCAACACTGCCTGATTGTGTAGCACAGTGCCTATCACACTGCCAGTGTCTCTCTACATATTGGGAGCTGAACTTAGGAATAGGAATAGCAGAGGGGGTCTTTAAGGGGGTCCACAGGAGGGAGGAAAGCTGCATTTCACCAGGATTGTAAGACCCTGACCCTCAGTCAGTGGTACTTACATTGAGACGCCCCCTAGTGAGACACCTAGACGCAGATCAATGTAAAATTTATTTTCTCAATTGACCTTCAATTAATTGAGTTGACCTTCAATTAGTCCCTCAAGGTAAGTGACTAGAAGGCAAACCCCAAATGGCTATTACAAGGAGTTTTTAAACTTGTTAGGGGCACAGGTTACATCAGCAAGGTTACAGTTCAAACTTATTGGCTAAGCATATTGACCTTTAAATCTATGGGCTAGCAAGCATGACAAGCATTTGAACTCTACCTGGGACTTTCCAGAGGGTCAGGTGACCATCAG
Source organism: Rhynchomys soricoides (assembly GCA_019843965.1). Taxonomy (NCBI): domain Eukaryota; kingdom Metazoa; phylum Chordata; class Mammalia; order Rodentia; family Muridae; genus Rhynchomys; species Rhynchomys soricoides. The sequence continues at coordinate 10,896,510 of JADRCH010000060.1, read as the reverse complement.
TCAGTACATTCTGAGAATTTTTTACTCAAGAATGTTCCTGTGGGTGGAGAATGGAACTTGGCCTAACCTTGAACCCCAGGCAGGAGGGGGAAGCTGTAAGGAGGGTGTAGACTGGAAAAGCCTTTAGGGTCTGTCAGGATCTGCTTAGTCCCCTGGGAATGGGGTCCGAGGAGGGGCCACAATTATAGAGTTGAGGATCTGTTATGGAGCTGGGGATGAAAGTAGGGGATTAGAGTTGGAAGAACTGAGGAAAAGGTGAAGATCTGTAGTTAGCCTACCTGTTTCCCTGGCCGGTGAGTTCCTAGGGAGTGTACTGTGTTTGTTTGTTTGTTTGTTGATTGTTTCTCCAGACAAGGTTTCTCTGTGTAGCCCTGGCTGTCCCAGAGCTCCCACTGTAGACCAGGCTGGCTTCAAACCTGGAAACAGGCCTGCCTCCCAAGTGCTGGGATTAAAGGAGTGTATCACCACCGTCTGGTGCTTCAGCTCATTCTTACCTGAGAAGTTGACAGAGGAATTGTTACACACACTGCACACGTGGGATTTCATTGTACTTATTTAACTGGAGGAGAACAGGCATCTCTAAAAGACATTTTTAAAATAAAATATGTGAATTTCACTTGTCTTTTTTTGTATATTTCAAAAGATTTTTGAGTATGTAAGTGTATGCACATGACATGCAGAGTCAGAGGATGAGTTTGCCCATCAGTTCTCTCCATATGCCCTGTCATTTCTGGGAATCAGCCTCAGGTCATGCCCTTACCAGCTGAGCCATCTTGCCTACCTGTTGGCCCAGCTTTTATGGTAAGGTTATGTTGAGGTCTTAATTTGTGTCAGGTTGGTATCACTTACTTTTTACAGCTATTCTATTTTTATGTATAAGAATGCTGTGTGTACATGCATGCAGTACATACCACATGTGTGCCTGGTGTTCATGGAGGTAGGGAGAGCACTGGGTCCCCTACTACTAGAGCTACACGTGGTTATAAGCTGAGTGCTGGGAACCAAACCTGAGTTCTCTCTACCAAGCCAGCTCAGTCTGTCAATGGGTTCTCCAGGGAGGGAGCGAGGATTAAGAAGAAAAAGACAATTAGACAACATTATGACATGACTCCAGCCTGTTCTGAGACAGAAGTGCTCCCCCACCCCACCCACTCCCCATCTTTTTTTTTTTTTGGTTTTTCGAGACAGGGTTTCTCTGTGTAGCCCTGGCTGTCCTGGAACTCACTCTGTAGACCAGGCTGGCCTCGAACTCAGAAATCCACCTGCCTCTGCCTCCCAAGTGCTGGGATTAAAGGCGTGCACCACCACTGCCCGGCACTCCCCATCTTAATTATGTGGAAATAATTGGGTCAGTTCTAGGTCAAGGAATAAACAAGGCAATAAACACAAATAGTCAAGGGGCAAACAAGGCAATAAACAAGTCCCTTGATCAGTTTTTCTACTGGCTTATTGGGACAGCCAAGATAAAAGATTTGCCACATTCCAAGGCTGAATTTACCTTGAGTTTTGTATTATCTCAAATGTAAATATTCTTATCTGAGCCTACCTCCTTTTCCTAGCTCAAAGTCAGATTCCAGCCTGAAGCCTACTTCCCTGTCCTGGCCCAATGTTATTTCCTGCCAAATTTCTAAAAGTGGCCCCAGTCACTCTCCACAGTTCTCTGCAGCAGCATCAAGTGCTCTTAACCACTGAGCTGTCTCTCCAGCAGCTCCCCAGAACCCCTTTTTGAGATGGTTTCACCATGTAGATCTGGCTACATGAAACTCACTATGTAGACCAGGCTGACCTAGAACTTACAGAAACCAGTCAGCCTCTGCCTCCTACATGCTGGAATTAAGGGTGTGTGCCTGCCTTTGCCTCTGATATATGCTTCTAAGCATGGTTTTTGTTTTGTGTAGTTGTTATGCTGAAAGTTGAAGCAATGGCCTTGGACACGTTAGGGAAACATTCTACTGCAGAATTACCCCCAATCCTCTTATTTACATGAAAATTAAAAGTATTGCACACACACACACACACACACACACACACACACACACACACGCCTGGGTGTTTGTGTGTATACATTCTATGTCAATGTGGTCAGAGGACACCTTCCAGGAACCAATTCTATCATGTGATGGTAAAATAACATTTTGACAGAGGATCTCTCTATGTCACCCTAGCTGGTCTAGAACTTGATATGTAGACTAGGCTGGCCTAGATCTCACAGAAATCTGCCTGCCTCTGCAGTTCTGGGATCATATGCATGCACCACCACAAGTGAATCCTTTAACAACAGTGACTTGCTTCATTCGTATCTGTGTCTCTCGAGTTTGCTTGCTGTGCTGTGTGATGGTACACATTGCCCGACCCTTCCCAGGGCTCACCTGGGAATAGCCAGTGTGGGCCATTTACATGGAACTGCAGTCACAGCTGCTCCTCTTGGGAAGCTGCTGAGCGCTTGCTCATCACAAAGCCCTTGAACTTGCTTTGTTTTTTAGAGTCAGAGTCTTATGGTGAGACTCAGGCTGATTTTGAAGTGTCCTTTTCTGAGACAAGATCTTGCCATGTATCCCATACTTCCAAATACTCATTGTGTAGCCCAAGCTAGCTTCAAACAGCAACAGCAACCTGCTTCAGCTTCCCGAGTGCTGGGACCACATGCATGTACCACCTACACTCCTGGCTTACAACATTGTATCCATGTAGGCGTGTAGGCTACAGGCTTGTGGTGTCTGACCTGTGTGGGTTTACCACTGCTTTCTCAAATTGGCTCAAGGGAACCCCACATAGTCATCACCAGGAGGATTAGAGAACCAAAGATGGGACCTTGCTGGGCTCCTGATCCAGGGTCACTGACTTTGGGGAGACTGCTTGATCCTCTCTTCGTTCTTGGACTTTGGTGACTACAGAGAACATTGTAAACATCACCATGGGCCCAGAAGCCCAGCCCATCTGGATGATTGATGTTACCTGCTAGAAGGATGACACCCAAGAGTCACCAATGCCTGCTTTTGTGGAAGCTCCTCATCAGCATTTTTGTGTGTGGAGGTTGATTGCCAGTTGCATAGGAACAGAGCATCTGTTTCTATGGCAACACAGTGATGCCTTGACTTGTACAAAGACGAGGTAGATGGCTAGATGCAAGTGCATCTCCATCTGCTGTGTTGTGGAGCGTGGGCGCCAGGTGCTGCTAGGTGACCATGTCCCCAAAGGTCTGTTACTCAAAAAGAGCAGCAAGATGGGAGGCACCCACAGGCAGCCAAGCACAGCTGAGAGCAGTGGAGGTGCCCAGGAAAGATATGACTCTTGTTTCCGGCTTCTACTTCACCAAGCCCACATCTTAATAGGTTCCAGCATTCACAGAACACTTTACAGAAAGCCCAGGGGTCTTAGCTCCTCACAAAGCAAGAAACCATTGCTCCCAGGTTTAAGGGTGCCTGTGAGGCCTGGCAGAAAGGACTGTGAGAACTGAGCTTTTGGGGCACTGGGAAACAATACCTGCAAGAACACAATCTGATGTCTACATGGTATGGAAAGCCAGAGGCCTTATACTCACACTCTTAGGCATGGGGCCCTTCTGAAGCTGTAGAGCACACCAGCTGCTGCCCTCCCCATGGGCTACCTTGCTGGGTGCATGGCCGCACCAGTGTTCTCTGACTATATCGGCCCTGGACGACATCTCTACATGCCTAGTCAAACCAGTTCCTCAGGCTATCTCAGCCTTACTGAGTAAAAGGTGACAGTCATTTGAAATGTTTGTGTTTTGTTTTTCTGACAGAGTCTTGATGTGAAACCTTGGCTGGGCTGGAACTTGTGGCCATCCCCCTTTCCCTCCCCCAATCTCTACACCCCCTCCCATGTGCTAGGATTGTAGGCATTAGGATTATAAGAGAATTAAGAGAAAGCTACTCAGAAGAGAGACACCCCCGAGGTGGGGAGCACCCCCATGGGGAGGTGCTTCCCACGGGAGAGTAGGAACAAGCTCCCGTACAAGCTTCTGCTGGAGTAGGCAATGGCTTGTCTCAGCATCAGCCATGTAGACCATTTTGTAGGTTCTCGAGTTACACCTCAAACATTTGCTAAAACACCCCCTCCTTTTTTGCTTTATCTTTTGTTTTCTGTTTGTTTGTTTTGTTTTACGTTTTGATTTGTTTTGTTTGAGACAGGGTTTCTCTGTGTAGTTCTGGCTGACCTGGAACTAGCTCTGTAGACCAGACTGGCCTTGAACTCATAGAAATACACTTGCCTAAACCAGGCAGTGGTGGTGCACGCCTTTAATCTCAGCATTTGGGAGGCAGAGGCAGGTGGATTTCTGAGTTTGAGGCCAGCCTGGTCTACAGAGTGAGTTCCAGGACAGCCAGGGCTACGCAGAGAACCCCTGTCTCAAAAAACCAAAAAGAAAAAAAAAAGAAAAAAGAAAAGAAAAAAGAAATCCACTTGCCTCTGCCTCCAGAGTGCTGGGTGTTTTTTTGATGGGCAAGATAAGGATCTGTGGATGACTTGGATGGATTTTTAGTCTAATGAGGTGAAACCAGGAGCCAGTAGGGTTGCACAAGGGACTTAGTGTGTGCCCTTCCCCTATAATGGAGTTTCTAATGAGATTCCTACAGAATTTTACAGGTTTGTAGCTGGGTAGGGAGAAAGGCCTTAAGCAGTTAACTATGTTCCTTTTCCTGACTCGGCTAGTTAGAGTCTGTACTGGCTAATTTTGTGTGTCAACTTGACACAAGCTGAAGTTATCACAGAGAAAGGAGTTTCAGGTGAGGAAATGCCTCCATGAGATCCAGCTGTAAGGCATTTTCTCAATTAGTGATCAAGGGCGGAGGGCCTCTTATGAGTGGTGCCATCTGTGGGCTAGTTAGTCTTAGGTTCTTTTCTTTACTTTTTTTTGTTTTTTTGGTTTTTGTTTGTTTGTTTTTGTTTTTTGAGACAGGGTTTCTCTGTGTAGCCCTGGCTGTCCTGGAACTCACTCTGTAGACCAGGCTGGCCTTGAACTCAGAAATCCACCTGTCTCTGCCTCCCAAGTGCTGGGATTAAAGGCGTGCACCACCACTGCCCAGCTCTTTCCTTTCCTTTCTTTGAGACGGGGTCTCTCTATTCTGCAGCTCAGGGACTCATTATAAAGACCAGGCTGGCAGAACTCAGACTGTTGGAGCTAGTGTGCCACCACAGCCAGCTAGAAGCAACACTTCTGTTTGTTTGGTGAGACACTGTTTCTCTGTGTAGCCCTTGCCATCCCGGAACTTACTCTGTAGACCAGGCTGGCTTCAGCTATCTTCCTGCCTCTGCATCCAGACTACTGGGATTAAAGGCGTGTCCCACCACTTTTATGCCAAGAATCTTGGCATATGAGAGCTGGAGGGGGCCACAGAAAGTTCTAGTGTGGCCCTGAGGACAAGGGACTCTGTGGACAAGTGTGTTAGGGACAGGTTGCATATTGTCTAAGATAGCCCAGGGCTGGGTTCTTTGCATGCTGAGCAGATTTTTGAGGCTATGTCTTACAACCCTGAGCTAAACCAACCTCTGGATCTTTCTAAATTATTCAGGCTATGGTGTTCAGTTACAGCAACAGAAAATGGCCTAGTGCACGATTCCTGATTCTCTCCTACAAGGAGGATTCTTCAAACCTTGCTACTCTGAGGATTGCAGTCAGTAAATGATAGTGCTGTTTGACCCAATACTTCCCAAATTGATTTCTTTTTTTCTTATGTATATTTTAAAATATATTAATATATAATACATATTTTGAAACAAGGACTGTGTAGCTCTGGCTAGCTTAGAACTCACTATGTAGACCAGGCTGGCTTCTGCCTCTGCCTTTCAAGTGCTCAGATTAAAGGCATGCACCATACCACACCTAGCTGTTTTTGAGATGGTCTCTCTGTCGATCCCCTTGCCACAGTCTCAGTGCTAGGATTACAAATATGAGCACACCAACTGGCAGGAACTAATAGCTCCTGAAGTTAAATCCTTTAGGCCCCATGGCATTGGGGCATGCTTTGTGCGATGCCTCAGGTTCTCTTTGCTCTTTCCTGGGGGTTATTGATCAAAACTGGGGGTGCAAAGTGTTCTGAGTTATGGACTGGCCTGCTTCATCAGCTTAGCCTGTGCCTGAGCCTATAGCTACATATAGCACCAGGAGTCCCAACACAAGAGTGGGAATTGAGCTGGGAGGGGCTGAGGCCTCCAAAGCTATGTGCCCCACCAGACTGGGAACTGGAGAAGGTTCTAGGCATGCGTGGAGCTACACCACTGTAAAGTGAGTCCTACCTTGCAGGCCAGAAAGAAGGCACCCCCAGCTCTGCGGGTGGGCTGTGGGGAGAAGAGGTGGCTTGGGGATGAAATCGTCAGAGGGAGAGATGGTGTCATTGGCTTGGGCCGTGGGTCTGCAGATCTTTAGATGGTGCATCAGCACAGGAGAAAATGGCTGTACCCTGGAAAAGGGGCACTCTGAATCCTACTGCTGGATGTGAGCTAGGGACTTAACTGGGCACTGAGCTGTGGAAGGAGACAGACAGGAAGCAATGCCATGCTTCCACCAGCAGAGAGCAGTGTTGAGTCTCAGCAGAGACACAATCCAGCCTTCCTGAGATAATCCTGCCTGGAAACAAAGTTTCCCAGCCTCCATCCTACTGCAGAGCCTGCAGCTTTTCCCCCAGGTCCTAGTGTTACGCTGTCAAGCAGGAGCTGTGGGCCTCCGAGTGAAACACGGCTCCTGGAATGGCACGCTGCAGCCACAGGTACCCAAGGGGCTGCTCCACATCGCCCTTCTGCTAGCTTGACGAGTAGCTGTTCTTAGGATGGTGGCTACTCACAAAGGCAATTTTAATTTTGCTAGCTTGGGAACTTCCCCTCCCTCCCTTCCTTAGAGGCAGGAACTTCTATACTGTCTCAGCCTCCTGGAAGCACACCCGGATGCTTAGGAACCCTTACAATAATGAAGCCACACTGCCAGGCTGATGCTGGCTTGTTGGCTCAGGGCCAAGCACACTGCTGCACTTAGCTGCATTGACTGGATCCCATCTGCAGACACACTCTTCTGTCTTTCTCACTCCACTTCGAAGAGAGTACGGGAGTGTGCACGGTGTCCATCTTTCCTATGATGAGCAGCAATGCCCAGTGTACCCCGAAACAATGTGCTCAGAAACACATGTGTAATCATGCTCCGATTTTGTGGTGTGGAGAATTGAACCCAGGGCTTCTTGATGCCTGGCAGCTTACCCATTCCATGCCCCCCAAATAGACTTCATGACTTTGGGGGTGGGGTGTCAGTGGTGGGAGGGAACCCAAAGTCTCTTCTCTCTCTCTCTCTCTCTCTCTCTCTCTCTCTCTCTCTCTCTCTCTTTGGTTTTTCGAGACAGGGTTTCTCTGTATAGCCCTGGCTGTCCTGGAACTCACTCTGTAGGCCAGGCTGGCCTCGAACTCAGAAACCCGCTTGCCTCTGCCTCCCAAGTGCTGGGATTAAAGGCGTGCGCCACCACTGTCTGGCCCAAAGTCTCTTCAGACAGTGCTGTACCGCTGAGTAAAGTGTAACCTCCCCCACCACCATTAGTTCTGTTACCCTGGCTGGTTCTGAGCAAAGATCTCTCCTATAGTTCAGCAAAGTCTCCATTCCCAAATACCAAAGTAGTGGTGACCACAAGTGTTGACCACATGGGCTAGGTATGATTGATTACCCATTTGTGTCAATCACTAGGGAGGAAGGGGGACCCAAGTCTTTCTTCTATGTATCCTAGGCTGTATTTACACTGGCCATCCTCCTGAGTAGCTGGGATGGCAGCTCTGCAGTACTGTGTCTAGTTTCCTCCTCCTTTCGATGTTTATTGGAAGGAGAGCTGCTTTTTTTTGCTCCTGGGACTATCTTTGAGCACCACACAGGATATGGACCCTACCCCGATGCTGGGGTCCCTGCAATAGGACCCCATTTGTCTTTGACCTGGGTCTTCAGCATGAGCTTTGAAGACACTGCCAAGCGTGCAGGGTGAGGCAGGAGCTGACACCGCCTCTTCTATAGAAAAGATTCCAGAGACAGCGGACAGGCCTGGGAGCACATGCCAGCAACAAGTGGGGAAGGGACATATGTGCACAGAGCATGCTGGTGTGGGAGGCCTCAGAGCAGAACTTGGGGGCTCTGAGCCCAGAAAGCGGGAAGCCCAGACTAGATCTGCTCCCTGACAGCTGATAAAATTAATCTTGAACTTGCTGGGCTTTCTTGGTGCTTTATTAGGATTATCTAGATTGTCGAGCCGCGCCGGGAGGTGGCGGTGTGGTCACGCGCACGGGTCTGGCCGCGTCCAAGTTCAAGCTCTGGGTGGGGAGCTAGCTTCCCGTCGCCGTTTCGTTAATAACTTAAAGAGCTAGGCCGAGGTGCAGGGGCGGGTGCGCGGCGGGACGCGGCCTGGGCTCTGCCACTCGTCGCGGGAGGACTCCCACTCTGGTCGCAGTGCTGGGCTGATCGTGTCCGGAAACCAGACGTCGCCTTGCTCATCCTAGGAAAGGTCTCGGCTCGCGTGCCCCAGGTCGCTTCTGGGGTCCCTCATTCAGGGCAAGCACGCGGGGGGCCGCCACCGCGATTCCCCCCATCCCGCCGGGGCGAGCCGCCTCCAGCCTCCTCCCCTGCCCCCCTCTCTCCCTGCCACCTTCCCTCCTCCCCGCCGTCCCCTCCCTCCTCCCCGCCCCCTCCTTCCCTCCCTCCCCGCCGTCCCCTCCCTCGTCGTCCCTCTCGCCCCTCCTCCTCCCCTCCCTCCTCCCGCTCCCCTCCCCCTCCGCTCCCGCCGCCTCCGCCCGCCGCCCCGGCCGCGTCGGGTAAACCTGTTCTGCGAGGCGGCCGCGCCGGGGCGGATCGAGCGGCCGGCGGCTCCTCCCGGCTCGCGGCGTCGGGGCCCGTGGAGCGCGCGGCCGGCCCTCGGCCGCGGCCCTCGGCAGCGCCACCATGTACTCGGGAGCCGGACCCGGTGAGTCCGCGCGGCGCCCGGCACTCGTGCCGCGGCGGTTGGCGGTTGGCGGGCGGGGCAGGGGAGGGCGGCGGGGCCTGTGTGGGGCCGCGGCGTAGCCTCGGGGCGGCCGGGCAGGGCCTCGGGGCAGGGAGGCCCAGTGCACCGGAGCAGCGCCGCCGGGACGTGTGTGGGGGGGGGGGAGGCCCGGCCTGCAACGGCTCTCCGTCCTCCCGCAGCGCTCCTCCCGCCGTCCCCAAGCGCAGAACTGTGGGGCCCAGGAAGCCCGACCTGGGGCGGGGAGCTAGACGGGTCGGGAACCGAACCCCTGGGCCCCGGGACCACGATCGGTCGTTTGGACGCAGTTCCATACCGGGCAGCCGCCCTCCCCATTCAAGTGCTAATCGCCCTGCGATTTCCTAGCGGAGCGGGTGGCCGCCGTGGCACCCCTTCCCACCAACGTGCCCGTTTCTCTGGAAAAGTTCCAGAAAACTTAAAAACACGAACGCATTTTCCCACCCCGCTTCTCGAGCAGAGTGGAGGGCGGTTTACTCGCGGGGTTGAGAAAACAAGTGTTGGGAGGCTTTTTCGCCTTCTCCCGCCAGGCACGTGGCTCCATTTCCCGGCTGCCCCGCCGCTTGCTCGGGCTCAGCCTGCCCCCCTTTGTCCGCCAGGCTGTACTTGGCGCCCGCGGGCCCTCCCTGCTGCCCACCTGACCTAGTGGTTCGGCCTTGGGGCCTCCCCAGACTTCTTCACTGTGGGGTCTGGAAGCCTCCCAGATCCTCCCTGGTTCCCTATGGTGTCTGCTCCGGAGCCTAGTGCGCCTCCTCGCCTGATGTCATAGGGCTCCTCGAATGCCCACTGACCAACTTCTAAATGCATTAAAGGGCTTCCCAGTAATTTGAAGACCCTTTTAATCTTGCGCTTGGGAGGTGCCCGGGTCCTAGGGACAGATGTTGGGGTCTGGAGGTCCCCTGCGAAATGGCCAGGGCAGCCTCCTGCCAGATTGGGAATCCCCCTCCCTTACACCACCCCCACCCCCCAGCTCAGCGCTGTGGAAGAACCCAGCAAACCTTAGCTCCGAATCTGTACGTTTTTCCAGAGTGTCAGTTTCTAGTGACTTCCTTGGGGGCGAGGCCAAGCTTTCCTCTATTTTGCGTGATGATCCTTTCAGTTTGCCACAGTGGGTCTTTTTGAAGCTAGGCAGTGGAGTCTCAGAGGGGTTTAAGAGCCCTTTAACATCCGGGAGCCCGCAAGCATTAGGGCTACCTGTTTGAGCACTCCTATAGAAGTGGTTCTCAGTCCCTTTGACCTTGACCCGCTGTTGGAAATACTTGTTTGGTGTGAATTAGACCAGTGAGTTTCCCAGGTAGGGTGAAAGTAAGAACCTACTATGTGTTCTGCAAGGGGCTCTTTGTTGCCTTTTAAAAGAATGCGGTAGCCTTCTGGATCAACCGGTTCATTTTGGTCACTGGCAGCTTTGAAGATGGCTGCTGCTGCTGCGTGGGCCTCCGCATTGTGGCCTAAGGGAGAGACAGTCCCCTCTAACCAGAAAGCCTTGGGTGAGAAAAGAGATGCCTGTAGGGTAATTCTTGGCTAATGGCAGGCTGGGAAGGAACCCAAGTTTCAGGTGGGCCAGTGTGCTGTAATTGCAAGGCTGGAGTGTAGCTCCATTTTATTGTGCTTACCAAGGCTTTTAATTTTGTTTACAAGGAAGCCCCCTCCCATCTCTTCAAAGAGACTCCACCATATTTCCAGGTTTAGGAGAATGGAAGGAAGGCCATTGGATCTGAATTATAGAAAAGTTAGAGTTTTGCTGTTTCTGAGCTTGATGGGAAGTAAATACTTAGTAAATTAACTTTAAAAAAATAGAATTCACAGTGGCTTCTTATTGTGTCCGTTACAAATACTGTTACGTGGGTGAGGTTAGTAGCATCGGGGAACCAAGGTTCAGAACCTCACAGGTTTTTTTTCTTTTCCTCCCTGTGCCGTTGGGAATGGCTAGTGGTTTAGGGAAGGTAAATTGTCTACCCACCCTGGCTTCCTAGGTAGTGGGTTCTAGGTGGGGTTCTCCCCCCCCCCCCCCCAAGGATCTTAAACTGTCTGGGAGGAGCTTTGCCTCCTGAAAGGAGATGCTCCTGCATTGTAGCCCAGTAGTATTGCTACAAAATAACCTCTGACAGTGGAAACAGGGTTGAGAGTTGCCAATCAGGACTGGGTCTTTGATCATCACTGTGGTCTCCAATGGCAGGGGTTGGCCTTTCCCCTCCCCCCTTCTCCCCAATTCAGTGTTGTCTGAGGGTACCACTGCAGCCTGGCAGCCTGTGCTGCAGTGAAAGCGCTGCCAACAGCTGGAAGGCACAGCCGGGTGGCTGAGCACTTGTGGGAAATGCCCCCCCCCCCCCCCCAGCTTGTGCAGGAATTTAAGTGTTCAGGAGAAAAGATGTAAAAGCTTTGACTTACACATTCCTTTTGTTTGTTTGTTTGTTTTGTTTTGTTTTTTTCGAGACAGGGTTTCTCTGTGTAGCCCTGGCTGTCCTGGAACTCACTCTGTAGACCAGGCTGGCCTCGAACTCAGAAATCCGTCTGTGTCTGCCTCCCAAGTGTAGGGATTAAAGGCGTTCGCCACCACTGCCCGGCTTACACATTCTTAAGAAGCAACATTTTGTAACTTTTGAGTTTCTCTGTCAACACCATTGGGTTTATTCTTTACAATTAAAGAGACTGGGGCTGCGTGATAAAAATGTTTCTCTTTTTTTCCTTCTTTTAATTTTATGAATTGTTATTGTAGGAAATGTATCACACGATTTTTTAAAAAGTTTCGACTGTGAAGTAATTTTACAAACATGAAAGCAAGGTGTCAAAGGATTTTGTTTCTCCTGTGGTTGTCAGTGTTCCCACCTTGTCTTGTCAGCTGTCCCTTCCCCGTTTACATTCCAGACCTGTCATTTCACCGACATGTTTGTGTGCACAAAATACAGGGAATCACACATACACACACACCCCTTTTTTTTCTGAGACAGGGTGGGCTATAGCCCAGGCTAGTCTCAAATTCATCTTCCTGTCTCTGCTTCCTGAGTCTTGGGATTACAGGTCACCATGGTGACAGTGAACACAGCCCACTGCCCATGGTAAAAAAAAGGGGGGGGTGTTAGTTCTTGGCTTCAGAAATATGATAGCAATTGGTTTGCATTTTAGATTTCTTTGTATTTATGTGTGATGGTGTTTGCCTGTATGTATGTATGTGTGTGTATATATGTATGTATATCACGTGTACATTGCCCCAAAGGTCAGAAGAGGGCATCAGGTCTTTTGGAAGTGGAGTTAGACAGGTGTGTTTCCATGTGGGTGCTGGGAATTGAACCTGGGTTCTCCCTGTAAGAGCGGCAAGTGCTCTTAACTGCTGATCCATCTGTGCAGCCCCTAAAATTGATGCTAGAATATGAAGTTACTAGAAGGTGTACATTTGCTTTCCTGCCTTCTAAATCTTTCTTATTTTGGTGTATTGGAAACAGCATCTTATTATACAGCCTGTGCTGGCTCTCAGCTTGCTTATGTATGGGAGATCCTAGTGTTTGCTATCATACCAGCATTACCTGTCTGCCTGGCCTTCAGAGTCGTCCTGCCTGCTTTCCTGTTCTGTGAGGGCAGATGGAGACTCACCTGCTCATGTCCATTCTGACTCCATTGTCCTGAGGGTGTTGTTGTTGTTGTTGTTGTTTTTGGTTTTTTGCACAGGTCATTTTGAATGTAAAATTCATAGTTGCCGCAGGAACCTCTTTCTTTCTTTTTAATGTCTATGAGTATACTGTCACTGTCTTCAGACTCACCAGAAGAGGACATCAGATCCCATTACGGATGGTTGTGAGCCACCATGTGGTTGCTGGGAATTGAACTCAGGACCTCTGGAAGAGCAGCTGGTGCTCTTAACTTCTGAGCCATCTCTCCAGCCCAGGAGCCTGTTTCTACACTGTCAGCACATGCCACTCAACACATACAAAGTCAAAGCCAGGATGACGGTGTTGCCCAAGGTGGATTTTTCCTTCCCCAGTTTTGGGCTCAGGTGTGAGTCGAGGAGCCTTATCTGTCTTTTGTGCTCTTTACCTTTATCTACCCCAACTGTCCTGTGCACCCTGCAGCTTTGCCCCACCAGCCCCACTATCTCAAGGGCAGTAAGGCTAGGCTGGCCCAGACCCAGCCTGCTGCCTTGTGCCACCCTTTCACTTTGGATGGTTAAAGTGAAGCTCTCGTTCTGGTGGCAGTCTAATGCTACAGCCAATTTCCCTTTTCACCTCTAAGACCAAACCCTGGACCCCTTGCTCTTTGAGACCAAATACTGGGCTCTCCTGTCTGTTTCTCAATAGAGCTGTGCAGGGTTCTTTGTCTAAACTGGGAGCTTTCTCCAGTCAAGTGAGATCCTAGGATTGCAGGCAGACCCAGAGGGCCATCCTCAGGAGCAACAGGCTCCTCATCCAATGCATCTGGAGTCCTGATTCCTGGAGGTGCCCATGTGGTGTCCCTGAGATGTCGTATCAAAATGTGCCGCTGCAGTCCCAAGCAAGAGACCTACCCCATGTGTGAGAGGCAACCAGGCACTCTGCTGTCTGCCAGGAACAAGGTGCCTCTGATTCTTGGGCCTTGGACCAGGATCTGGGAACTATATTCTTGGTCTTCCCATAGGATGCAGGACCAGTGGACAGATGACCACGTTCATTTACTTCATTCAGTTCTGTCCTCTTAGGCATGCATGGTGAGTTGGTCTTCTGTGTGTGGGTCTCTTCCCAGTTTCATGTGTGGAGCCTGTGAGATGTTTCCCAGGTTGCTCACGCCCTCTGGACTTTGTGATCTGGATTCTTTCCCCTCCCCTGTGGTGCAGGCTGAAGGGGAGTCATATGTATGTGTCCCCAGTCATCTTAAGAGCATTCTGTCAGGATTGGTTGCCCAAGGCAGCCAGCCAAAGTTCAAGTCTAGCCTGCAGAGCTAGGACTACACTGCTGCCTGCAAGTGTTGTTCTGTAGTTGGTGTGCCAATACAGATATGAATTCCAGTCAGGCAGTTCTTAGACATATTTAAGACAGAGCAGAATCTTACGGTGATGCAAAGAGCATTAAAAGTATCTGTCTCCCCATGTTTCCATGTGTGTCTGCACAGGTGTTTTTGGCACTTTGTCTCTGCTGGTCCTGACTCCCAGGGAGCTCACTTGAAGCCATGTCCTTGGAAGCATCTTGAGTGGGTCACTTGAATGGGTCACTGGTGAGCAAGTGGCCAGGGCAGCTTGGGTCATCTTTCTCAGCAAGGAAGTGAGGAGTCAGGGTTAGGGTTGACTTGGGGATTAGGCAGCTGAATGGTGCCAATGGCTTAAAGAGAAAGAGGGATTGGTGTCTAGGACATAAAACTATGGGACCATAGAAGTTCAGGTTAGCATCTGTGGGAGTCAGAGAATGTTAGGGGGGAGGAGGCCTGGGCAAAAACTGCTACCCAAGAGCTGAGGCACGAGGGGAGTGGGAGGGGGGACAAACCCTCTTGGACAAACCCTCCAACAGTTCTTAGTCACATGTGTGTTTGGGCAGGAGCTGGCAGCTGTACTAGGGCGAGAGTGAAAAGAAAAATGGTAGGTGGTAAGTTGGTTGGGACCCACTTTGGGTGGAGTGACCCATGGCCTTCCCTTTTTTATTTAAATTTTATTTATTTTTTTTTAATTTCTTGGGCATTGGTATTTTGCCTGAATGTGTATCTTTGTGAGGGTACCCGGTAGAGTTACTGACAGCTATGATCTGCTGTGTGGGTGCTGGGAATTGAACCCTGGTCCTTGAGAAGAGCATCCAGTGCTCTTAACTGCTGATTCATCTCTCTAGGCCTGCATGGACCCTTTTTTTATGCTTGTGGGAGGACTGACATAACTTGTGGGGGAGGTGACAGGCTCCCCAGGCTAGTCATGGGGATTGCTCTGTCAGCTCCCCCTGCCTTCTTCACCTGGGGGAAGGAGGTGGTGATGTGTTGTGGGCTGTATTAGTTCCTTCTCTTTTACTGTGATGAAGCACCATGACCAAGGCAACTTACAGAAGGCTGTTTGTGTTTTGTTTTATTGGTTTGTTTTTTTTTGTTTTTGTTTTTGTTTTTGGTTTTTGGTTTTTGGTTTTGCGAGACAGGGTTTCTCTGTATAGCCTTGGCTGTTCTGGAACTCACGCTGTAGACCAGGCTGGCCTCGAACTCAGAAATCCACCTGCCTCTGCCTCCAGAAGGGTGTTTATTTGGGGCTTACGGTTCCAGGGGGTCAGAGTCCATAATGAATGTGAGGAGGTGTGTCATCAGGAATAGGAAACAGCTCGAACTTTCAAACATCTACGAGCAGGAAGCAGAGAGAGCAAAATGGGATTAGCAGCCTCTAAGCTCTTTTTTTTTTTTTTAAATACTTTTTTTTTTTAAGATTTATTTATTTTATGTATATGAGTACACTGTAGAGGTCTTCAGACACACCAGAAGAGGGCATCAGATCCATCACAGATGGTTGTGAGCCACCATGTGGTTGTTGGGAATTGAACTCAGGACCTCTGAAAGAGCACAGTCAGTGCTTTTAACCGCTGAGCCATCTCTCAAGCCCAACTTTAAGCTCTTAAAACCTACTTCTAGAGATGTACTTCCTCTAACAAGGCCACAACTAGGGACATTTCTCATTGAAACCACGACAGGGGCGGGAGGACCATGTGCTGGATTCACACAGACCATACATAGTCCCATAGAGACTCACCGCCTACCAGGACGATGGTCCAGCTAGACAGGCATTGAGTTTGGCTGTACCTTCATCATGACAACTGTCAGGAAACAGTAATTTCATGGCGATGGCAGGAAGAAAGAGCAGATTTCATGGCGTCCTAACTTGTATTGCTGCCAGTGGTGAAATAAGGTGGATGATCTGCAGCCTCTGGGGTGAGGTTGATTATTAGGTTTGAGTGCTGACCGGGGCAATCTGAGGTTGGGGTGAGTGCTAGAGATGAGCTTGGCAAAGCCAGATGATGTGGGTAAGGCTTTGGGCCCCCACAGCTGGCACCCAGTCAGCCTTCTCCACCTGAAGACCCAGGACACGCCCAGCTGATTTCTGTTGCAAGGGGCATGGGACTCCCAGGTGCTGTGAGTAGGGGCTCTGAGAGTGAGTAGAAAAGTGCCCAAGCATGCCCGAGACTGCTGCTGTTTGGAGTGGGGCTGGGCCTTTGTCGACCCTGCCTTCCACACAGTCTAGAAGATGAAAGGTAAACCGAGTCTCCCAAACAGTTAAGTTTATCTGCTTGTTGTCTGCTTCCCTGCCCCTCTTTGCTGAAAAAGCTTAAAGGTATCATCTAGGACCACTGGTCCATAAGTGCAGCTTGTCTGCTCATCCTTGAGCATTAGGGTTAAAGTCACCATTAAGGAGCTCCAGAAATGTCATGCCAACTGTGCTGTGCATTTTTAAGCATCTGAAGCCACAAGGCTTGGGAACAGCTAGACAAGAGGCTCCTTTTGTGAAGAGGTGTCCTAGCTGGGGATGTGATCTGGGGAATGGTCCACAGGGACTCTGGGAGTCCTGGCTGGGGAGCCTGGTTTCCCTACATGGCGGCGATGGGGGGAGGGATTGAAAAAACAGCACTGTGAGGAGCGTGTGGTGGTGCTTGTGTGTGCATGGCTGAGGAGTGTGTGGTGGTGCGTGCGTGTGCATGGCGTCAAGCAAGTGCAGAACTAGCTTGGCCTCTGGAGGGAATTGAGTTTCATTCTGTTGGGTCACCCCTCCCTAGAGGATCCTAGTTGCCTGTGGTGGCAAGGAGTTGCTTCTGTGTTCAGAGGAGACTGAGCCTTGGGCCTCACTTCTCAAGAGAGGGCAGGACACTTATCATCTGCCACAGTGAGGGTGGAGAAATGATGCCCGCCCCAGGGTGTGCAAGACCAGCCCTCGCAAGCTCATTGTGGGTATCAAGTGTTACAAAGAACATTTTTTTTTTTTTTTGAAAATTGGTTGTTTTATTTTTGCACAATTTTATTGAACGAGGCGTTTTTAAGTTCATGTTGCAGAATGACATGTGTTAAGAATCATGCCAAGAACTGGGCTGTGGTGGCGCATGCCTTTAATCCCAGCACTCAGGAGGTAGAGGCAGGTGGATTTCTTGAGTTCGAAGCCAGCCTGGTCTATAGAGTGAGTTCCAGGACAGCCAGGGCTACACAGAGAAACCCTGTATTAAAAAAAAAAAAAAAAAAAAATCATGCCAAGTCATCCATCCTATGCACAAACCTCAGACCCTGGGCAGGTGGCTGCCATCAATTCCTAGTACACCAGTCCTGGTCTCTGGGATGGCGCCTGGAGCTCCCTCCCACTGGCCCTGTGGTGAGTCCTTCCTGGCCTTCAACCTAGTCTGACCCAGCAGGACTCAGTGCAGTGTAGTATATTGCTCTCATCTGGTTCAAGTGGGTGTCTGCGTTGTCAACAAAGAAAAGAAAAAGGATTGACGCTTCAGAGCAGGGAAGTACTTTCAAAAATGACAGCCTTTCAAAAAATAGCGATGCGTGACACACATTTAACCATTTAAGGGGCTGGAGGGATGGCTCAGTGGTTAAAAACAAACACTGCTCTTGTAGAGGTCCATTCTTAGCGCCACACTGGGAGGATCACAGCCGCCTGTCTCCAGCTCCTGGGAGATCCGATTGTCTGTATCCCCAGATACCTGCTCGAATAACACACATGGAGTGAGAATTTTGGTTTCTTTTAAAAACCTAGAAATATGGGAATTTGTTTTGTTTTTAGTCTCAGGTGTGGGATATGGGGCTGCTTCAGAGTGTCCACAGCTGGTCATTATGATTTGCCTCATAATCTAGCAGGAGCCTGGTTTCGCCAGCTGCAGAGAGTTTCTGCACGTGTATGAAGTTTGGAATTCTGGGGACTTTTCAGGGGGCGTAGAGCCCCATAGACAGGGGCTGGCTAGTGGTTGGAGGATGTTGGTTGCCATTTGCCAGGTAGTCGTAAGCAAAGAGTAGAAATTACATATCCTAATCTCTTAGGCAAAGATCGAGCTTGCCCCAAGGTACGATGATGTCTCTAATCAGCAGGAAGTAGTCCGACAATAATTAACGTTGCTACCTCTCCTACCCCTGACTTTATTGGAGAATTTCTTTCTCTCTCTTCCCTCTATCCTTCTTTCTCTCCTACCTAGCGTTAGGGGGTCGAAAGGGAAGAAGAGTGGAAGAAGAATCCACAAATCAGGCCACACACATAATTAGAAATAAGAAAAGTCTTTTAAATATTTACAGTGAACAGTTGAGCTTGCGGAATGGCTTAGAGTACTCGCCATGCAGGCACGGCATTTGGATCCTTGTATGCGGGAATGGAGGCGGGAGGATGGGGGGAGCTTGATGGCTGGAAAACAAACAAACCAACCAAAAAAAAAAGGAAAGAAACCCCAGGAGTTCCAGGTTCGGGGAGATGGAGAGAGGCCCTGCTTCAGAGGAGTAAGGTGACAGGACACCCTCCTGGTCCTTTGTGTATCTTTACTCCTTCACCCACAGGTAACACCTCCAGTCTTTAGTTAGTGTACAGAAAGAAGCCAAGACTGACTGGGTACTGAATTGCCTTGCCTTCCATATGAGTAGTCATTAATACGTGGTGTTTCGTGTCTGGGTGTTTTGCTTAGCAGTCTGTCCTCAAGATTTCTTGTTTCAGCTGTACCAGGACTTTGCTTTTGTCTTTCTCCCCACCCCTACTCTTTCTCAGCTGGTTCTCACTAGTTACCCAGGCTGGTCTTGAACCTCTCAAGCTCAAGGGATTCTGTCGTAACTCTGAGTTCTGAACTTCCTTTTCGGTTAGCACGTAATGCCCTATGGTATGGATTCCTCTGCACTCACCCTCAGTGTCTTTGGGGTCCTTCCTTCCAGCTGTGGTTAGTATGCTCCTCTGAACATGTGTGTCCAGGTTTCTGTGGCTCGTTATGTTTTCATGGTTACCCCGTGTGGGAGTTGATTTACTGGAGAACTTTGTACATTGTCTCTACTTGCTGTCACCACAGGCCTCACTGGTATTTCAGAGTTTTAGAAGTGAAGGGTTTTGTTAATTTGTTTTTTAAAGTGGGAAGGGAAGTGGAGACAGGATCTTGTCTGAAGATGGCCTTGAACCGACTATGTAGCTAAGGCAGATTGAACTGATGCTCCCATCTCTGTCTTTTGAGTTGTGGGATTATACAGGTGTGGACCACCAGGCCCAGTTTAGAAGGTGATGTTCCTTGGTAAAACTTAACTAGTCATCAAAACTGATGAGAAATGTGAAGTCTACATACTTTTCAAAGATGTACCAAAGAGAGATAAGGTGGACTTATCTTATTAGAACACATTGTAGTGTAGCCTAGACACTAGATGAGTGATTGGCAGGACCCCAAGAGTCCAGGATCCTGAGCTGGGCTCTAGGGTCTGAGTATTTGCTGCTAGCCCCTAGGCTTTCTGCTTTCTAGGCTCTCTAAGACAGAGCGAGGCAGGACAGAAGAAAAAGAGGCTTTAGGTCTGACCTGCTCCATCCAGAAGGACGAAGGATGGGGGGCCAGGTCCGGATGGATAGATTCATGGGCATGGTTGCAACAAACAGGGCTTGGGAGGTTGCTGTGTGCTATATTGTTTATAAACTTGGGGGGAAAAGTGGTAAGGGGCTTTTAGTTGTGAAAAAGTTCAAATGTTCAGAAAAGTAGAGGAGAAAATCTAAAGCCTGATGCCCCTGTGTCAGACGGAACAGTTCTACCTGTCCCCACCCTTTCCCTCCTGCTGGGGACAGAAACCAGCCTTTGGTTCCTTAATCTCTGAAATGAATGCAGCCTTCAAAAAGAGTGTATCTGGGACTCACCTGGGAGCACTTGTGCCATGCTCCCTGTATAACCCCTTACAGACACCAGGAAGTTCATGGACGTGTGGTCTTTTGACTTCTGCTAGGTGGACACAGCTATCTGACCTCAGCACAGATCTCTGTGCCTTTAGCTCACTGTACTTTGAGTGTATGTGTCCTTAGCTCTTCCAGCATGACCCCTGGGTTGGGTTGTAGGGCTGTGGTGGTTCCCATCTGTCTTGTCTCTCATGATCCTGCCTGTCACATTTAGGTGTGATCACTACTGACTGCCACACTGTCAGCTCTCCTCCTGCCTCAGCCCATTTCTTCAGTGGAGTGAGGTTAGAAGCCATAAGCAGGGTGCTCGGGCACTCACTGCTGCTGGGGTGTCCCTTGGTAGACATAGCCAGAAAAAACGTATTGATATGCTCATGATATTTATCCTTCTGTATTAATGACAGAAGCTGGGATTTTGAGATTGACTCCCCCGTGCTTGCTTGTAGCTTGGAGGGTGAAGAGCCTAGTCCTAGTACCCAGGGTATTTAAGGTGTATGCACACAAGAGCATGTTCCTTGTTGTCTCTTGCTCTCAGCCTGCCCATGCCCGGCTCCTCCCATCTCTGGCCCTGCAACCCACTTGATGGCCTTTTCATTCCTTTCTCTGTCCCGTCAGGGCTGACACACAGTCCTAGATGCTCTCATGGCTTGTCACCTGCACCTTGATGCGTCTTCTGCTCTCTGTTCTTCCTCCAGCTGCCATCTGAACTGTGCTTTCTAACTGCTGTAGGCCACTGTTGACTGGCGTGTTTCCAGTTATGCATCCAGCTCTTCATGGAGTGTGCCAGGGCCTCTGCACTGGGCTGGCGGGTGAATCGTCTCTAGTTGAGAGCGACATGGCCACTGTGTTGTGGTTGAAATCTGAACAGTGAGGAGGCTGAGAACCTCGACAGTCCACCGTGGTGTTGCCCTAGGAGTAGCAGCTGCCACCAAGTGTGTGCCCACACCGTGGTTGGCAACTTGGCAACAGTAGCTGTTGAGGCCAGGGCTAGCCACCTGCCAAATGTCATTGTGTAGCTTGGCATGTGCTCCTCTGGTCTCTGTGTGGCACTGATGAGGCTCAGAAGTTAGCAGCGTTTCCTTAAGAGGTGGCAGTTTGGTCCTGTGGCCTTCTTGTTGAACACATCATAGTCTCCTGAGCATGTACAGTTCCCACAGCCATGTTGCCTTCAATCTGGTGTTTTTCTGGTCTTCATCAAGAGGTATGTGTGCTCATTTCAGAGAACTTAGGAGATAAACTGGTGCCAGTTGAGCTCCGATCAGATGGGAGCATGCCACAGGGTTGGGGCCACTCTGCGAAACCTCCTTTCCTGAGAGTTGAAGAAGCATCTTGGTGTCTGTCCTAACTAACATCCATCATGGCGGCGATCAGTATCACTCTTAGTGCCTGTCTATCCTGCTCTGTCCCTGTCACTCTTTGGGGATCTCTTCTTTGCAGTCTCTCATGTATTGAGGGTGATGCAGCAGTGACCTGTCTGGAGGGTCTCACTGTTGCCCGCCTGGCATCTGGCATAGTTACTACTGAGCGAAGAGTAAGCCATAATTTGGGAGTTCTATACACACAGAGGACAAGCTGATTACTCCCTGAAAACACAGAGACTCCATGCTAAAGCACTAATCTTGCACCTTTTTAAAGTGACTCCTTTCTGGGTGCAAACTGCATCCAAGGTGAGGTAGGGAAGATACTGTCCCAGATTTGGATTGACCTGGGAAAATGGCTAGTTAGCTTCTGAGGCCTCCGCCCTGCTTTGCTCAGTGCTCCGCTCCCTGGGTTTCTTTCCTAGTCTGTAAAGTGGGAGTAGTAAGGGCTCTCCTTACTGTTACTGTAAGGACTTGCTGTGCATTCATAGAAATTACCCCTGGCTTCCGAATAATTAGCACCATGCAGTGTACTTTGTCTGTGGCAGTTAGTCCTATGTAGTTGTCATATCAAGTCACGCCCTGTTTGTTCTTACTGTTGCGTTGATCACGGGCCATGGTTAAAGTGTCCCACTGGCTGTACTGTTACATAGAGCAGAGTCCTGGGTGGAGGTGTGCTGTACGGCACACATTCTTAGTTGCAATTGTGAGTTTAGAGTGGGGAGGGATGTCATGGCTCCTCTGAGGAATGCCCTTGTGGTCTGGGTGCTGGTGAGGTGGTGGCTGACTTCAGGGGCACAGGACCTGAGGATGACACCATGTGAACCCCACCAAGAGAACTCCTGAGCTCTGTAGTGGGGCTCCCATCAATCCTTAGCGTTGTCCCTCATGTCCTAAGAAAGGCTCAGAGTTGCAGATGGGGATTTTAGTTGGAAGGACAGTGATAGTGACACGAGCCTTCCTCCTCTAACCTATTTGAACAAGAATGGTATCTTTAGGTTTTGCATGTGAGTTTGTAGACATTTGGTCAGATGCTGTCAAAAGTTGTCTTCTAAACAAAGCCATGGAAAAGACAGCAGACGTGTGACTGTGTAACCCAGTGGTGAGTTCTAACTTAATCCAGGTCTAAGACAGGGGTGAGGCACCTAGGAGCAGACATGGTTTCTCTTAGCAGTGGGGAGGGCATTTGAAAGGAGCCGCCGTGTGGGGGTGTGTGGAGAGATGCCATGCCTGAGAGGAGTGCAGGACAGAGAGGTATGGCTGCCATGTGAAGGAGCCAGGAGAGCGCAGCCCAGAGCACAACTCAGTTAGGCAGCCAACTGGGTCTGGGGTGGCCAAATAGAACCTAAAATTAGTAAATAATAACTCAGTGGTGGCGCACGCCTTTAATCCCAGCACTTGGGAGGCAGAGACAGGTGGATTTCTGAGTTCCAGGACAGCCAGGGCTACAGAGTGAGTTCCAGGAGAGCCAGGGCTACACAGAGAAACCCTGTCTCGGAAGAAAAAAAGTAATAACTCAAGATTATCTGCAGGAGATAATGGAGGTTAGACCGTGGTCCAGCTATTGTGCTGTTAAAGGCATATAAAAATATAAATACAAGGCTACGTGTGTCTTTCATTTGAGAACTTAAACCACGGGGGGGGGGTAGCGAACCCCCTGTCAAATTTATTAATCTGCATTTCAACAGGTCAGCCTAAAACCAAGGCCTCCTGGAGGGGAGAATGTCACTGGACCTGATTATTTGACTTATGTCAGGACCACAGCACAGGACCCATATTAGGGACTATTTTGGAGCCGCCAAGGTCTTTATTAAAGAACAAATGGATGTTGTTTTTTCTAGAACAGTCTTACTATGTAGTTCTGGCTGACCTGAAACTCACTATGTAGACCAGGCTGGCCTGGAAACTCATAGAGATCTGCCTGCCTCTGCCTCCCAGACACTGAGAATAAAGGCCTGTGCCACCACCACACACTTGATTTTTTTTTTTTTTTTAAGGTTAATATTTTGAATTCTAAGTGCTGGCTTGGTTTGGTTGTGACTGTGGCCTCATGAGTGCAATGGAAGCTGTTTTTTCTTGGCCTGTGTTCCCATAGGTCTTTGCTGCTGCTGCCAAGTTCGCTGTTACACACTCTCGTGGAGGGTTAAAGTGTCTGATGCTCCATCATTTCTTGCCTTTCTTTTCTTTTCTTTCTTTTTTGTTTTTTTCTTTTCTTTCTTTTTTTGGTTTTTTTTTTTTTTTTTTTGGTTTTTCGAGACAGAGTTTCTCTGGGTAGCCCTGGCTGTCCTGGAACTCACTCTGTAGACCAGGCTGGCCTCGAACTCAGAAATCCACCTGTCTCTGCCTCCCAAGTGCTGGGATTAAAGGCGTTTGCCACCACTGCCTGGCCATTTCTTGCCTTTCTGTCAGAATAGAGGCTCTCATGGGACTGGGCTGGGGACCTGCTTCTTTCTGTAGGTTGCTCTGGAATGTTCCCTGACTTGTACCCTTTAGGTGGTAGGATGGTGGCCCACTGGGGCCATTTCATCTAGTCCAGTTGTGTGTTCCTGGCCTTGGAGCTCCGGAGACTAGAGCAGGAGGGTGCCAGTGTTGTCTCCCAGGGCCTTTATGGTTCTGTGTTGGGACCCAGGTCTAGTCTCACAAAAGCAGGGCAAGTGCTCTATTAACTGAGCCACACACCCACGCAGCCCATTTTGTTTTGTTTTGTTTTGTTTTTACACAAACTAAAAATACCCAAAAAACAAAAACTGAGAGAAGGTAGGCAGTGGATGACCTTGCTATGAGATGTGGGGTACAGTCCTGTTTCCCTGGCTCTTCCTGCAGGTCCTGAGGTCTGGTGAGGTATGTGATAAACCTGCCCTTTAACCCCCAAGCCTGGCTGTCAGGTGGAGAGTGTTGTCTGCCCATTCTGAGGGCAGAGGCACCCAAGTTTGTTCAGTGACTTTCCCTGGTGTGGTTTTATGTATTTTGAAGTGAACAATGTTTACTGTCTCTTGAGCTAAGCACTCAATAAATAGCTGTTTAAACTGCAATAACCAGATAGCTGTGGAGGACACAGGGATTTGCCAAAGTTCAAAAACCAAGGGCAGGATATGTGCCTGGTCCCTAGCTTAAGAGTTCTGGAAATCCAGAGCTGGCACACATGCCATGAACAACCCCCCCTCCCCCATCCTGTGTTGGCTCAGTCTGAGGACAGTGCAATTGGCTCAAAAGCCCCTGGGCTGTGGTAATTGCCCGTGACTAACAAGGTGACCCTTCATGACCTTCAGTGTCAGGTGGTGGCTTCTTCCCAGGGGCTCTGGTACAGTGTGCCACATTCTCACTTCCTGAGACCCAACCCAGTGACCCACACTGAGTAATAGGGTCATCTCAGTCATCGGTTTTCCACAGGTGGACCCAGGTATTAGGACAGAAGACAAACTGGTCCCCACTAATTGGGCCTGGGTTCTGTGGGATGGGCAGGATGTTTCCAGGGCCCTTGTTAGGCTTCCATGCTTGTCAGAGTTGCAGGACCAGAACCTGCAAATTCCAGCCTTCCTCAAACACCTCAGGTGGTACTTGTTGGTTGGTTTATGAGATAGGGTCTCGTTATATCTCCCTGGCTGACCTCCAACCCTGTGCCTCTGCCTCTTGGAAGGTGTGTATCCCCACACCCAGCCTGTGTCCTTGATGTTTTGAGAAAAAGTCTAGATGACAATTCATATTCACATGACAGAATCAGGCCATGGCTCAAGTAGAGCAGAGGCTCTGTTACTAAGGATTCCAAAGACCTCTCTTCTTGGGGCTGCATATCATTTAGTGCTTGTGCATGAACCCTGGGGATTTAAAATGGTTGGGCATGTAGCTCAGTTTATATAGAGTGCCTGCCTAGCTTTGGTCCCCAACCCCTCAAGTACTGGGTGTAGAGGCACATGTCCATGACCCCAGGACTTGAAAGGCTGAGGCAGGAAGACCTCAAAATTGAAGTCCTAGTAAAACCCTGTCCCAAACCAAACCAAAACGAGTGGAGTGTGATGGTGCTACCTTTAGCCCCAGCTCTCAGGAGGCAGAGGCAGGTGGATCTCTGAGTTTGAAGATGCCTGGTCTACAGAGCTGGTTCCTGAACAGCCAGGGCTACACGGAGAAACCCTGTCTAGAAAAACAAAACAAAACCCCAAACCATGCAAAAAGGATATATTTAAGAGGCAACATGCCAAATATATATTAATATAAACATTATATGACAGGAGGTTTTTTTTTTTTTTTTTTTTTTTTTTTTTTTAAAAAAAAATTTTATTTTAATTTTTGTGTAGTTTGGGGGGGGGGGGCTTTTTTAAGATCTGGCCCCGGAAAGGACTGAGGTTGGCATTCATTATGCAGAACATATAGAAAGCAGCCTGCCTCGTACAGACCTGTGGCCTCTGCACACTGCTGAAGATGTATTGCTAATGTGGAGACCAGAACCTGCAACTGTCAACTCAGACCTCAGGTTCCAGTTCCACTGAGAGAGCACATGTGACCTTGTGATAGGGTCCAGGCAACATTCATCTGAGCAGAAGTATTAATATGAATGTTGCATTTAGACTTGGGTCTCATCCCCAAGAAGGCTCCTTACATAGCTATCGATGTTTGGAGGTTGGAAATACTACTCCCAAGCTGGTTGGATAAGGTGTAACTTCCATCCTGCCCCGCCCCACCCCATCCCTTTCAGGGTGTATGTCCCAAGCCAGTTGGATGAGGGGCACTCAAACTAGGGTAATTTCTGTCTTGTGCTGCTCTGCCCAAAACCAGCCCTGCTTTACCTCCTCTTCCTTCCCAAGGGACTGCTTCCTTCCCAAGGGGCTGCTCTCTGTGTGTGTGTGTGTGTGTGTGTGTGTGTGTGTGTGTTGGTTCCAATTGAGACAGGATTAGATGCTGGCTTTGCACCTCCCTGTACTGGAGTTCAGGCAATGCACACAATGTTTATGTGTATTTGAGACACTGGCTCATGTCCTGGAGCTATTGATCCTCCTGCCTCAGCCTTCCTGTTCTGAAGAGCCCTGCTTCCATATTGGTTTCTTTCTTTTTTAAAGGCTTTATTGTCACTTATGTGTGTCTGTCTTTGTGAGTATGTGCCATGTGTGTGGGAAGGCCAGAGGAGACTGTTGATTCCCTGGAGTTGGGGTTATAGTTGGGATTACAGTTGTGAGCCTCCACATGCTGGTATTGGGAACTGAACTCGGGCCCCCTGCAAGAGAAACCAGCACTCCATCGAGAAGTCATCTCTCTGCAGCCCCATAATGGTTTCTTAAAAGTTGGCTACACTGGGGATGGGAAAGCACGTACAGTTGTAAGCCTGCAGTTGTAAGGTTTGTTTAGCAGCCGTTTGGAACATTGTTTGAGTTCCTGACCTTCTGAACGTTGACAAGTTTGATTCCATGAAATCTAAACATCCCATTCATGATTGTTACTGCTGTCCCCAGGAGCTCATGGTGCGAATGGAAACTTCCTGATTCAAGTTTCAATTATAATTTTTGTGTTAAAGCTGAAATTTCATACTTGCCCCCTTCTCTGAAGTGGTCAGCCATTTGGCTCATTTTAAAGAAAATGTCCGGCTGGCTCCTCCTCTCAGCTGTGAACCCTGCTAGCTACACTGACTAACCTAACAAGACAAGTTCACTGGTGCCACAGTGGCACAAACGTTAGGGGAGTTACCAGTCACTTTTTGATCATCTGGAACTTATACATGGTACAATTAAAGGAGCAGTTCCAGGGAATTGACGGTTTTGTCACTTCTGGCCTTCCCACACATGGAGCACACTCACAAAGATGTGAGAATAAAAAGAAATCTTAGAAAAAGAAATCTATGTGGGATCAGGGCCTCTCAGAACTGGACATACAGAACATCAATAGTTCCAGGGCATAACAAGAAGCAGCAATCAAATGCCAATAGGTCCTCAGCTAGAGATGGGACTTTGTCTCCTACAGAAAAGGTGGGTGGTGGGCTCAGTGCTCAAGGTCTGGTGCTTTCCACTTTGGGGGGGGGCTGCATTAGCCCAATTTAATCAACAAATGTAGACAAGCAAAAGCCTCTACTACTTGGTGTGGAACATTTTTACTTTTGCAATAGTTTTATTAATTCTCTGAGAATTTCCTACAATGTATTTTGAGCATACTCCCCTACCTACCTCTTCCTTTCCATGTTTCGCTGTCATTTCTTTCATCTAGCTTTGAGATCTCCCGTCCCCCAATAAAGTCCAGCCATAGAATGTGTCCCCCTCTCAGGGGTCACACCACTAAAGAAACCTGACCTTCCCTCCCTGCAACAATCAAATGCCAGTAGCTCCTCTTTTAGGGATGGGACTGGGTACCTACCTTCCCAATTCCATGATGAGATTTTGTCTGACAGGAGCTTGCTCAGGTCTTGCTCATGCTGTCAAAATTGCTGTGAGTCCATATGTACACTTACCCTGTTGTGGCTGGCACTTCCTTGGTGTCACAAACCACCTCTGGCTCTGAATGATCTTTCTGCCCCATCTACCACAAAGATCCTCAGCCTTGCTGAGAGGGTATGATAAGAATGTCTGATTGAGCACTGAGCACGCTGAGTTTTAACCAATCGTGATTCTCCGTGTAAATTGCTGTCTACTGCAAGTAGAGCTTCTCTGAGGAGGGCCTTTGACTTACCTCACCAGGTTCTTGGCCCCTTGAATGGTGCCATGCTCCTTAACTGAGGTTCCCTCTTCCCAGGGGTGTCAAGTTGACAACCAAGAGTAAACCACAGTTGTGTCTGCAGATGGTCCTTCTGAGTGTGCCAGCATTGTGTGCTCATTTGAATGGCCTTCCAGTATCCAGGGACAAGGACAAAAACCTGGTCACCTGTTGCCCATTGGTGCCCATCCCACTCGGTCCACCTGTTCCTGCCTTGGTGGACTACCTGTTCAGGAGGCTCTGCTTGTGAGAGTAAGTGTGTGCGTGCATGTTGAACCTGCTTCCTGTGGCTTCCTGTGACCCTTTGTGTTTCAAGGTCCTTGTGGCACCATGAACTAGTGTGTCTGTGAGTATGCAGGTCCATGGTAGGGATACACACTTTGATTTGTTTCCATATTTGTCAGAGGACATTTGGGTTGTTTCCAAATACATTTTAAACCAGTTTTGAAGCTAGTTGTTAGCCTCCAAGCCCTACTGGAATTCCAAGTATGTAACTTTACGGGGACCCATGGGCCAGGCTGGCAGTTTTTCCATATTGAGTGGGAAGCACAGGAAGTGTGTGTGTTGCGGTTGGTCCTTGTTTGTTTGTGCTCTTAGGAGGTGGAATTAAATGTCACCCGTGTAAGTTCATCTGCACTGCGAATTGTTCTGGGTCATCAGAACCTGTCTGGTCTCTGAGGTGAAACACAGTATGTCTGTGCTCTTCAACAATTCAGGTTTCAATATTGTTTCTCTGTGGGAAAATATGGGAAACCGCAGAGCACTGGTGGTCAGTGTGGTGCTGAGCCTGGCTGGATTACAATGGAGCAGCATGCTCTGTCCTGTCCTGGTGTTGCTTGTGTTTAGTGGATCTCCCTTCTTGCTGGTGTGGGAAACTCAGCAGAGGTGAGCTGATCCTGTACTTACTGCATTTCACAGCTGTGACTGCTGTCCTATCCTCAGGACCTCTCTCCCCCAGCTTTTTTCTGCATGGACCTGTTAGGTTTCCCATTGTCCTTCCTTGCTGAGTTTGTCATAGACCCTTTCCATGTCCTGGTTTATAGTCAGGGAGCTGTGTTGGAGATTAGGCGTAGCTTTGATCCAGCATGTGAGGTCAACAGCTCCCACTGAGGCTTCAAAAGGAGAGCGCTCATTCATCCAGAGTGGCATTGGTAGCCCCAGTGACAGCTACAGACCTGCCCTGGAGAAAGCTGCACCCGTGAGATCTGTGCACCAGGCTGTGAGCATAGGATTCTGGTGAGCATCCATGTGCTTCTTGGCAGGGAGGGTGGGCTGCAGCCTTCTATGGACCCCTCTACACACAATCCTTTGATGTCCTCTTCAGTGGACCCACCCTCACCGGCCTCAGTTCTCCTAGCTGGGTAATCCCATTCAGTTCCATCTGGGCGCCCTCATTTGCTGGCAAGTATTTGTAAGTGTTAAGAACTGCTTGCAAGTTGGGCATGGTGGTACCAGCCATTGGGTACAGTGTGGGAGGCAGAAGCAGGTGGATTCCTGTGAGTTCCAGGCTAGTATGGTCTGTATAGCAAATTCTAGGCCAGCCATGACTACTTAGTGAGGCCCTGTCTAAAAACAAAAGGAACAAAAACTGCTTACAGACGTAGCATGGTGATGCATGTCTAGTCACAGCAACTCTGGAGACTGAGGCAGGAGAATGGCTCTGAAGGACAGCCTGAGCTACATGGTAGATTCTGCCTGAAATAGCAACAGCAGAGACAGACAAACAAAATCCTTTTCCGCAACATGTATGTAGACATAAAGCCCAAGAAGAAGGCAGTCTAGCCGGCCTGTGGCCCTCTTCTCCCTGCCTGCAGTGGTTGGGGTGAGTGGTTCCTCACATCACATGGTTTATAAATGTCTATTTACATGTATGTGTCTATTTACATGTGTGTGCAAAGAGGCAGAATCCTTCTGAAAGTGAACCATAGTGCTATGACCTGTGACAAGTCATCAGCTGTGTGCTGGGGACTCAGGTGTCTCATATCCTTGAAAGTGTCCTTGCACTTGGGTTTGTTTAAGTCGGTATTTGTACACACAATAAACCTCTCAAGCCCTCCAGCATTGTTCCTAGGCACTGTGCCAATGTAATTTCAAGTTCTCTCTCTTAATATCTTTTTTAAAATTGTGTACGTGTGTCTGCGGTGTGCCCTGGAGGTTAGGAAAGGGTATCAGATCCCCTTAAGCTGGGTTTGCAGGTGGGTGTGAGCCATCTAACGGAAGTGCTGGGAACGGAACTCAGGTCCTGGAACTCAGGTCCCGGAAGTGCAGCAAATGTTCCTAACTGTTGAGCCATCTCTCCAGACTCTGATTTCAAGTTCTCAGAGATAACCTTCCAACTGGGAGAGAGCTGACCCATGCAGATGCCACATCGTCTAAAAATGCCCCCATTTTCCCAGTGTACCTTGACCATAGCTTAAAGCCATCACATTCCTCTCTGTGCCTGTGTTTCTCAGGCATCTGGGCAGTGGCCAGCCAAGTGACTAGGTTTCAGTTCTCTCTAAGTAGCTCTGCCTGCCTATATAGTCAGTGTTCCACCTCCCTGAAGATGGGGTCTTATCTATCCAGCAGGTTTCTTTCACATGTCCCTAACATCCCTGTGGGATGACAGCCCTTGTGCACCTCCCACTGCCCAAGGGAAGTCACATGAATCTGGAAGGAGTGATGTCCAGGGCTGTGCTACCCTCAAGCCCCGAAGCTCCAATATAGGGTGTGCCGCTCAACTGCAGAGTGAAGAGGCCAGGAAGTGGCTTGCCCGTTTGCGGCTTGCCCGTGTGCTTCCCCTTTACTGTAAGAGGCCAGGGCAAGCGGAGCCATGGGAGCAGATGGAGAGGGATGAGACTGAAGGAAGGAATGCAGGAGCTAGCTACCCAGCAGGTCCATGGTGTCTGGAATTAAGGAGAGAAGTGAATGTTTCAGTACACATCGCACACACTGCAGTGACTAAGGTTGTCCATTTCTATGAATTATAGGAGGCCGTCCTGATCGCTCTGTCCCCAGACGGCCCAGCTCTGGTGTGGAAGGTACCAGGCTTTTCACTGTGAGATGTGTTTGTAGCTAGCTGGTTCCTTGGTGACTTTGGGCTTCTGCTAAATGCAGCCACCCGAGCACCAGGATCCCAACCTCCACTGTCAGCTGGCCCCAGCTGGAGAGCTCCCCTCTTATTGTCATAGGCTGGCATTTGATAGAAATTGTCAAAGCCATAGGGAGAGCTCCCAAGGCCCACCATGAGATGAAGAACCACAGGCAACTCTTGACTGCCTCATGTCAGTCTTCAGGGACAAGCCCTCAGGATATCTAAACCCTGATAGTCAACCCCAAACACTTGTGCAAGCAACAACAAATAGGCTCAGCAGTGTGTGTGTGACAGAGAGAGAGAGAGAGAGAGAGAGAGAGAGAGAGAGAGAGAGAGAGAATTTTAGGAGTTGGGACTCAGGAATTGGAGTGGGAAGAGGGTGTGGTTAGACATGATGTAAATCCAGTACTCACATAGGAAATTGTGAAGATTGAAGACCTGTCTGTGCTGGAGTCTAGTGGGGAACTCCATAACAGCCCTTTAAAGCACAGTAGTCAGGCCCTACTTCCTGTCAGCCCAGAACTGAAGCCACCTGCATCTAGGACTGCTGTTCTTCAGTATTCTGAAGAATGGGGGACAGCTTTAATTTATTTTAAATTGCAAGCCTATCTATCCTCAGGGAGGAATCAATTAAAGAAGCCAAACAGCCCTGTGGATTGTACCTGCTTGATTTCAACAATTTACTCCCTAATTAATTATTCTGACTAGGAAAAAAAAATTTTCCCTCTATGGGATGCCAGTATTTAGAAGTGACATTTCAAATAGCTGGTGGGAAAATTGGGGACGTTTTCTGGTTTCTGTCACTTGTTAAACTTGCTTTTAAGATGCTCCTCTGGGGGCTGCATTAGGTCCAAGCTGGGATATTAACGTGAAGTTTTCATTCCGCTGCACCCATTGAGTTGCAGGTGTGGCAGTGGGGTGGCTCTAAGGGAAGCCTCACTCCTGGGTGAAGCTGGGGCTAGTGTGATTTTTCAGTTTTTATATTTGGTAGGAGGAACATTCTGAATGTTGTCTGGAGGGAATATCATGGATACGTGTCTCACTGTTCCGGGTGTGAATGTCTCAATGTTACGGGTTTGCTCCATCTTCCGAGTGCGAAGGTGGTATTTCTGTTTATTATAATTTAAGACAAATGTGAGAATTTTCTTGCAGTTGAAATGCTCCTAAAACAAGCTACTGTACTTGCAAGCTTTTCACTGAGGGTCACGTGGCACCCTGTGCTCATGTGGCAGCCAGCCTGGCTCATGGATCTTGGATGGTCCTGCTGGGGCTTTGGCGTGTTATAGAAACTCGTTGTCACAAGTAGAAGTAGCATGTGCTCTATGCAATCTTAGCATCGATTTCCCTCTAAGCAAGGACTCTCCTGTGTCTGTAGAGACGGTGGCCTCAGAGGAATGCACAGGTCGGGGTGGGTGAAGCCACTGGAGTCTCACCCGTGTTGCCTTTCAGTACTGGGGGTTGAGCCCAGGGCCTTGTGCATGTTAGATGAGCTCTCTACTGACTGAGCTACCCAGTCTCAGGCTGATTTCTCCTGCACAAAAACTACAGCTTTATCTTCTGCTCCATGTAGCTGCTCACAGATTCAACTGCAGTGCCTTCAGCCTGGAGGGAAAAGGGTTTGAGTGAGTGCATCCTGTGGCTCTCCACAGCTGGCATTCTGCCCACTTTCTTCCTAACCACTAAGAGGAACTTGAATTCAGCACATTCTAGCTTCACTTTGGTATTTTAAGTATGGAAGGCAAAATGGAAGATCTAGTGGTGGTGCCTACGTTTTGGCCCTATGACAGGCACATGGTGGATGGGGCTGTTTATCATGGGTCTTGGTGACTCAGTGACACAGATTCAGAAATCTTGCCTGTTTGGACAGGGGGTGGTGGGACTTGGAACTAGCAAGTGGAGATGTCACTCAGGCTTTGGCTGGGCACTTCAGAGCGACAAGTGACAGAGAGACAAGAGTGACAAGTGGCAGGGGCCCAGAGTGGTCAAAGTATATGAAGCATGCGAATCCATGTGGCTGGA
The DNA here is from genome assembly GCA_019843965.1 of Rhynchomys soricoides. Taxonomy (NCBI): domain Eukaryota; kingdom Metazoa; phylum Chordata; class Mammalia; order Rodentia; family Muridae; genus Rhynchomys; species Rhynchomys soricoides. Next base: position 10,863,594 of record JADRCH010000060.1, on the reverse strand, counting down.
GAAGGTCCCGGCTGTTTTGGGGCAGAGCTGCCTGTTGGGACACAGCCGTACAGATTCTGGGTTGTGAGGATGGAGGTAGGAGAAATTAACTGAAGGACACAGATACCTGGCAATGGGTCCTGTGCCAGGTTCTATGGCTGTGGCCTTGGTTAGGGTTCATTGCTATCAAGAGACACCATGACCATGGCAGCTCTTAAAAAGGAAAACATTTAATTGGGACTGGCTTACAGTTTCAGAGGTTCAATCCATTATCATGGTGGGAAGCATGGCAGCATGTGGGCAGACTTGGTGCTGGAGAAGCCAAGAGTTCTACATCTTGATCTGAAGAAGGCAGTCAGAAGACTGGATATGTTTCTCACTGGGCCAAGCTTGAGCTTTTAAGACCTTAAAGCCCCACCTCCACAGAGACACACACTTCCTCTAACAAAGCCACACCTCCTCCAATAAGGCCACACCTCCTAATAGTGCCGCTTCCCATGGGCCAAGCCTATTCAAACCACCAGGGTAGGGGTTACACTGAAGAGCTAGCTCACTTACTGCAGGGGCACCTCTGTTCGCATCACGGGTTAGGAGGCAGAGAGACATGGACAGATGATAAGATCTAACTAAGGTTTTGTTCTTGCAGTGGATGTCTAGTGGCTGATCTGGTGTTCTTTACAGAAAGTCCTGAGTGTGTAACCATATGCTCTTGGATGTCCAGTATTACGCCCCTGGGGTCTGTCTCTCAAACTTTTGGGGTCTTGATCTAGTCTTATTCATTTGAAGAGACAGGTTCAGTGTGTTTGTGTGCTGCCGAGAGTGATCTGTCATAGACGGGTTGTGTCCAGCATGGGCACTGGTCTGTAAAGAGAGGGCTGTTCCTTGGTCAAGTATCCACAGTTCCCCCAAGGAGCAGGCGAGATGGTGCAGATTGGGTGAGGGAGTGACTTCAGGCTCTGGCCTTGGCTCTGCCACCATCCTGCAGTCAGAAGCAAGTGGGAGGGAGGCATGGGAGAAGGTGTCAGTAGGAAGATTTGCTGGAGGGTATGCCTAAAGGACATTGTGCCCTAAGGTACCACAGGAAGTTGGAGATCTGGCACAAGTGTGATCCTCTCACCTCAGCCTCCTGAGTAGTAGCTAGGGTCACAGGAATGTGCCTCTGCAGAACAGGCTGGCCTTGAACTCACAGAGATCAGCTTGCCTCTGTCTCCAGAGCTGGGATGAAAGGCGTGCGTCACCAGCTCTTGTTGTTTCTTAATGTTTCTCAATTTATCACATCCATAAAGTGGTGGTAGCAAAAGACCATCTCGTAGAGCTATCATCCGTGTTCAGGAGACAAGAACCCAGAGCACAGTGACTGTTAGTGAATTTGTCTTTAGGCAGTGGCTTGGTGGGCTTGCAGGACACTGTTGGTTGTCAAAAGATGGTTCTCTTGGAGCCGGTTCTTACTAAGTCTGCCTTCCTGCTTGACATTAGCATGGGGGCCATAGGTGGCAACCTGTGGAGCTGGGCTCAGTGTGATGGAAGGAGTGTCTGTCTCCAGGCTGAGTGTGTATCAGCAGGTTGAGCACAGCAGAGGAAGCTGCACAGGAGCCCAGGTTGTGGGTATGGTGTGTGGAAATTCTGGGTACCAGAGGGCTTTGAGGAGAGGTGACAGCTGCCTTGGTTACCCACTGGAGGCTGATCCCCACGGTACAGGCATACCCAGGAAGTCAGCATCCCAGAGCACAGAGGGATGCCAGGGGTACCCTGGAACTCAGCAGCTCTGGGGTCTGGGCAGTTAAGTAGTGTGATTCTGTATCCATGGCACTGTAGGATCTATGGAGACTCACCACTGATTTAACCAAGGACCTTTACTTGGTGGAAGTGAGGCTTAATATCTGGCTTGGAAGAGGCAAGGAGGTACGAGTTCAGTCTGGTAACATCAGGCATGACGGACAACAAGCAGGTTGATTTCAGGGCCTGGGTTTTCTCTGAGGTTTGCTGGCAGATTGGGGAAACTGCTCTGTGAGACTTGATCCTGGTGGGGCAGGTGAGCCCCAGTCCTGGTTCCTGTCACACCTTTGTCTATGTATGGTAGATCCTGCAGTGGCCCCATCAGCTGGCCAGGCTTCTCTCCCCTGGTTCAAGCCTCTTCCCATCAGAGTGGTGGGGGGTTGAGGTGTCACTGTCAGTGTCTTATTGCTATGGGGGTCACTCGTCCCCTTCCTGCAGCCTGTCGCACCCCTCCCCCTCCCCACCTTTCTGTGTTAGATCATGTAGAGTAAATGAGCTCTGAGGCGGACAGGTGATCAAAGGACAGCGTGAGCCCTGCAGCCTGGGCGTTGGCTGACACTGCTGTCTGCCAAGATGTCCCCAGCAGAAGGGGCATTTGCCAGTTCTCCTGGGTGGCAGGTAATACCTTGGCTTGAGAAAGGGCCTGTGTTGAGTAGGTTAGTAGATGGTCAGGGGTTCTGCTATCTCAATGGAAAAAATGACATTGATGCTTTCCAAGGCAGGCAGAGGGCCAAGGCTTGGTCTCAGTCCCATGTGGTGGAACTGAGATGTGGGGGAAGGGCCACCCTTACTTTCTCTTCCTTCTGGGCCTCCCACACACTGCTCAGGTGCCCTGCCACAGCTGCAGCTCCAGCCTCACCTGCCGATTTCTGGGGTAACATTTTCTTCCCGATGCTCTTTCTATTAAAATGCATCTGGTCTCACAGATTGTAAGGACAAACCAGACTTAAGCAGACTCCAGTGAGTAGAGGGATCTGAGGGATGACTTATTCATGACCTGTTAGAGATTCAAGTTTGAGGTCCCCGTGTCTGTCCTCAGCTCTGGCTGGGAAGCAAGAGGTGAGAAAGGCCCTGGTCCAGCCCTACCTATCCACACTGCTGTTGAACAGACTTGTTCCATAAAAAGAATTAGAACAGTGGCAACCAGGCCCGGTCCTGCCACATTATTGGTTGCTATCAATGCTGACATATATGTGCAGATAGAGCCAAAAGTAAAGGTTGACCTACAGTACTCTCATTAGTAGAAGGAGGCTGGCCCTCTCCTTAGCTGGAGGGGTGTGGCACTGAAAACAGGATTGCACTGCTGCTGCCCTGTGGACTCCACCAGGCCTGAGCAGCGCAGCCTCTTCCCTTGGGGTCTCTGGTGAGAGGTGTATCAATCAACATGGGGTGGTTCTGTCTCTTCATTAGAGAGTGATTGACCGCTGTGCATGTGGGAAGTCTGGGGAGGGGTCTCCCATGAACTAAATGGAGGAGCCCGGGTAGACAGCAGGCCCTGGCCAGAGGTCCGCACTGGGCAGAGCTGTGTACAGTTATACCCACACTGTTGAATTTTCTCTTGTGAATGCCCCCAGCCATGGTGTGAGCCCAGATCGGGGTACTGCGATCTGGGTTGAGTGGCGGTATTCCTGGCTTTGGGACAAAAGAAGCAGGACCCCTAGCTGGACAGGGTCCCAGGAACCAGAAGGCACCAGGATCTCCCCAGGACTGTATGACTGTGAAGAACATTAGCTGTGTCCTCACGTGGGGATGTGCGGTTTGAACAGGCCTACTATGGACCTTGAGCTGGGGGTATATTCCTAGGGGTCTTTGTGAAAGGGCACAGTGGCTGCTCACGCTTGCCTTTGTGAGCTTTGCTTGTTTTCTTTTTCATGGTTGGTTGAGAATGAGTCCTGCTGGGTAGCCAAGGGTGACCTTGATCTTCCTGCCCCCACTTCCCAGGTGCTGGGGTTACAGATATGTGCCTCACACCCAGCCTGAGCTGCCCTTGCTAATTACAGCTGTCAAGTTGAGTCTTTTTTTTAAAATGTCAGCTGCCAAGGATGAGGACCCTTCTTTACATAAAGGCACTGTCTGCAGACCTACTCTCTCCATGACAGTCTGCAGAGGCTGTGGAATAGTTCAACTTTGGTCTATGGTCTGCTACCAGCAGTGGGTCTGCCATTTGACCCAAGAGCCCTGGCCCTTCTCCTTGTGCCAGTAAGCATGTTGGAGGTCTGGAATGGTTTTGATAATTAGGTGTAGACCTGTGAAACCTTGATAAGTCTATGTGCCCCTGCCCCACCTGAGAAGATGCTGACTCTGGAATAACAGTCCCTGTGAAGACCGGCAATGTTGAATTATGTATAAATCAGTTAGTTTCACTGTTATGGCCATTGATATCAGCTACCCTTTCATCTACCCATGCTTTCAGCCAGTCCACAGTTGTACATAAAGAGACACAGGTCCCATGGTCAGGATACTTATAATCTAGCAAGAGGCAGACTCTGGCCCTAGGACCATAAGGCATGGTGACTCTGAACTCAAGGAAAGCCAAAGAGAGGTGTTCTGCTCAGCTTCCTCAAGTTACACCAAGGCTCACTGTGGGGCAGTTTTAAACAGGTGCTCACAGCAGCTGGGCCACCTTGTGGCAGTTGTGTCAGGGAGAGTGACCAGGGTGCAGCCTTGGGGAGCCAAAGGCTCTGTAGCCAGCTCTCTTGAGCAGCTCTTTTTTGTTTCATTAGTATTTTGAATGTTGCAGGGAAGGGTTGCTGGGCCTGAGGGTGTTTAACTTGTAAGGGAAAGGTTCAGAATATACTAAGCAAAATGGGTTTGGGGGCCATTTCTCAAAGAGGGTCATGGTTGGCGTTTCACGCTGAACCACAAAAGCCTTGAAAACCCCACTGTAAACCAGCTGTTTGAGTTTGAGAGAGCAAGCAGCTGGATCTACTCCGGGTGTCACTGTCCTAGCTGACCCTAAGCTGCTGTGTGCCCCTGCGCCCACATAGCACATTATATCAGCTGCTGAAGGAAGGTCAACATATATTTAGCAGATTACTCATTAAACCAAAAGGGCCACGTGACCCATTGTAGTACTACACCCTCTGGGCCCCTCAGAGAAGCCTTCCTTACCCAGCACCCCACACCCCTCAAGTGTCTGCTCCCCAAGGGCCTCATTTCCTCTCTCACCCAAACTAGCTATGATGACAACAAAAGATTCCCAGATTTTTTTTTTAAATCAAAAGACTCCCAGGCAGCTAGTAACGTTCAAGGATGACAGGTTTCTAGAGAATAGTCCCCGCCTTCTTACCCTCTCATGGCAGAGGGATATCCTCCATTACCCACTACACAGGAGAAAGGACCTCGCTGAAGGCCTTGTGATAGGAATAAGAGACTTATCAGGGCATGGCCAGAATTCCTGGTTATGTGTCTCCAAGCCTTATGTATTCTGGAATGTTTAAATTCTGTAGTGTCCCCAAACAGCTTCTGAGATCAAACTACCCCATTCTACAGCACACCAGTAACCGCCCGCTGGTCAGTCTGCACCTCCTGTGCTCAAGCTGGGGTCAAGACTGTCAGAGCCGGCAACATTAGGATGGTCGCCCTTTGTGCCCTAGTGTTCTCAGCTTCGTCTCAGCAGTGTTTGCTAAGTCTGGGAGCCAGGACCTGGAAGGGCAAAAGCTCCTTCGCTTGCTGCTCTGCTTGTGTTATGCTCTCTCATATTCTTGCACGCTTGCTCTGCTTACAGTAGAGTTTGCCAAGCTGTGGGAGTCAGAACTGGGGTGGGAGGTATCTGACCACAAGCACGGTTCCAGTCCAAGCTGTACTTGGCCCTGACTCTTGAGCCAGATGCGAGGCAGACGTGAGCATGAGTGTTCCTGTGTTGAACGCCACTCCTGAAGCAGGGCTGGCTTGGGTTTTGTATTCTTTGTTGGTTGGTGGTTACCGAGGTCTTCCCTGACAGTGGTTCTGCACTGGCTCTGCTGACGGTGCATGGTAGTTGAATTCCATCTCCAGCCATGGAGCAGATGGCCCTGGCTCCATTCTTGGTACACACTCCAGGCATCTCTTTCTTATCCAAAAAAACTGTGTTTAATGTAGCTTGGTGGCATGTGGCTCGCTGCATGATAGGATTGTCAACTATGTAATGCATCCTGAGTCTCATGAAAGCACCTGTTTGACAGAACCTACTGTCAGTCTGTGCTCCTGCACGCTGTCAGGTTCCACTCTGTTCTGGAGCCTACACGTCCATCTTGGGCCTGGACAACAGTCCTGCCTGACTATTTCCTAGCCAAGAACCCAGCCAAGTCACCCAACCCTGAAGATGCTTTCCTGTGGAGCTGACTGTGGCTGAGAGGCACTGGTGTCCGTGCCTGGAGTGGCCCAGGGTGTGGCATGGGTGCTTGGCTTCCCTGGCTGTGTGTCACATTCTTTTCATTCATAATTTCTGGCCAATGTTCAGCATGAGCACAGAGTTCTACAAGGAAAGTGAGCTATGTGCCTCCAAAGGTCCTTGCTTTGAAGCCCAGCCCTGGAAAGGACTCTGCAATCACAAAGTGTTCCCATCTCCCTCGTGGATGTCTGGGGCTAGGCTGGATCCTGGAGGAAGAGCCCTGGGTTCCACCGGCCCTGGGGTTGCTTGTCTTTCAGAGCCAGGCCTTTTGGTTTTGGTTTTTTTTTTTTTTTTGAGGCACAGCTACTCTTAAGCTAGGATGAAACTTAGTAAGGTGGTCACTTACAGCTGATCACCTGCTTCAGCTCTTAGAATGCTAGAATACAGGCTGTAGCCAACACACCTGGCTTCTTACACTACTGTGTGTGGTTGAGATTTTTCACAAGAAGCTCGCGCATGTGTGTGTTTGTGTACATGTTGAGGCCAGAGGTTGTCATCAGGTGTGTGTGTGTGTGTTTGTACATATTGAGGCCAGAGGTTGTCATCTGGTGTCTCCAATTTTTTTTTTAAAGACAGTGTCTTTGACCCTGGAACTCACCAATTGGCTAGACTGTCAGACCAGCCCCCCACCCCCCGGGGGGGGGTCTGCTTCTTTTGGCCCTCCAAGCGGCTTTTCTAATGGGCCCTGCTGCTCTGAGCTCAGGTCTCCATGCCGTCATGGCGAGTGCTTTACTGGCAGCTACCCCCACGCCCACTCCCTCCTGTAAGTCACTCTGGAGTGAAGTCATGCAACCTTTGTTCTGTTTAAAGGTCATACAACTCATACTTAGATGTCATGGCAGGTGGGTGGTGACAGGAAGCAGCCTTCTGGGAAGGGTGGCAGCTGTCCTGTGTGCTTCCCCCCCCCCTCCCATTGAGGCCCTCAGATGGTGCAGTAACCCCTGTGTCTCTGTGCATATAGACCCGAACCTGGCCAATGATTCAGCAGTCTGTGCAAGCAAGGGGTGGGAATTTTCTCCTAGTTTCCAAGGTGACTTCCTGCTCCAAGTGGTTTGTCACATGACACCTGTTATCTTCAGCTGTATACAGTAGCAGCAAGATGTGTGCTTGCTACACAGTAGGTGCTTAATGAAATCCTGACAGTGTGGGGGTGGAGGTGCAGGAGTTGTCTTAGCTGAACAAGTTGAATGTTTGTTTAAAAAAAGGCTTCTTTTTATTCATGCCTGTATCTGTGTGTGCCATGTGCATTCAGGTGCCCCTGAAATTGGCACTCGGTGAGCTGCCCCATGTGGGTGCTGGGAGACATTACTCAAGCCCTTGAACAGTTGTTCATTTTTTGTTGTTGTTTGGGTTTTTGTTTTGTTTCATTTTTGTTTGTTTGTTTTCCTAGTTAAGTGTTTTCCAATGTATGTAGCACAGGCTAGCCTCTTAACTCATGCTCCTCCTGCCCCAGTCTCCTGCATTCTGGGATTGTGAGTGTGCACCCCCATTTCTTTGGTTAATTCTACAGAAAATCTCTGGTCACACCCATCTGCTTACACATCCCAGATGTGTCTCCACATGGGCCTGCAACACCATATATGGGAGCATATGGAATGCCTAGCATCATGTCCCAGTGCTACATGATAGCTACATATATGTACATGCCAGGATGCCATGTGGAGGTACCACTGTCGGGCTTCCTCAGGACACCAGCCTCCTGATTCAAACTTGATGCCGCCCATGCCAGCAGCCTGCATGATGAGCAGACGCAGGAGAGGCCGGTTGCCATGGCAGTGGCAAATGGTGAACTGACGCACATTGTTGCAGCCATGGAGACAGCAGAGACCCTACCATGTCTGCAGGGTGGTGGCCTGACCTCCCAGCTGCTTCTGCCTCAGGAGGGCAGGTGCCACCGCTTCTGAATGACCCCTAGAGAGAAACAGTTAACTTGCCCATCCCCCATAGTCAGTCTTAGGGCAGGTTTGATGTTTTCAGGAGCTGGGTACCAGCTTCTGCCTTTAAACATGAGGCCACACTGTCCCCCAGAGAACCAGGGAAGCTGGTTCTCACATGTTCAGATCACGAGTTCCCCTGTCAGTCTGGTGACGATGGTGTGGGAATTTTTTCTAGGATAATGATTTTTGTGGCAGAAACAAAACCTTTAGGTTGATAGATCAAATTAGTCATACTGAATTAAAGCCATCAAAATACCAGATCTAATATGTGATACAAAATAAGGACGACTTCATCATACGGAACTGCGGAGTCCCATGGGTGATGGAGAGCATACCACAGTGCTAGTAAGGGTGGCTGGCCACGGGCCAGCTGGGCCTCCTGCCACCTGATAATGTGTCGAGGACAGGTACTGGGACGGGCAGGACTAGGCTTTCCTGAGATGACTTGCCAGGTTTTGAGTGTAGCATTCATTTATCCTGAAGGAGAGATGGTCAGAATGCTGGTCTAGGATAGACAGCTAGTAGATCTGGTCTAGCATGCAGAAGGCCCTGGATTCAAACCCCACTGTATAGATGTGGTGATGCACACCTGTAATCTTAGCATTGGCAAGCTAGAGGCAGGAAGATGAGGAATTTAAGGTCAGCCTTGTCTACAAAGCAAGTTTGAGGTTAACCTAGGTGACATGAGACCACCTGGGAAGAAGCAAGGAGAAAGTCTCAGAATTCAATGTGGAGTTAGAGTATAGAGAGTGGAATGCTAGGGAGAGGGTAGCTGGGGGCGACCCACAGAGCGCACGTAGCCTCTGGCTCCTTGTCTCCATGGCATGCTCTGGTGCCAGAAGGTGTCATCCATACAGGGGGGTCACCTATGGTGGGCTCCTAAGCTGTGAAGTGTCTGGGCCAGGGTGAGGGCCACAGATGAGCTCAATTAGGTGGTTACTTTAGATCTGAGAAGCTGTAGACTAGAGGCCACAGCCTGAAGAAGACAGAGCAGGAAGATGGGCAGGTCAGCGGAGTTCCCACTGTGGGTCCTGCTGAGGAAGGGTGCTGTCGTACGGAGTTCCCACGGTG